>JAJQJQ010000055.1:1200000-1658553 GCA_028622995.1 Panagrolaimus kolymaensis | reverse complement strand
TCTTTTTTGATTGGAGCAGTTCTTTTTCCAAATCTAAAATTCAAAAATTAGAAACCGATTTGTGGAGAATATTTAACTTTTAAAAATTTTACCTCATTCTTGATCCCTTTGATCGCAATTCGCTGACAAGATTATTAAAATCATCACGACGAGCAAGGACATGAGGAGGAAGCGATGAAGCATCAAGTGTTTCAAGAATCGTAGCCAAAGCAAAAAATACGATAAACCATTGTTGTTTAGACATTTTCAAAAAATTCTAATAAAAAAATTTATAAAACACAAAAAACTCTTTTATTATGTTTTATTTTTTTGGACTTTTTTTCGAAGTTTTCGCCTTAACACTTTTTTTTTAATTTTGTTGATGGATTTTGTAACAATATTATTTTTTTGCATAATAAAAATTAATTTTAATAATGAAAAAAAATTAGTAAGAAAAATTTAAAAAAGGTCATTTCTTTGATTAAATTTCTTTCACAAACTTTTAAAATTATTCATCAAAAAAAAAGATGAAAGAAATTCAAAGAAACATCGACATCATATTATACTAAGACACTCATTTCCCAACTATTTTTTGCAAAATAGTGAATAAAAAATTAAATTCATAAATAGAACAAACTGTGGAAGTTTATTCAGAAAAAGAAATGTACATATTTTTCTTTTTCAAAAAATAAAGACAACGAGAAGCGGCCGTCCATAAATTAAAATTTTATTTTAACATTTTATGAATTAAAAAATGCATAAATTACAATTTAAGAAAGTGAGATCGATCAAAGGAATGACTAAATAATAAAACCATGCTAACGAGAAATTAAAGTGGAGGATACAGGTATTACTCCGACCGCCACCCCACCTTCATGCAATTTCATACTAGGTCCAAAATGCCATTTATTTTCACGGTAATCAAAAATTTCAATTGAAGAAATATTTGATTTACCATCATGTCTAAAAATTTATTTGAGAAAGTTATTTAAAAATATGATTTTAATTTTTACCCTCCAATAGCATATAATTTGTCATCCGTTGAAATAAGGGAAACTCGACTTCGACACATATTCATCGAAGCTAATTCATACCATTGATCTTTTTCGGGGTCATATTTGTTGACAGTTTTTAGGAAATGAACGCCATCATAGCCTCCGGCAATGAAGATTTGATTTCCCATGGTTGTTGCGCCATGTCGACAACGAGGGCTTAATAATTGTTTTCCAGTTTGCCAGGTCGTGGTTCCTGGCTTTGAAGTTTCAAGCATTTCAACGGAATTATATATTGCAGCTGAATTATGTCCTCCCATAACTAAAAAATATTTTTATAATTATATAATTTTTTGATGAAAATAAAAACAAATTTTACCAAAGATATTATCTTCGAGTACCGCTGCTGAAGCTGCACATCTTTCAATAGCTAGCGATGGTCGATTTATCCAGCATCGCCAATCAGGTCGATATGCTTCCACGGATGATAAGGAATCAGTTCCATTATATCCGCCACAAACATATATGGTATCTTTTACAACCGCTGTGGCCATTGCTGATCGTTGAAACATTAAATCTGGCTTCTAAAAGTTATTTTCTTTTCTATTTTTGATGCAAATTTTTTCTTGCAAACCTTTTTCCAACTATTTGTATCTGCATCAAATACTTCAACAATTCGGTATCTTTGAAAGCCATCACATCCACCAATAGCATATAATTTTCGTTTCACTACTGCCACACCAAATCGAGCCCTCAATGATGGCATCCCCGTGGCGGGAGTCCATTGATTTGTTAGGGGATCAAAAAATTCTACAGCTGAACATGAATCCGAGCCTAATCCACCTAAAGCATAAATAACTCCGGGCACATCACTGCATCGACGAGTATCAGTATTTAATGTTGGCATTATTACTCGCTCATGTGGAACTCTCATATATTTTAATGCTGCATCCACTAATTGTTTGCATTGGGAGGAGGTTTGATAAATGGGTTCTGACATGGTTTCGAGTAAAGGTTGTAACCCAACAATGGCTAATCGAACATGACCAAGGACTCTAAAAATAATAAACAATGGTTTAAAGACTTCAAATTTTTGAATATATTTACTTTGCTGCTTGTCCAGATCGATTATCAAAATCATAATTTATCCATCTCATAGCTGCATCCAATATTTGATCTTCATGATCCACATGAAGTTCATCATTTTTTAATATAGCACAAACTGTTTCAACATTAAGTTTAAGAAATTCTTCTGTATGACTGCATGCATAAAAATTAAGCCTTAAAAATCGACTAGCTGATTCTATTATTCGTTGATTATCATATAATACACCAATTTCTAGCACTTTAAATATATTTGTTATATTACATATGGTTGGTAAATATTCTTGACAACGATATATGAGATCATTAATTTGCATATATGATGCCAAATTGGTTACAGTAAAAATATTTGATGGTGTTAAATTTATTTTACCCGTATATGCATAATTTATTATTATTTCCAGTACATCCGCATCATGTCCTTAAAATAATAATCTAAAGTCAAGACTGCTAAACACTTAAAAAAAATTACCATCTAAAGTAATTTTCGAGCGCTGTGCTTCTTCTAAACCACAAGTAAACATGGTACAAAAATATGGTATGCTTGCAGCCAAAACTATTTTATGAGCATTAAATTGTCTTCCATTTGATATAATTATAATATCACATAATTGCCCTGATTGTCGAATACGATTAAATTCTCCAAAAGCTTTTGTGGTAAATGTAATAACTTCGGAATCAATATGTCCATTAATCGTAGAATTTGAATATGGCATTACAAAAGTGGAAACTAAAAAGAAAAAATAATTTCTTCGGTTTTTATTATTATTAATCCACGATAAAAATAAAACCAGGCGAGAAAGTAATTAAAGAAAATTAGAAGAAAGTTATATTCGAAAAAACATTTTTCTCACCTTAAGTTTTTTGTATTTTTTAAAAGACTAAAGTAAAAAAACTAAAAGCAATAATATTTACTAAAGATTGTAGTAATAAAAAAAAATAAAGTTGGTAAAGGATTTGAGAATAAAATTATACAACTTTCTTTATTTTTTTCTAAGAGCTGTAAAAACAAATTTTTTATTCCAAGTCTCGTGGTCTTGGATGGAAGGGTTGTCATCCATTTTCTCTCTCTCTCAATTTTTCTTTAAATCCAGAGCACCATCCAACCAAAAAAAGAAAAGAACAAATTGTGGTTTTCCTTTTTCCTTTTTATTTCTTAGAGACTACATTCTTTTTTATTTAATTTCATTTTATTTAAAAACATGTTGTGAGACTGGCAATATTCTCAGAGCACCACAAAATAAAAATTGTCAATCAATAGTCCAAATTAGACGAGAGAAAAAAATCACAACGCTCGAATCACAAAAATTTGATGGCAAATTAAAAAAAAGCAACAGAGATTAAAAAGTAAAATAAAATTTATTTTTACCAAAATAATTATATTAAAAAAGCAGAAGAAAAAATGATTAATTATTATTTTTATTTGCAATTGAAACGCATCCAACTGGGTCACCAGAAAATTGAACAATTTTACGTATTTCTTCTATGGGTTTTAATAATCGAATAATCGTGTTGTCATCTTGGCCTTGATAAAGCATTTCACCTTTAAAATCCACAAGTCCATATTTTCTTGCGCGTACTAACATGCCAACAAGCTAAAAAAAGAATAAATGAATAAAAAAAAGATTAATTTTCACATATTTGCGTCATTTTTATATTTTTGAATAGCCTTTTGAAAGAAGAAAAAAGCTTACATGTCCTGAATATAAAGAATACGCGTAAAATAAAGGGCCAAATTTTATTGTTTGATTTGGAGGCTCACCATCCGCATATTGAGATATCAAATCACATAAAAATACTATTTCACGTGTAACATAATTGCCTGCTTTTCTTGCACGGGCTTCTGTTTTGGATCCAGGTGTTGGACGAGCATAATCTGATGCATTTTTATCATATCGAGGTACTTCATACTTTGATGAAAATGGGTTCCTGGAATATTTAGAAATTAAAATAAATAAAAATAAAAGCGAAAAAAACCTAACATTTTTAACTCTTCTTCATTTCGCGTCTCAGCATCGTTAAATTTAGCTATTCGACGTTGAACCGAACTCATATTATTAGTATTATTATTTGTACGGATTGTTGGAAAAGAAAAATTTGGTGGAACTTGAAATTGTTGACTGCTTCGAAATGCCATTTTTTAAAGGAAAAAGTTTTTTTAGTTTTTTTTCAAATCCTTTTTATTTCATTCAATCCAACGACAGACAGTTGTCCAAAATATCCACACCGCTTTCAGGGCTTTTTTTTTCAACACATGTGTTACGAATTTCGTGGAAAAAAACGATCAGCCAAAAAAATAAGCTTGTTGGATTGGCATCAAAGTTTATGAAAGCAAAATAATAAAATAAAAATAAGACAATGGAAAAAATGAAAAACCGAAAGTTCCGGACAACAACAAAAAATAAAAATAAAAGAAATTGTTTGCAATAAAGATTATCTCAAAGAACTTTATTTCTTTACTCTTTTATTTTTTAAATGAATGGGACAACGAGAAAAAAAGTGGAAGGAAAAAAATGAGATCAATGAAAGAAGCAATTGGGAAACACAACAACGACTTTGTTTTGCTTTAAAAACGTCTTTTGAAATCCAATCGTTGAAATCGACCATTGTCACCAAAAACAATAGCAGATGAAGCTTTATGAAATGGAGATTTAGTAATTTCGGGAGGTGGTGGTTGTTGAGTCGTTGAACGAGGTCTAAAAAACAAAAATTGATTTTTACGTTTCTAAAGTTTATTAAAAATTAAATAACCTCATTAATTTAAATTCTTCAGTATTGGTTGATTGTGAACGAGGAAAGATACCAAGTTTGGGCAAAATTTGGCGTGAAATTTGTTTTTCAATCTAAACATTTTATAAAAGTGTAATTCGACTTAAATCAAGTTCAATGCTACGACGACGAGCCATTTCAGCACGTAATTTTACGGTAGTTTTGAAAGTATAAAAAGTTCTTGAAAGGCATTCTTGAACCTAAATAATAAATACATAGTCACCAATCACAAAAACAACATCGACTTTAGTTTTAAAAAAACTTACTTCCTTATTTTTAAAACAAAAGAAAACTGCAACAAGAAGGCCTTGGAAAGAGGAAATAATTACAGAATAATACGAGACAATTAGAGATAGCCAATATGGCGAAGTTGGTTGAATTAATGCAAGGGCATAATTTACTCCAAGCAACGGACACAATACGATTAAGGCTCTAAAACCTCTGCTAATTCTTTCAAATTCTCCAGGGGTTGTTAATTTAAGTTTTGCAAGTAAAACATAAACAATGACAAGCAAAAAAATCATATTAATTAAAATTATAAATAAAATAGGAACCAAAATTATTTTATCCATCGAAGCATGATGCCAATCAGTGCAACTAAAAATAAATATTTGGGCTAAACTTTTTTTAAACAAAAGCATACGATTGAGTGATGAATTTTTTAAAATTAATTGTAGTATTTAAAAATAATAACACCGCTGGAATTCCCCAACCTACGGTTGAACACATCCAAAATCGAATCCTTTGAGAATAAAAACCAAACAACACATTGATAAAAAGAAAAACGCCTTCAACGAACATCCAAAAAAATGCTGCACAAATACAGTACTTTAAAATTAACATGGGAATCGAGCAAATTAACTAAAAATTTGTTATTTTAAGCTAGATTTGAGCTTTTAAAAATTACAAACCATTATTTCTTCTATTCCTCGAATATCAAAATGTATTGTCAACAAAGCATAAAGCAGCCATGTGACATTGTGAACTGCAAAGCAAGCAACAATATTTGTATGAATAATATTTCGAAGACAAGAAAGGCTTCTAAAATGCAAATTTTTCAACTTATTTTTTGGAAATTAGCAAAAAAAAATTACTTGTAATGAATAAAAATTAGTAAAGCAATGCAACAAAAAATCAGAGATAAAATATAACCAACTACATAAATCCAATACATAATTTCTGCGTGAAGTGGCGAGACTATATCATTCTCATCGACTGAATTATCAACACACGCAGAATAATTTCCTACACGATCCCAAGTTCCATTGGGATAACAAAACCTCGAAGCTTTTCCAGCGCTTAGCATTACATTGTCCACAGACAAAGGGCAATCCATGTACACTGTGGTGTTGGGCATAGTTTCTGGCCAACATAAAACTGCATCAAATGTGGTTGGACAAAAACCTAAAAAATTTTTGTAAAAAATAAATTCAAGAAATAAATATAATTTATTTTACCTGGTGTAACCCAAGTGCTATTTAAAAGTTGCAACAAACAATCATAATGCCTTGGCAAAACCATAATTTAATATTAGAAAAAAATAGAAATCCTAAAAACAGCAAAAATTAAAAAAGTTTTGTGTTTTTTCCGTTTCGCGCTGTCAATTTTAAGTTATTTTTTTTTTTCACTTTGAAAGTAATTTTAAGTGACAAAAATATTCTTCTTCTTTTTTCTTCTTCTTCCAGAACCCTATTTTTCTTGTGTTAAGTAAACAATCAATCAGAAGCTTTAAAAACGTGAAAAATCATCGGTTGAAAGGTAGGCAGGGTGAAAAGTAAACAACAAATTGATGGAAAAAGAGAAAAAAACGGAAAAAAATTTTTAAACCAAAAGCAAAGGATTCTTTTATATTTTAGTAAGTCAAAGTTCAACGTGTCACTTAACTTAAAAAATGTGAAAAAACCAAGGAAATATTTTGTATTTTTATACTTTTTTTACAGCAAAAGTTTAAAAAAAAGAAAGAAAGGTTGAATATTATTTTGTTGTTTGTGCAAGGTAATTAATTCTCTTGAGAGATTTTGAAGCATAAATTTATGAAAACATGAAAAGTTAAAATAATAAAATACTACAAATGATGTAAGATAGATAGGTACCAAGAGATTTGAGTTATAAGAAACCGAAAAAAATATTTATTCGTCATCCTAAGCATTTCTTATTTTTATATCAAAATTTTCATTAAATTAGGAGCTAGTAAGCTTCAAATCTCAACTCTGGACTGATTAATATATAGCATACAAAGGCATAATACAAAATCTTTCTGAAGAAAAAAAGTTAATTGATTTTAAGGTTTTGAATAAATTTATTTACTCTTTTTTGAAAGATTATTATTTCGACTTTTATGCGTTTTAGAAACCATAACTTTGGCTCATAATAATTCCATAACTTTATCGCCAATTTTTCTGGTGTGTTTTGTTCTGAATTTTTACAGTGTCCCTCTTTTAAGTGCATTACATTCAAAAGCAATATCATTTTTCCATTGAAAAACAAAAAAATTATTTGTTCATTTGGTCTTCTTTCATTTTCTTTGATTGAAACGTGGAAAAACTTTCACTTTTCCTTGTCAGCTGAAGCTGATAACGATGCTGCAAAGATTATGAGTTGACCTTCGCTGCTTTCTTACTTGATTTTGGGTCTTTCAACTTTTTTTCTTTTTGCTTTTATTGCTTTTTTAGAGTTCAAAGAAAAAATAAAAATGACAGTAGCCGTGTTGTTAAGCTACATTAACCCAACTAGAGATGAAGAAAAAAAATGAGGGAAAAAATTCCATCATTTTATCAAATAAAATGTATTTGCGTAGATGGACGAACATTAAATTGCTTATATTCTAAGAAACAAATAATGCATTAGCCGCAACAATATAACAACGTCGTTCAAATAAAAGCAAAAGCCTCCTTCATAGTCTTATCAACAAAAAAAAAAGAAGAAATGGAGGAAAAACGGGAGCACTGACACAATATCGACCATTTAAGGAACTTTGGTGTATTCTCTAAAAGACAAAAGGCTTTTTAAACTGGCGTTTTGATTTATTTCTTTTTTTATCCTCGATTTAGATAAAAATATTTGACGTTATGATAAATATTTCTGGGATATTTGATGTTCCACCGCCTCCAAATAATTATATTTCATCTTCATCATCACTCCCATATTTTATTGATGGAAATAATGGTAATGATGAATGTGAACCTTATAAATACACTAATACAACTCATGGTATAAACAATTTTTAAAATTTTCATAGTAATACGATCAAAAATTATTTAGAAGCTTGCGAATATGTAAAACATTTTGTTGATGCATGCGAAAGTGGAGGATATTTATTATGGACTCATTATATAATTTGCACAGAAAATGATTTAGCAAGAATTTTTTTAATTATTTTATCTATATTTTGTTTATTCTTTTTATTCTTAACTATGACTACCACAGCTGATGACTTCTTTTGTTGCAGTATTTCAACAATCGTGGATCATTTAAAAATATCTCAAAGTTTAGCGGGTATTACTTTAATGGCATTTGGAAATGGTGCGCCCGATATATTTAGTACCATTGCATCGGTGTTAAATACAAAACAACCTAAAGCGGGTTTAGCTTTTGGTGATTTACTTGGTGGTGGAGCATTTGTAACAACCATAGTATTTGCTACTGTAATCATAACAAAACCATTTAAAGTTGCAAAAATGGCAACTTTACGTGATTTAATTTTTTATATTATTGGAATTGCTTGGATGGCTTTTATTATGCTTTATGATTCTAAACTTTTTGTTTGGCAACCAGCAGGTATAAAATAATGTCAATCAAAAGTTTGAGATAAAGAAAAAAATAAGCTTCAATTTTATTTTTAGCTTATTTGGCAATTTATGTTTTATATGTATCAATCGTTATTTGCGGAAGATTTTATGAAAAAATTAAACGAAAGAAGCAACGTCTTTATCGAAAAAATGAACGAGCTTTTTCAACATATTCAAATGCTCCAAGTAAGAAGCCAAAAAATAAATTTCAAAAAAATTTATTAATTATTTTTAGGAAGAAGGTCAATAATTATGTCAAGAACAAATACTGTTAACCTTCAGCCTCCAAGGATGTCTGTATCTTTTAATGACCATTATCCAGATAGCGGTGTTGAAAGAAATGGAAACACTACTCGAAGAGAATCAATAACTAGTCACATTGAGAATGGTTCATCAAAAATTAATTCCCCTATCAGTGTTATTATGGAACCAATGAACTCTTCTGGTCCTCCCACACGAAGGTCTTCGAATTTTGTCATTCCTAGCATCGTTATCAGCCCTATCACTGCCTTAGATGGGCCACAAGAAAGGTTTAAATATATGAATGGAAAATTTCATTATTCTGAAAAAGAAATCGATTATGGTTAGTTTTTTCTTGGTACAACAATAAAAAAAAATGTTTCAGATAGTGATGATGAGCCAGTTATTGTGGTTACTCCAGCAGCCCATAGTGGACGAAGATTTACAATTTTATCCATAGCCGATGCCCGAAGCTTAATGCAACCTGAACCAGGTATTATTTTTGTTTAGCTAAAAAAGCATTTTTTAAAACGAATATTCTCTCGATTGTTTTTTTAATTAAAAAATGTGTTTTTCTGTTTCAGCCATAAAAGTTGACGAACCTGTAACAATTAAAAGGATTGCATTAGATTTGTTAGACGCTTTAAACCCAATTGAAACCCATTATAGTAAAAGTCGATGGATTTCAAAGGCTTTTCAAATTTTAAAATGCCCCGTTATTGTTGTGCTACGATTAACCGTACCTTTGGCAAATATTTGGTGTAAGCCCTTAAGTTTGATTCAATGCTTTACCATGCCTTTAACAATTTTAGCTTGTTTTAATGGTTAGTTTAAATAATTCTAAAATTTAACTTTTTATTAAACTATTTTTTAAGTATCATCTATAATCATTATAAATGAAGGCCCGGGTTTATGGATATATTCATTAATTCCTGCATTAATTATGATGTTATTAGTTATATTTTTAACATCTTACAATGTTGAACCTCCTTACTATAAGGTATTTATTTTAGCAATTTTTTTAAGTATAATAATTTTGTTCCAGAACATTTCGGGATATTTTGGTTTTATTATGTCTGTATCATGGATTTATGTGGTTTCAAGTGAAGTAGTGAATATTGTTTCTATGATTAGCATAATTTCAAGGATATCCCATGAGGTTTGAATTTCCACAAAATATTAATATTTAAATTAAGGTTTATAGGTTTTGGGTTTGACGATTATGGCGTGGTGCAATAGCATCGGTGATCTCGTGGCTGATATATCCGTTGCAAAACAAGGTTTTCCACAAATGGCTGCAGCCGCTGCAATAGGTGGTCCACTTTTTAGTAAGATTCCATAGTTTCTAAACTAATATTATTATTATTTTCTTGTTTAGATTTATTAGTTGGTTTTGGTGCATCATTTTTTATTGCTACTTTGCAAGGCAAACATGTCGATGTAAATTTTTTTATTTTCCTTATTTTTTTATTTACAAATATATTTTTTAGATTAGCATTGATGGTACAAAAGCGATTTTGATAATAATGGTAGCTGGAAGTTTACTTATTACTCTGATTATGTTAATTATAAATAAATTTCATGCAACACGTGTACACGCTTATATTTTAATTGTTTTTTATTCGGTTACTTTGATAGCAGTAATTTTAGTTGATTTAAAAGTTATAACTTTTTAACAAAATAATTCTGTAAAAATAAAAAAATAAAAGATAATGTGTTTGTGAAAAGTAATTATTGAAAAGGTTAAAGCAATATGCAATAATCAAGGTTTGTATCGGTGCAAAATAAGTGCTGAAAGTTTGTTTTTGCACAATAAAGTTCTGTGCTTTTTTTACTCTAAACTTATTTTATTTATTCACAGTCGTTGTCAAAATTTGAATGATACTTGAAACATTTGTAGCTTTTTTGAAGGCTTTATAATATAGAGCTGCAGAAAGGGTGATGTTAAAGGAGATCGCTGTAATTGTAACGGTTCCAACATATTTAAAAATTTGCTCGCCATTTATCTAAAGAAAGTTTACAATTAATTTTTCTTTCAATTTTGCTTTCAGCCGTTAAATAAAAAAAAATGTGTTTAGTATTTTAAAAAAATTAAAAACACGTGAAAAACGTAGTTTTTTTGCTGCAAATATTCACTTACCAAAACAAAAATTTGTGCAACAACAATTGGAGCAAGTTCAATAAATGTTGTCGAAATAATTAAAATAAACACTGTTTGATTCATTGATTTTGTGGTATTATTACTAACTAATTTTTGTTTAATTAAAATTGCAAGCAAAATTGCAAATAAAACATTTAATAAATTAAAACAAATTTTAGCATAAAATAAATGAACATTGGTATTTGAAAAGCAACTAAAATATTGGCAGCTTGTTTCAGAAATTATTGGAATTAATTTTAAATAATTATTTGTAACTAAAACAGCAGCGATGGATCCAACCACTCCCAAAATAGTTATGGCTGCGTACCATAATTTTTGAGGGGTGGAATACCAAAAAGGAAATATGAGAGTTATGCAACGTTCAACACATAAAAAAGTTTCCATAATAGAATTTCCAGCTTGAAATAAAGCTGGAATTAAACCAAGCACATATACAATTATGGCATTGTAATTTCCTCCATTTGGACCCCAAAAAATTAAAAGATACAAATAATATCCAAATGAAATAATAGACCAAATAAGAATATATACAAAATATACAGTAATTGTTGGAGAAATTTTGACACTTTTTTTCAAAACATTCTTGCGAAATAAAACATTTATTGAAAAAATGAAAGAAAAAATAACAAAAATAAAGCAAACTAAATTATGGGCAAAATTTACATAAAAAATATATGCCATTTAGAAAACTATACAAACACACTTTAAAAAAAGATTGTTTAAAATAAAAAAAATTTTTTTTATTAAATTCTTTCGCTTTATTTATTGTCATTTTTTTAATAGATGCTAAAACCTGAAGAAAATTAATTTATTATTAATTTTAATTATGCTAAAGCAACAAAACATTGAGTCAACTTTCGTAAATATTAATTATAAGCTTTAAGATAAAGTGAAAAGCTTCATTAATGACAATCATTAATCATCTCCTAATGATACAAATTTGCGTCACAAAATTTTTTACAAGGAAGCATTCAAGTATGTCTGATGTACAGTATTTTCAAATTCCATAAAATTTCATGATTGGTAAATTCATACTTTTTTAGGAACACTTTTGCTTTCTTTAAAACGAAAAAAAGTAACATTTTTGAAACCCCTTTTCATTTGAATCTAAATTTGACGTTGTTTGGTTTAAATTTTTTATTTCTCAAATCATCCTTTTCATAGTTTTTTTTATTGTATGAAATTCTTGCATATTTGAAATATGTTTCTGAAAAGTTCATAGTAAATTTTCACTTTTTAGTTATTTATTCGATCTTTAACAAAAAATACATAATTTTATATGAAAAAAACAAGTTTTCATCTCAAACAACTAAATTGAGGAAAGCTAAAACTTTATTATTCAATTTTATGCTTACCCATTTTCGGTATATTTTATTTGCATAGAAACCCATAAATCCATTTTTTAGTTACTGAAAAAACTTTTCATAGACCTGCATTATTATTTCTTTTGTGCGCATCATCAAACTTTTTCTTGTTCAATATTTCCCTTTTTTTTTTGCCTATTTTATTTCTCAAGTGGAAAATTGCCGCTGCTCGCATTTATTTTTTGTTCTCGTCGACATTGACCATTGCTCGTTGTCGTTGTTCGTCACATGCAAAGTGCTGACGATGGCTTATATGTCTGTTCTTCTTCTTCCCTTCCTTTTTTATTTTTTCCCTCTCTCTTTCTTTCTCGCTTTTCCGTTCTTTTGTGGCTTGAAAATAGGCACATTGAAATCTTTTTTTTTCTTTCTGGAAAAATAGAACGAACGCTGCTTTTATTTTGCTTGAAAAGAATAAATAATACTAAAGTTTTGCTACAATTTATTTTATTTCAGATATGAAATTAAAATTTTTCTTACTTGGGCTGGTTTTTACCATCGCTTTTTTTACGGGTTTTATTAAAGCTACTGAGGATGAAGATGAGTCAGAAGTTATAGCAAATGTAAGACTTTTTTGATATATACTTTTACCAATCTTGACAATTATATTATTTTCTAGGATTATATTCCGCCACCATTTGTTACCCCAACAATTCAAGAAAATGAAGTGAATTTTGTTGATTGGTTTCGAGATCATCATGGAATTGGCAGAAAATGGTTTAAATCAAATGCAAAAAAAGATGGAATAGAAGAAAATTTAGCTATGTATAATGGAGAATGGTATATTGGTTCACCCGCTAATGTCATAATTGAAAATGATTATGGATTAGTTGTGAAAACTAAAGCTCGTCATCATGCAATTGCAGCAAATTTGCGGGAACCATTCGATTTTTCTGGAAAACCCTTGATCGTTCAATATGAAGTTAAATATGAAGAAGGACAAGAATGTGGTGGAGGATATATAAAATTACTTTCATCCGGAGCTGAGAAAAAGATTTCCAACTTCCATGATAAAACTCCATACACCATTATGTTTGGCCCAGATAAATGTGGACAAAATGCAAAAGTTCATTTAATTTTTCAAATTAAAAACCCCAAAAACGGCACCATCAGTGTAAGTCAAAACTGTTGGCTTTTGCATATATAAAATGGCAATTTTTATAGGAACATTCTGTAAAAGAAACAAATAAAAATCTTCAAAGCTATTTTGAAGATAAACAAACTCATCTTTATACTCTTAAAGTTACACCCGAAAATGATTTCACTATTTATGTGGATAATGCTAAAATTAATTCTGGCAATCTTCTTAAAAATCTTGTTCCTCCAGTTGAACCTGAAAAAGAGATTGCTGATCCAGCAGATTTAAAACCTACCGAATGGGATGAACGTGAATTTATTGTTGATCCAGAAGCATCAAAGCCAGAAGATTGGGATGAAAATCAACCAAAAGAAATAGTTGATGAATCCGCATCACAACCTTCCGATTGGTTAGAAGATGAAGAACCATTAATTCCTGATCCATCTGCTGCCCGCCCGGACGATTGGGATGAAGATGTGGATGATAAATGGGAGCCCAAATTAA
Source organism: Panagrolaimus kolymaensis (assembly GCA_028622995.1). NCBI lineage: Eukaryota > Metazoa > Nematoda > Chromadorea > Rhabditida > Panagrolaimidae > Panagrolaimus > Panagrolaimus kolymaensis. The sequence goes on along the minus strand of JAJQJQ010000055.1, from coordinate 1,644,577 downwards.
TCGATAATCCAAAATGTTCTTCTGTTAGCGGATGTGGGAAATGGTCGTCTCCAATGAAACCCAATCCACTTTTTAAAGGAAAATGGGTTGCACCTAAAATTAGTAATGCAGACTATAAAGGAAAATGGACGCCTAAAATGATTGCAAATCCAAATTATTATGAACCCAATCCATATAAACAATTGGAAACCATCACTGCCATTGGCTTCGAACTTTGGACAATGAGTTCTGGAATTATTTTTGATAATATTTTAATTACCGATGATGAAGATATTGCTCATCGATTTGCTGCTGAAACATTCACCATTAAAAAAGATTTGGAAACTAAATATACTTATGCAAAAAACCCATCCAAAGGAATATTCCAAAGTTTAATTGATGCAACCGAAGATAAACCATGGTTATGGGCTGTTTATGTTTTAGCTTTATTAATTCCAACTATACTTGTTGCAGTATTTTGTTTTGGTCGCAAAACTACCTCTGTTCGAGGAGGAACAACTTCAAATAAAAAAACTGATGAACCCAACGAAGAAAATTTTGAAGATGAGCGAGAAGAATATATTGAAAATATTGAACCCGAGGCTGAAGCTCAAGATGCTTATGAAGGAGTTGAAGAAGAGGAAGTCGCGGGGGAAGTTGAAGAAGAGGTAGCAGTTGATGAAGTTCAAGCAAAGGATGCTGAAAGTGAAAAATCTGCTCATTCTTCCACTCATGCTTCACCAAAGGTAAAATTCTTTTTTTATCAACAAAAAAACTAATAATAATGTATGTATTTTTTTAGATGGGAACTCGTCAACGTCGACCTCGAAAAGAATAAAAATATTATTTTTTTATAGACACAGGTCCATTTTCGAAACTATTGCAAAATTTTATATATTCTTTTTCATAATAATTTTTGTTTTGTCGATTTTACATTTTTTAATTTATCTCCTGCTCAAAGCTTCATGGGAGATCTTAATTATTACGAATCTTACATTTTTGTTATGTTTTTTTTATTACTCATTATTTTGCTTAAAGGGACATAGCTATTTCATGCCTTTTTCGATACTGGGGCTGATAGGAACAGTTGGGGCGGCGCGTGTTTGAATTACCGTGCACTTTCTGTCTTACACGGTAATTCAAACACGCGCCTTACCAAGTGTAACTTTCAGTCCCCAGTATCGAAATTTCAGAAAAGGCATGAAATAGCTATGTCCCTTTAATGTTACCATTTTTACTGTTTATTGTTTATTTTTTTAATAAAAGAAAAACTTTTTGATTTGATATGTTAAATTTAGCTTTTCTTTGGTTACTAATCCAAGAAAATACATAGAGTGCTGAAATCTTTATTTTTTTCATAGCATAAAAGATTTTTGGTTTTAGAAAATGAATAATTTTAATGATGCTGGAAATAACTCTTTACAAGAGCCGCCTGATCATATTTTTCCAAAACTTCCCACTCCAATTAAATCTTCAACAATGGATTCAGATTTTAAGCGGTTATATTGTAATGAAACACCAAAGCCGGGTGAAGATTGGGATAGACAAAAAATATGTGGAAAATCTTCCCATATATCAACTTCACCCAAATATGTAAAACTTAATATTGGTGGGAGACTTTATACAACGACTACTGAAACTCTCTGCTCCGCTGATTGGATGTTAAGTCGAATGATAAAATCTGAAATTCCTTCGACCAAAGATGATGAAGGCTTTATTGTGATTGATCGATGTGGAACATATTTTGATTATTTCTTAGAATTTCTACGAGAAGGTCACGTTGAATTACCAACCAATTATAAAATCCTTCAAGCTTTATTAACTGAAGCAAAATTTTATTGTTTTCAAGAATTTATTCAAATTCTCGAAGATAAATTAGCGCCCAAATGTCATCACGAAATGAAAGAAACTTTTATTATTAATGTTCAATGCCAAGAGCATTTATTTCGAGTTCTCAGCAATGCTACAAAACCAATCATTTGTTTAACTTTAAATCGGCAAAATAATAAATATTCATATGTTGAAAAAGCCGATGACAATTTTGTTCGACACAATGAATTATTTCATCGATTAAATTCAAGATTTCAAGGGATCGTGGATTTTGTTATAAGTAATATTTCATTTCTCGCAAACTTTAAAAAAGTGTTACAAATTTTTTAGATACTGGTTCCGATGCTTATGAAGTATGCAATTGGGCATTTTTTAATGCTGGTGGCGAAAAGCGTTGTGAAGTAACACTTTTTATTTTAATTTCCATCTAAAGTTAATACCAGTTTTTTCAGCTTTCTTGCGCCTCCATAGTTTACACTCCAGATCGAAAGCAAACAAAAGTTGAATTTCCTGAAGCAAAAATTTATGAAGAAGCTCTAAATACACTTTTACGACATTGCGGTGTAGCAACTTATAAAGATATGACTAAAAAAGAAGGACCAAATATTTAATCCGGTTTCCAATCATTTTTATAAAGTATAATTTTATTAATTATTTCCTAAGTCATCATCGCTAAAGTCATTGTCCATATATTATTTTTTTAATTTGAACCTTCACCCGATGAAAGCTTTTTTTAGTTTTTGAATCATAGACATATTTGTAAAAAATATTAATATTTTATTGTAAAAATCTGTAGAAAAATAAATTATTATTTAACTATCTTTGAAAATGTTTTGCTTTCTCCGATGAATATGTAAAGTTTAAATAATTGTTGAAATCCACAGAAGTGTCACAATAAAAATAGCTGGTATGAAAAACTTTATTTTCGAATTAAAAAAATTCATAAGCAACTGAAGGTGGTGGTAACACAAATAAATGTCAATGGACAAAAAATAGTTAAAGTAATTAAAATTAATAAAGTGCAAACACATTCTACCCCGTGGAGGAGTATTACACGACCCGCTTTAAAAAAAAAACAGGCGACTACATAATTAAAAAAATAATAAGCGAATCAGGATGTTATAGTTTAAAATTTTGATTAAAAGCTTTTGGAAGAAGAAGAAGAAAGAGCGCAACGCTGAAGGTTAAGGAAGAAGAAAGGACATCTTACATGTGTTCTTCGACATTAATCTGTAAAAAAAAGTGTGGTAAAGGAAAAGTTACATTTAAGCGAAAGTTTAAAAACGCTCTATAATTACCTCTTCCCATTCGTCCATATCTACGCCTTGGACATCATCTTGAGGTAACTTGGCTTCAGTATCCATTGGAATAGCTTTCGACCATCCATGAATGACTTCAGCTTCAGTTTTCTTTTTGGTGTCATTGAATGGATTAACAACTGGGTTCGATGAAATTGAAGCGTTTTCTTTTGTTTCTTGTTTTGGTGGAGTAATAGATTTTTCAATCGGTGCTTGTGGTTGAGATAATCGGGTTTCACATGGTAGTTCTAAAAAAATTTACTATTTGAGAAAAATGTTTTTTTAATATATATTATACCTGTCATATCATCAGGTTTCAAATCAACATATTTAAAATGAGGAGCTTTGAAAGCAAGCCAATCATCAAGAGGCAAGGAAGGTTCCCAAGTAACAAGAGCATTGGGATAAAGTTCACGGAAAAATAAATTTTTCTGAAACACAATTTTACTCTATTTTACTCGAAATTTTTCTTACTTCTCGACGTGGAACAACCATGGGAATAATTTCAATCGAATTATTTGTTAATCGAATAATTCGAACGATTTCTATTGTTGCTGTATCAACAACTTTTTTTGGCATCAAAGCAATAGCTTGATGAGGACCCATCAAAGTTGTTTGTAAAATATCCGCAACAAATCCATCTGGAGTTATTTGAGACATGAATATATTTGGGCTACCTTTGGATGCCATAAAAACAATTCCTGAATCATAATCCAATAAAGGGCGTAAACTTTGGCTGCCTTGGGAAGAACCAAGATTTTCTTCTTTCATAGGTTTAAGATCCAAATCCATTAAAACCCATTTATGTAAAGTTCCTTCAATATATGTAACAAAAATATATTCGTTGTTGCTTAAAGTTCCAGTAAAAATAGCTCGAGGAGATTTGGCTTTAAAATTTGTTTGAGTTATAATTCCATCATCGCCCTTTCGAATATCGGTCAAAATAAAATTATTATCTCGATCGGCTGTAATTAATCGAGTTCCATCTTGAGACCAGGAAAGTGAAACAATTGCAGTTTTATGATAATTTGCATTAAATAATTCTGCACCAGTTTCAAGGTTAATAACTAAGAGGGTTCCATTGCTACCAGCCACAGCCACAACATTTGCAACCACGGGATTGAAACGAGTGATAGCAATTTTAGGGATTTGACATTTAATTTCGATTGTTGGAGTAAGTTTTGAAAGAGTTGAATATTTGTTATCATCTTCAGAAATTACATTTCTCATTCCAGGTTCAAGTGCAGCTTTTGGTGGAACTCGATTGGTGCAATATTCTGCTTCACTAATATCCCAAACTTTAATTAATCCACTTGAAAGAGCGCATAAGATTCTTGCATCATTGAAAGGATCAAATTGGAGATCCATAATTGGAGCTCGATTAAATATGGCATCCAAGCTTCCATCAGGGGTTCGACCAGAAGTGTTAAGCTAAAAACCAATTTTTGAAAGATAATAAATTACAAACTAAATTTACATCAAAAATAGCAACACTGCCTTCTGTTTTGCTCATAGCAAGAGCAGCATATTTGCCAGAAACAGTAAAGAAAACTCCATCAGGAGAAATTCGACTGTTTATATCTCGAACATCTGTGATAGTTTTAGATTTAGCTGGAACTGCTTTAATATTATAATATGGCGAGCGACTTTCGTATAAGCGACTAGCAACTTGTGAAGCAATATTTGAAGGAGGTCTTGGAGGTGGGGCTTCTCGAAGTTTTACACTTGCATTTTCAGCAGGATTAGAAATGGTTTTTCGAATAATTGGAGTTGGGGCAGAAAAAACATTTTTACTTTCAACTTTTTCTTCCACTTTTTGGGTTGCGTCTTTTGAGACTCCATTTGTTGGTGGTGATTTTACTACTGATGACTGTGGTGGTAAAGCTTCAACTTTTGATTCTTTATATTCCTTTGAAGGTTTTCCAGCAGCATTAGTGCCAACAATACCCATAGTTGGAGCATCAACTGGACGTAAATTAATTCGCTTTACAGGTTTATCTGCGCCTGCTTTCCATTCAGCAACGGTTCCACCACTTTCCAATCCAGCTGTATCTGGATATAATTCAGAATGAAATTCTGAGTAAGTCTAAAACACATAAAAAAACAATATAAAATTGTTAAATTTTTATTAGATGCTTACTCTTCGAATAACATTGCATGGAATAGGAGCAATTCCATTTTGATGTAGTTGATAAACCTTTTGTACTTGGGCAGACATAACATCACATTTTATTTTTGGACTAAGGCAAAAACCAATTGTTTGACTAGGGCAGTTTAATTGATTGGCTAAAAAAACCTCGATAAAAACATTTGATTATATTATTGTCGAACAACATACGACTAGCAACATCCATATTTGTAACGTCAATATGACGAAAAAGAGTTGAACCTTTAGCACCGAGGAAGAGCAATTTGCTATCTTCATCATACGCAGGAATTAAGAAGGAAATGGATTTATCGTATTGCTGTCGAATAAATACTTTACCAGCAACTGTATCATAAACGACAATTTCTTGGAATCGAGACTAAAAATTTTCTTTAAATTTATATATACTCTGTTTTTTAAAAATTAACAAACATCGTTAAAGCCAGAAGAAATAATATATTTTCCACCATGAATAATGCGGCATTCTCTACCAAAAGAATTATGAGCATCATATTCCTGTAAACTCATTTTTTTAAAAGCAGATTTAAAATTAATAAATATTTTTACCAAAATAACTTCAGTCGAACGAGGATCAATGGCAGTTCCTTTTCTAGTTTTTTCAACTGTTTGTAAAACAGCAATTTGATTTCCATCTGTACTCCAATCAAGAGCTTTAATAGGGCCAGCAACTTTTCCTCCACAAACTTCTTGGCTGCTATCTTCTGCATCAAATGCAGCCCAACCATGATCGCCTCCAACAACAAAAAAGTTTGAAATAGATTTGTGGGAAGCTAGGCTTTCAACAGCGCCTAAAGTTGTATTAAATTGTGAATCCGGAGAATTTATGGACCTTGAATCTCCATCAAAAATATTTTTTAATGTGAATAATTTCACCTAAAAAAATTTTTGTTTAATCAAAAACAAGGGTTGGATAACTTGCATTTCCGGCTCTTGTGGTTGCAACAAGGATATCATTTTCAGCAGGATATTTGAGAAATTTAAAATCCGTCAATGGCAGATTTGCAATAAAAATATGTCCCAATTGATTAAAAGATGTTCGGCCTTTAGCATCAAGAGGCAAAACTGCAAGTCTTCCAGGATCAGCTGTGGCTTGAAACGCAAATAAATTTGTTCCAGATTCAATACAATTATGTGGGGAAGAAGTTGAGCTAATTGTAATATCAAATATTGTAGCCTAAATCAAAAATGTTATAAAAAAGAAAGAAAGAATGTATATTTATTTTTTAAATCGAATGACTAACCTCTTTTTTTGGATAATTTAAATGTGCGCTCATAAAAGGTGTTACTGAAGATCGAAGGAAAGCCATAACTGCAGCTTTCCTTAAAAACAAAAATCAAAAAATTTTTTTTTTATAAAAAGGTAATAAAACAATTGATTAAACAAGCACGACGATGAACATCATTTTTTAAAGTTATGACAAGCTAACAACGAATTTAAAAAAAAACGCAAAACCGCAGTAGTGTTTGTTGCTGCTGCTTGGCGCAAGAGCAAACTATGACAAAAGCAAGAAGAAAAAATAAAAACGATGGACTACTCTCACACTTGTGTTCTTCGTTCGTGCAAAATTTAATGCAACCGCGAACATTGCAAGAATAAAAAGAAATTTAGTCAAACCCGCCGCCACTGGCGAATGTCATCTTTATATTTTTTTTCGTGGTCATTCATTGTATGCAAATTTGGCAAGACAAAATGGACTTAAACTTAATGCGCGCAAATAAAAAAGAAGAAAAAGAGAATCATTAAAAACTAAGACACTTCCGTTTTTAAGAAAAAAGGACCATACATGAAGAGAAAAAACTATGGACAAAACATTTTTCGGATGAATGGTATAATGCAGCAGCAGCAGCTCGATGATATCTGCTTTTTCTTGTTCCGGCAAAAGCAAAGCAGACAGACAAGTACCATCTGGTTAACGAATTGCGAAATGTGAGACAGACAGTAGGCATGGATTGCATTGGACAATGGTCATGAAGCAGAAAAAAAACTATAAAAAAGGAAGAAAAAAACTTGAAAAAATGCTACGGAAGAATTTAAAAATAAAATGAAAAGGGAAACTTTTATTTATATTTTGAATTTTTTATTTCAAAAAAAAATTAATAATTTTAAAGTGAAAAACAACAAATTTTTTATATGATATTGAAAAACCTTTTCAAACTTATATCACAGCTGAAAATTGCGTAAGTGCACAAAGAAGTTTTTTTAATTTTATTTGGATGGAACAAATCCAATATACAAAAAGCGTAAAAAAGTAGTGTCTTTTAAAAAGTGAATAAAGCTAATTAGAGTTTAATTTTCTATCAATTTTTCAATGAAAAATCGAAACCTTTTCATCTTCGGCGATAGCCATAATTAAAGTGCGAGAAAATAAAACAGGGAAAAAATGGTATTTAGATAGGCGAATAATAAAATCATGAGAAAACAAAATGAAAATCAGGAAAGTTTTAAATTCAATGCAGTGAATGGTTAGCTATGATCGATTTTTAACGAAACTTTTAAAAAGTATGAAATATTGATTGACATTGCAGATCATAATTATTGAACTCTCGCTTCGCGTGAGATGTCACAATTAACAAACTTGTAAAATGCCATAAAGCTTTTAAACAAAAAATGACCATCTCAAACAAAAATAAATTTAAAAAAAAGATAGAGTAAAATGTGAGAGAAAAACAATGCATAGGAAATTGTAAAGTTTTTTTAAAAGAAATCAATCAATTGGAAGCAAGCTTTTTTTTGTTTTGTTTCTGGAAAGCATGCTAACAACCTCCAAACAAAATGACGAAAAATAGGTTTATAATTTTTTTTCGATGCTGAATGAAAAACAAAAAACTGGGAAAATAACGTTTACATTTTATGAGATGATTTGTTGATGATGACGACGGGTTGGGTTGGCTTTTTTTGATGCTGACTTAAGCGTTTTTATTTTTTCCATGCTTTTCTGTGTTTTTTTTTATCAGTCTTCGTCGTCGTCAAAGAGAGTTGATGATTCATTTCTTTCTTTTTATTTTTTGCTTGATCATCGACATCATCGCCGCTTTAAAAAAGTTCTTTTCCCCATTTTTGTGTTTTTCATTTCATAGTTTTATAACTCGCCTTTTTTGGACCAAAAAATGAAAGAAAGGAAAAAGAAACTTGAAGTCAACAATTATCATCACATTTATTTAACAACCCTCCACCGCCATCACAACTCAAAAATAGTCATTTACAAAATTAACCGGAAGCAGTAACCATTGAAGAGCAAAACAAAAAGAAAAGTCCCATTCTTTCTTTTCTTACACCACTAATTGAAGTGCTTGAAAGTGGTAACAAAAACAATGAATTTTTATTTCTACTATGTCTCATAAGTTCGACGATTATTGCTGACTTTCTTTTCGATGACCAACAACAACAACAAGAAGTTGCTTTTAACAAATTATTAATGTTCAAGGATGAAAAATTAAAACTGTTGCTCTCGGTTTTTTTTCTTTGATACACGGTTACTTCTTTTTTAAACTTTTATGCATTCCTTTTTTAAGAAAAAAAAGTTGCAAAAATAACTTCGAAACATTTTTCTTTTTCTTTTGAATGAAAAATGCGTTTACATAAAAAAAGTTGTTCATTTTATATATTTTTTAAAAGTGACAATGGCGTTACTTTTTGCCATTTAAGGAACGCCATAATTGCTTCTTCATGAAAAAAAAAATATAGAAAAAAGGCGGACTAATTTTTTTGCGGTCATTCTCCTGCTTGCTTTCATTTTTTTTACGAGAGAGCCTTTTATGAAACAAAAAATGCTTGAACCTCCTGTTGCTTGTTGCGCTTCTTTCATGTTCTTCGGTGTGTGATTTAAAATTAAAGAGTAAGCCAGCTTTTTTTCCTTTTTCTCCCTTTCATGCTAATTAATAATTTATCTATTAGCGGTGGAAATGGATCGCGCGCTTCCTTTTTCTCTTTTATTTGCCTCTCTAATTTTTTTAATACAGCATTTTTAACTTTTTTAAAACTAAAACAAATCACTAAAAAAATTTTTAACCATTTTTTAATAAAATCCCGGGAATTTATTTCATCTCAATTTTTGCGCAATCGCCCTCTATCTAAATTAGAAAATTTTGAACAGTTTAAGTATACAGAGCTTCAAAAAAATTATATTCTGCTATTTTTTTCTACGAAATAAAGTAAACCTTCTTCCTTAAAAGTTTTCTTTCTCCAAGTAAAAGAATGCAAAAAAGAGCGTTATTTTTTAAAGATGGTACTTAATTGAATGCTTTCTTTTTCATTTTTAGCTTAAAAACTCCTTTGCTGCGCCAATTGTCACTTCATGATTTTGACTGGTTTAGCCTAATTCAATCACATAGTTGCGCATGCAGGAAGTGCCAAAACTCTAAAACTTACTTCTTGGGTTTTGAGTTACTCACTTTTGTCTGCTTGCTTTCGGCAGCAAAAAAACTATTATTTTAAATTCAAAGAAGTAAAAAATTGTTTCAATGTGAAATCATTTTATCGAAAAAAATGTATTATATTAATTTCAAACAATTACTTTTATATTTGGGTTTTATTTTTGGATTTGTATATGGATCATGCCCAGATGGATGTGTTTGCTCCTCCAAATCTGTTATTTGCACGTAAGTTATTTTCTTCCTCCTTTTTTACTATCTTTTTTGTTTTGTTTTTTTATTCCTTTTTAAAAACTGACCCAAAGCAAAAAACAAACAAAGCAATGTTTTTTTTGTTATTGCAGATGCAATGAATTGCCATGGAGCTTGCCGCATCAACCTCAAAAGACTTTACACTTGAGTGATTTAAGCTCAAATTTAGAGTATATAGATTTATTTGTGGTTCATTCATGCGATAAACTAATAATTAGCAATGATACATTTACAAATATAGAAATTTCTGAACAATTTAAATTATTGGATATTGGTTTAATTGAAATTGAATCCTATGCATTTCGAGGGATAAGAAAATCGCCCATACAAATTGTAATTCAAAATTCATATTTTGAAAGAATTCCCGAATATGCTTTTATTGGATTAACAAATGTTGAACATTTTTGGTTTAAAAATGTTTCAATAAATCGAATCGAAAAATTTGCATTTTCAAGATTACAAAATTTTAATTATTTGTATTTTCGTAATATCAATGTTAAAAGAATTGACAACGAAGCGTTTAGTGAGTTTTTTTCTTTAAAGCTAAAAAGATTTAATCCTAAAAAAATCAGAAAAAATTTATTCAAATTTTAACTGAAAAATATTACTTTTTCCATTTTTAGTACTACAGTAATATTTTTTAAATTCATTTTTTAGGCAATATGCATCATATTAATTATTTTTATATGCGTGAGAATATCTCTTTGTCCCATGTTGATGATTATATTTTCCTTAATTCCCACATAAGTGAAATAATGTTTGAAAATGCGCATGTTAAAGCAACGGATTTTACTTTAAGCGGTTTTACCGCGAATAAAATTGAAATAGTTTCAAGTAAATGGTTTACAACCAAAGTTACAAATCAAAAAATGATTTTTCAAAGTGTTGCAAATTTCGAAGTTAAAAATAGCACATTTAATAGAATGGTTCCAAGTTTATTTTATAATTATACAAACATTATTATTGATTTCTCAAAAATCCATCATTTTGCCGCTGCCTCTGGCTTTATTTGCAATTTTGAAAGTTTAACTCTTCAAAATTCCAAAATTATTCAATGGCATTCTCATGCCATTTCTGAAAATAGTAAAATTGGAACATTTTCCATACAAAATTCACTGATGGATAAAGTTCTTCCACGCTCAATCTATGGCGCTCAAATAAATGTTTTTCTCATCGATAAATCAACATTTGGCTCAACTTCGAAAAAATTTATTGATAACTCAAATATCACGAAAATGCTAATCAGTGAATCCAAATTTGACTCATTTGCAGCAGAAACTTTTGCTAATACCTTTTTTAACGTTTTAATTTTAAACAAAAACAAATTTCTTAAACTTCAAAATCGAGCATTTGGAGGGATTATTGCCACTCAAATGCAAATTACTGGTTGTGTATTTTCAAAATTTCCTGAATTTATGTTTGAAAAATCTAATGTAAGTTTTTTCCATCATATTTCAATCGCGTTTTTATGAAAATTTAGAATTTGTAAATTTGCCTTCAATTTTACTACAATCTTTTTTATAAAATTTTTAGAACTTTATTTTCACCAAAAAAGGCAAAAAAATTAAATAAATTAAGAAAACAAAGGCTTTGTTGCTTTTAATAAATTTTTTTCAGTGTTTTTACCCCATAAAACTGAATAATATTCTTAATTTTTTTCCGTTTTTCAGATATCTGACTTAACAATCTTTTCTTCACAATTCCAATCGGCTCCATCTAAAACAGTTTTTGCTGGGGTAAATGCGTTGAAGCTCCAATTTACTCATAGCGAAATTGTTTGTAATATTCAAGATTGTGAAACAAATTCATTATTTTTCCAATCGACTCTTGACCATCTTGCATGGAAATTTCAATATAATCGTTGCATCTCCTCTTCAACTTTACGTATAATTAATCCGTCAGCAATTTGTTTAAATACAACAAAAATAATTACCGAAGAAGGATTAATTTGTCAACGAAGGCTTGAAATTGAAGAATGTATTTGCACAAACAATGAGCTTGCGTTACTTCCAAAAACAAAATCCTCAATTTTGACTTTGGGTGATTGTGAAAGTATTCTTGTTGCTGAAACTCATTCAACCAACTTGCATTCACTTTATTTGTATCGAGCTCGAATGATTTTTATTGAATCTTTGCCAGAAACTCTTCAACAATTGGAAATTTTACATTCAACAATTCGATTTGAAAAACCTTTTTTAATTCGGGGTTTTGGAATGGAAAAAATAAAATTCAACGGTGTAATTATTGATGGCATAACGGACCAAGCTTTTGCTAACAACTTTATTGGGTCTTTGACTTTTAATCATTCGGTGTTATCCAATGTGGCAGACTCGGCTTTTTCGAATTCAGTTATCAATCAACTAAATATCGAAGCAAGTGAAATAATTTCCACTGGAAATTTATTTGCCCAAACAAAAGGTGCCAAAATAATAAATTCTCGAATTAAAAATATTTCTAATTTGCAAAATATCCCAAATATTTGCTTTCAAAATAATACTATTGATTGTCGATGTTCGTCGAAAATGAATTTGAAACTTCCACAAAATCAATGCCTCGATGACTCCAATCATTGTTTAACACCAGAAAATAATAGTAACGAATATTGGAGAAAAACGAGAAATATTGAAAAAATTTGTTCAAATAAAAATGAAGGCGACAGCGAACCGTTGCAACTTTCAAGAAGTTCCTCGAATTATGGCTTATTTTTAAATAATTGCTTAATAGTTTTTTTAGGTGCTTTTTTGATTGCTTTTTTTAAATGAAAAATTTTTAATTGATCTCATTTTTTAATACTTTAAACTTTACTTGTTAATGTGGCTGTAAATTACATGTTTTTTGTTTTGTTTTTTTCTGATAATAAACAAGTTTTTTCGCAAATGTTTTTTTTTCTTCACAAAAAAATTATTTCTTTTTTCGTTTTTGCTTCATTATCCCACAATAATCAAATTAATTTTTTTGCCTGTGGTTTCTTAAACGCTTTTTTTAAATAACTTTTAGACATTTTTTTAAACTTTTTGGAAGAAAAATATTTCCGTTTCTATGTATGTATAATTTTGTTGGTTTCTCATTGTTTTTTTAAAGATAACTCTTCTTCTTTTTTTAATCTTGTTATCGTGCTTTTATTGTCTTAGTGGTTTAAAGGCCAATATACCCTTGTTAAGCCATAAATCAAACAAAGAAGATGAGTTTTTCGATATATACTTTTTTTGCTTCCCAAAAAGTAACTCAACAAAAAAAATTTATTCTATATTTTTTTCTTAGTGTCTTTAAAAATCCTAGGTAAATTAAAAAAAAATGTTTTTTATAGACTAATAATTTTTCACTCAATTTGGTCGAAATGCTATAAATTTGTTTAACTTATATTTTATTGATGTTTTTGGTAGCCTTATCTTTACATGATTTTAGACAATAAAAAAAAGTTGTGATAAGTCCAAAAACGCGTGTATGTTTGTTTGTCTTTGGCAAGCGAACATTATTCTTTTTTTCATTAAATTATTTTTTGGAAATTTTCTTGAAACTATTTAACTACTCTCATTTTTTTAACCTCTAAATTAACAACTAAATGAATTACATATATTTTCCTCTTCCTACTTACCTATGTTCTTTTACCTTTCATTAGCTGTCAAATAAACAACAAAAGTGTCTATGTCAAACAAAAAAATGTTCGATTTATTCTCACACAGACCGGCACCACTTTTTTCTCCTCTTTTTCTTTTGCAATTTGAGAAGCGATAGTCCTCCTAAAAAAATTTATCTTGGACCCATAGTCATCTCTCTCTTTTTCTTTCACTCTTTTTTCGATAAATTGTTGCTCATTTCGCTATTTTTTCCTTCTTTTTTTTGATCTATCTCCCTCATAGAAGCTAGCGGCGATAAAGCAGCAGTTGACAAATGAAAGCTAAAAGCAACTGCTTTTTAAGAGAGCAACAACGATATTGAGGTTGGCTGACACACAGAGATCCGAGGTAGATGAAAAAAATAGTGAAAATATTTTGTTATACTTTTTTTAGACCCAAGACACAAAAAAAGATGGCGTTTCAATCGAGAGAGAGAGAAAAAAAAGAGTGAAAGAAAGCTAAAGAGTGAAAAAGGAGGCAAAGGCCAAATCAACACAACTACTAACTCTGCAATTCAATATCAAAAGAAAAAAAGAAGTTAAAAATGAAAACAAGCAAGCAACTCGGCGGCCAGTTTTATTTCATTTATTTTCAACTAACAAGCTGCCAACGACAAGTAGCTCCTTAATTTTGATTAAAAGTAGATAAGGTGTTGATCTGTTTGCTTAAAATAAATGGAGATTTAAAAAAAGGTTTTTAATTTTTAACAAAAAAGCACACTTCAGTTTTGTTTCTATTCCTCATCATTTTTTTTTACATTTTTTTAAATATTTTTTAGTTTTTTATCTCACATCCATCCATAGTCATAATATCCAAATTTGCATTCTCATTTTTTGATAGCAAAAAAAGATATATTTATTTCTTACTTTTTAGGAAGAAAGCAAAAAGCATCTTTGTTTTTGCGCTTCTTTTCTTTTTCTTTTTTTTGGCAATAACGTTGCATTCCCCCAAAAAAGGATAGTGGCAGAAAAAAATAAATGAAGAAGCTACGCAGCAGTAAGCAGCCACCCGCCTGTCTATTATTTTCGTTCACCACCAATCACGCACATTTACGCATAATATCTTTTTTTGTTCATTCAAAAATAATACAAATTGTTCGTTCGTCTATGTGCTGCGCAAGAAAAAGAGAAATAAAATAAATGGATGGAAAATAAACGGGAGTTGATTGAAAAAATAAAATCAACGTTGTTATTTTGCACTCCCGGATCGAAACGACGACTTTCTATCGGGTCGTCGAGACAAAAAAGGGAGGAAAACATTGATGTGAAGATGACAAAAAAGAAAGAAAGTTTTTTTGGTGCGAATAGACGAAGATGCGAAGAAAATAAACGAGAGAGAAAAAGAGACATTGAAAATCTCAACAACAACAACAAGGAATATATATGTTTAAGCCAATCGTTTTCTTGAATAGTTATTTATAAAAATGAATAAATGAATTTGCATTCGGAGCTTTATATTTGACACCACCCACCGCTATCGTGTATCTTTGTAGTATATCGACATTTTTATTTCTCCTTTTTTCTTTTTTTCCTTTTGTAAAGCATTAACTAGTTTTTCGAGGTTGAAAAAAATAATAATAATATTTTTGTATCGAGTTTTAAGTTTCATTAAGATTTTCCTTTGTATTTTTTTTAAAGCTGGGTTGTTCGAAAGTTATTTTTCCATTTATTTTAGATTCCACAATATATTTCTTTAATAGCTTGGAGCCGTTTGAGGTTGCCGTGACCCCTTCCATTCTCCCATGTTTGGGTCACGTCGCTTCGGCGATTCGCAACTTGAGCGGCTCTTTCGAATTCAACAGAGTTTGCAAAATTCCACTTTAATTTTACATGCAATTTCTGTTCTCGTTGCTGCATTTCTTTTATTAGCTGTTAATCATTTATTTAACCCAGATTTGGCCCTAATTTTGGGTTTAATTGGTGCTTCAACAGGAATAGTATTCCAAATATTTCTTTATAAAGGAAGTTTTGAAAAGAAATTATCTGTTACAAATTTCTCGGTATTATGGCTATTTTGCATTATTATTGGAACTATACCTGCTGGTGGACAATCGTCTTTAATCCCATCGCTAATTACCCATTTTCTTTTATATACTTTTTATTCGTATGATTTAATTACAACGGCTTCGCTTGCGATATGCCTTTCCATAATTCAAGTTATTGGATTTGTTTGTTTACCCGTTCAAGTTTTTACAATTCATCAGGTTTGTTGTTAATTTTCAGAGTTTTTTGTTTTAAATTTTTAGTGGAAAGTTTAAAAATTGCATGTTATCGTTCGATTAATTATTTTACACAAAAAACCAATAAAATAAAAAATAGTGCGAATGAGTTTTTCCTTCCCATTATAATTGATTTCGATCAATTAATTTTTTTCGTTGGTTGAAAAATCAATTTCTACTCTAAATTTTTTTTATTAAAACCGGATGCAAATGTAAAAGAAAAAAATTAATAGTTTTGCTGGAAAAAAAACCAAAAAGTTCGTTGTCCATAAATGAAAGCATCAAAAAAATATGTGTCACTGCATTTATTGTCACTCAAATATCTGATTTTTTAAAGGCATTGACTTGTGACATTTCGGCATTTTTTTTTATCAATATCAAAAAAAAATGATTCATATAAAAAAATGATGTTTCAAAAAAAACTGGACATTTTTTTGGAAAAAAGTAATAAAACTTTTAATAAAGTTTAATTTTATTAGAATTTCAAAAAATTTTGCCAGATTTTATTATTTTTTACAATTTCTTTCTTCCCCAAACTTTTATAAAAAAAATTGTTTTCAGCTTTTGGCAACTTTGTTAGTTCATGCTTGGTGTCATTTTGTTGGAATTTATTTATACATTACGAGAGATCGATTATGCCGAGCTGCTTTTCTCAATGCCAGAAATGCTTTGATGTCTCAAACGGAATCATCAAAAGCAGCAGAAAAAATGGTAAAATCTTTTTAAATCCTTCCATTTTCTTTAAAACTTTTATGTAAACGACTTTTACTTTTTTGCAGGGTCAATTACTTGGATCAGCACTTCCGGAGCATGTCATTTCAGCAGTGCGTAATCAATTAGGAATAAATGTGCCACAACTTTACATCGAAAATTACACTGATACAACGTAAGCTTTCTTTTCTTTCTTTATTTTTTCTTTGTTCTCACAAAAAAAGTTATCCCATAAAAATTGAAAAGATAGGCAACTGTTAAATGAGTGAAGATGACCGACAATTATATAATTAATTATCGAAGAAAGAGAAAAACAAAAATTTAATGTTTTTAGTTTTTTAACAAAAATATAATAAAGTAAATTTTCAGAGTGATTTATGCCCGATTGTATGGCCTTGAAGCTCTTTTAAGTCAATTGAGTGTTCAAGATGCTGCAAGACTTCTTAATGAATTCAATGCTAAAATTGATCAATTAGTAAAAGTAAGGAAAAGAAAAGCCGCATTTTTTTGAAGCTATCAAAAAAAGCAACAAAAATCCCTATAAAACAGCTAAAATTTAATTATATAAAATTTTTACAGAGAAATAACGTAGTTCGAATACAATCAGACGCAATTATAGTTGCTTCGGGTATTCCAGAACCCAATGAAACTCATGCTGAATCTGCTTGTCAATTTGCTTGGGAATTAATTCATGTTTTGAGGTAAAAAGCAAAAAATTTTTTAATGCAAAAATTTTATGTCAAAATATTTATTTTTAGAAGTTTTTGTGATGCAACAACTGCTGAATTGTTCATAAAAATTGGTGTTGCATCAGGTTGTGTGTCAGCTGGCATAGTTGGTGCAAATAAATGGCATTATGAAATAATAGGTGACGCATTAAATAATGCAATGAAAATGGAGAAAAAGGCTAATCCTGGGTTTATCATTTTATCTGAAACCACTGCCAACGCAGTTAAAGCAACATATGGATCAGAGAAATTTGATGAAAATAGTTGGAGATTAATTCCAACTGCAAGGGTTGCTACAACAATTCCAAATGCATTACTTTTTCCTAATCATCGACGATTTTCACTTTCTACAATTCCTCAAGCAATAAATCGCTTGCTTGTGGCCTCAACTGTTACCCCAGTTGCAGGGCACAGAAGTGACTCAATGGTTATGAGTATGAATTCTGGAGAAAAAACATTGCTTCAAGGACATAGAAAAAAGTAAAAAGAAATAATCCATAAAAATGCAAATTAAAAACTTAATTTTTTTTTAGAAAACTTATTGATTTCCCTGAAGAAAAATTTGAAGAACCTGAAGAAGAAGCAGGAATAATAAATGTTTGGACGTTGCAATTTAACGATGCAGAAATTGAAAAAAGCTTTAATATGGTTATCGATCGATGGTTCATCCCTGCTTTAGCTATAAGTATTTTCTTTTTGGTTGTTTATGGACTTTATCAAGTTTTGGTTATGCCAAGGTTTTCCAAATTTTCGAGTTTTAAATTTATTTATGAATTTATTCTTTTAGACTAATCGCTAGTTTGGCTTTAATTATAATTACCCTTGCTGCCATGTTTGTTATTTTATTGATGCTTTATGTCAACCATTTTGAGGTAAGTCGAATACATATTTTTTTAAATTCTTTAATACCAAAATTATATATTGAAAATTCTTATTTTTAAAAAATATTTCGAAGAGCTTTCATTAACTTTTAACCTAAAATAAAATTTTTTCTAGACTTTTTGTTATTTTATTACTCGAACTTCAAAAGGCCATACAATTTCCATTTTATTAATAATTACTTTATTATTTATTTGTGGAATTGTAAATGTGTTTTCTTGTCCTCCTCATAAAGCTAGCAATGTATGCCATGACATTTTTTATTCGATTATTTCTTGTGTTTTATGGATGCTTGCAACCACGGTTTTTATTCGATACAATGCATTTTGTCATTTATTGACTTTAATTTTTGGAATTGGAATTTATTGCGTTCAAATATTTCTTACCCATTCTGATTTATATATAAATTATTCCATTCTTGTTGGTTGGAGAATTGAATATGATTTACTTATAGCTTTGGGAACATTTGCTTTAATTATTTATATTCAATCAAGAAGAAGTGAACGCATGATTCGACTTGACTTTTTATCGCTTCTTCGATCAATGGAAGAAGCAAATCATTTAGAAAGATACGATCGAATCAATGAACAAATTTTAATTAATGCCCTTCCACATCATATTGCATATAATTATTTACATCGAACGGATCCATATTGTCATTTGTGTCACAGCGTTGGAGTTTTATCCATAAAAGTTGGACATGTTTCGGATTGGAATGGCGAAACGGGAATAAACAGGCTCAATCAATTAGTTTACCAAATTGATAGATTACTTGAAACTTATTTGGGATTAGAAAAAGTTCGAAGTAGTCATTGCATTTACACAGCGGCTGTTGGAGTTTTACCAGAAATTACCAGAAATGTTAGTAAACCAAACTTTTTAATGTTTAAAAATAAAATATTTTTTAGATTCATGACACTCCTTTCACTATTGGAGATTTATTGGCATCTTTAACAAGTTTTGCAATAAGCATAAAACAAATGGTTGAAGATGAAGGCCTTGAAGTTGCTATGGGAATTGATTGTGGCAGTGCACTTTCAGTGGTTATTGGAGGCGATCACCCAAAATATGAAGTTATTGGACTTCCATGCAATAGAGCAATTCAATTAATGGAAAGTGCAGAAAATTATGGAATTATTGTATCGGAAGAAATATATTTGGCGTTAAGACCAAGAAATTTTAAATTCGATCATAATCATTCCATCAATGTTGCGCCCCGACTTACTGGATATGTTTTCGCTGATGCTCTTGCTTTAAAACAACAAAAAAATAATTTTGGCCCTCCAAAATTACACGAAGTTAGTGTTGGTGAAAGTGTGGATGATAGTGAAAGCGCTATCCAACTTCATGAAGAAACAACTCAATGCACTAGTGTTCCAATGGATCAATCTTCTTCGTCTTGTCCTCCACTTGATCCTCAACATTTTGCGCCACCAACAACAAATATTCCACCAAATGCCACTGGAATCGCAGTAACCGCACATAATCCTCTTGAAATGTTTACTTCTATGAATTCTTCAATGTCCTCGGATGTTTATTCCATCGATGTTAGTATTGAATCCGATTCAGAAATAGAATGGATAACTCCCGAAAATATGCTTTATGAAAAACTTCAAAGCAAACCAGGTCCCTCGACTGCTAATAATAATTTGAGTCCTGTAAGCGGTAATCGAAGATTTTGGCCCTCATCTCGATCCATTTCATATAAAGGAGACAGAGCAAAGCAATATTCAGATTTTTCTGATCGTGAACCATCTCTGAATCTTTCGGGAAGACTTAGAAGAAAAAGATTTAAACCTTCCATTTCAAGGAACGGTCCTCGAATTCCTAATTGGTTAAATAGCAAAAGTTCAATAAATTCAGAATTATCTTTACATCAAAGCCGAGAAGGAAGTGTTACAGCTTTGGAAAGATTAAATGCGGCCGCCCGTCGAGTGGATAAAATGCTTCAAGAATTGGCTCATGTCGATGGAGTAAATGGAAATTTACCTGAAAAACCATTCCCCACAAATTTTTCTGGTTCAATAAATACTTCAACTCGAAGTATAAATATTGATAATAGAAGGGAATTGAGTAGCGCGTGCCATACCGAATATGATAATGCAGAATCTGAGGGAGCTTGTTCTGATCCAGAAATGGCAACATCCACGAGGTATGTATTTCTTTTTATTTTTTGAAATCACAAATTTTATAAATAGCATGTTAAAACTAAAAATATGCAAATTTCAGGCTAGAAGAATTAAAACATGTCCTTCGAGGATTTACCAGTCGAAGCAAACCTCCCGATGAAAAGCGTCAAAGAAGCACAGAAAAATTTTTCCATCGTCGTTTCCATCGACCGTATGATCCTGGAAATGATGCGGATATTGATAGTAATTGTTCATCCGTTGCATCTTCGCTAATGTTGGATAAACTTCGATGGAAGTCCGTTCATTCCATTGGTTATGAAAATGAATATGAATTTGCTTCGGATGCCGATGAACAATCGGTGATATCAAAATTATTGCCTTCAATAACTTCTCATGGACCAACTAAAATCGCAAAAACTAAGTCCGTTGGCGCAGATACAGATTTTTTGCCTATGGATGCGAGTGATTCCGAAAATGAAAATGAACAAGAACAACAGCCACAAACTTCATCAACTCATAATGACGTGGAAGCTTTAACTCAAGATATTTATAAAAAATTTGGTGAATATCAATTAGCAACATTTTCGGACATGGATGCATCAGGTTAAATATAATAAACGGCTTCAATGAATTAATTAATTTAAAAATTAAATTAAATTTTGATCTCTGTTTTGACCCAAACTGTTATTAAAAGCATTTTTTCTTTCTCCTCTCTTTTTCCGGTTAATGTTATAAAAAAAATTAATACACAATATTAAATTTACTTTCAAAAAGTATACTTTTATTCTTGCCATAAAATTTAGATCTTATTATTATGTATTTAAAAAAAATATTAAATAAAAACGGTGTTAATAAAAATATTTATAATAATTTTAACAAAACAAAAAACAAGCAGAAATTTTATTTATTGTACAGTTTATAACAAAAAAGAGATCAAGCAAATATTTAAAAATTTGTGTTTCAAAAATTAGAGATCGTGTTCTTGGGTTTCAACAATTTCGTCGCTTCCTTCTTCGCGACAAAAAGATAAATATGTTACACGAGGATAGACACGTTGTTGAATTTTATGTAGGGTGTTTGGTTCACTATTAACCGTTGTACTGCAAATTGTATTCGTGCAAGCTGTATCGGGAGGAGATTTAGAAAAAGTGTTTAATTCCAGAAGCTTTCGATTTATTGCACATTCGGAACATGCAATTTGGCCATTATTTGATAAAGAAAGAAGTGGAGATTTGGAATGTTTTGAACAGGTTTCATTGCCGTTAGACTGTGTTCGTCTAAAAATTAGGAAAATATAATTCTAAGAGAATAATTTTCTTCTATAAAAATTGCTATTATATAAGAGACAAAAACACAAAACAACAACGCCGATTAAAGTTACATTATTATTATTAGAATTTTGAAGAAGATCTGGGGTTAAATAAGTAACAAAAAAGCTTGTTGTGTTATCAATAAAATCTTTAAAATCAAACCCAAAATTTGTAAGATTTTGTTTGATTTTTCTTAATTTATGTCGAATTTCTCGACGAATATCTGCATTATTGAAACAATAAATATATGAGATTACAATGCCCTAAAAAACAATATTTTTGCATAAATAAAAAAAATGTAAAAAACTGACCCATAAACTATTAACAATAGCATAAATTCGATGAACCATGAGTTCAATTTTTTTAGTTTCATCGAAAAGTGAGGTAGAATATAGCAAAATATCAAAAATAAAATATGTTCCTCCAACACTTAGTAATAAATATAAAAATGAACGAGCGAATTTTCTGAAAAATTTACATATTTTTTTAGTGCAAAGATTTTAGTTTAAAAAAAGGCAACAAACCTATATCGATCTCTCTCATTTAAATATCTGTCATTTTGTACTTTGGAATAAAGCTGCCGAATAATGTTTATAGTTATTATAAATTCGGCTAAAGCTATTACAACTAGAGGTCCACGTATTATCCAAAATATTCGTTCATCACAATGTGCAATCCAATATCTAAAAAAAACAAGGGCTTATAAAAAACAAAAACCAAATTCAACCTTGTATTATCTAATAAAGCTTTAGAAACTCCAAAGGCAGCGATGATGAAAAATGGCGTCACTGAAAAAAAGCAAAAGTAAAGTCAATAAGAGTCTTGGATAATTAAAATTACCCCATCCTAAAATAATATATGGTATAGTTGAACTTTCATGAAACACATTAAAATAAATGCTATTATGCAAATAAAATCCTTCAATAAAAACCCAAAAATAACTCGTTATTATAATATAATTCCAAGCCAAAATGAAAAGTTTTTCACCAAAAGTTTCATCAAAAAAATTAAACTAAAATTCAAAAAGTTTTATTCAAAAAATACTTTGTTAAAATTTTTGTTTACTTCCAAACAATCTTTGGTTGGGTCATCTCTCCAAAAAGCATGCATAACTTCTAATCCACAAAAAATAAATCTTAAGAAAAATGATATGAATAAATTGAAGTGAATCCAATTTCGCCCACATTTAAGCTTTTTTAATAAAATAAAAACACTAATTGCAAATAAAAGTGCAAAAGCTGAAGAGCAATAACCCGTAAGTGCAATATATCTTGTTCCCATATTGAGGGAATCCTAAAATGTAAAAAATTAAGTTTCAAGACTCATGGTATACTAAAGCTTGCCAAGATTTACTTACCTCTAAGCTATTGTCAATAATTGGCTCCGGTGGAATTTTACAATTATTATAAAGCATTTCCAAAGTTCTCGTGGAAATATTTTCCCATGTTCCATCAAGGCATCGCCTTTCCACAAAAGCATTTTGAGGTGGAGGATTATTCATTGGCCAACTTACACATTGGCTTCTAACGATAGTGTCAGCCGGGGTGGCATTCCAACAAGCTATACCATCCCAATAAAATTTACAGTAACTTTCTGTAAAAAAAAAATTTTTATTGTCAAGGTAAACCCAAATGGAAAAAAATGCAAAGTCAGCAAAAAAATAAAATATTAATTTTATCTATTTTCATTGTTCCCAAAAACTAAGAAGAAAAAAAAGAAAGTAAGTGCAGGACGAACCTGGAACAACAACAAAATCATTTAATTGATTGCAACGCTTTTGAAAGAATAAATGTCGAATAGTATTTATTGTTTCATTAGGACTTCCAAGTACAGTAAATTGATTATATAAATCGGAATAAATACTCTCAACAACCGAGTCATTGAGAGTTTGCATGGTTGAATTTTAAGGAAGTAAACATTCAGCGTAATTCCTTCTGCAAAAATTTTTTTATAATAATTTTTAAATAAAAAATTGACGAAGTATGTATTTTTATTGCAAAAAATGACGCAGGAAAAAAAACGAAAAAGCAAACAAAAGAAAAATATTTTTGAAAATATTAGTCAAAATGGGGATCAGAAATTCAATTCGAAGAAAAAGCAAAGCCAAACAAGCTTCCGGAAATGGGTTAATTACAATTAAAAAAAAGAGCCGGTCTACTGGAGCTTTCTTTTTCTGAAAACAAAAAAAAATTGTCTCATGAGATGAGTCGAAAAATAGAAAAGCGTAAAAAACAAAAGTAATCAAAAAATGACTTTGCTTAATTTCTTTATTTTTTATTTCTAAATCGTTTCCCAAAAGCTCATAAAATTCCAATTTAAAAGATAACAAACTGTAGGCTACTAATAACATTTTTTTATAATAATAAACCGTAAATATTTGGTTCATGTCCAAAACAAAGCGAAAAATAAAAAAGTATTATTGTCTCTTTGTCTGAATTTGGCCTTAGACAACAAAAAAAAAATAGAATGAAAAAGGTTGACACCAAAATCACGAGGTCGAGAAAAAATAATATCACTGTTCAATGCAAAGTTTTAAATCAATGCTCTGATAATAAAAAAGAATTTTTAGTCCACTATTTTTTTTTCTTTCCAACTTTGATTATCATTTTTGACAAATATAAAAAAATTAATACATTAACTTCGCAACTTTTGTGTAATCTTTGGGAAAATTTTGTATTGATTCATTTTTTTTCGAAGCATTCAAAAATTGAAATTTTATTGTAAAATTTATTATACTCACGCTTATCAATGGAGAAATATAAGTTTTGTTTAATAGTTTAAAATAATTTATTTTTCATTTACATTATTTTCTAAATTCATAATACCTACATAAGCAAAAAATTAGGATAATATCAACTTCACTTTTTTGTGCCTTAGCAACATAAACTTCTAACATAAAAATAATAATTTAGCGTGGAATGATTAATAATTTTTCTAAAAAACCGGATGCCAGAAAGAAAATGTATACAATAAAACATAAAACTAAGCGAATAAATAAATTAAATTAGAGAGCAAAGTGAATAGTAATAAAAATTTAATTATTTATTTATTAAATTTGGAATCGATTTTCTCTACCATTTGGTAACATAAGAGTTAGCGATTTGGCATTAATCCAAACTAGACGAGCTTTAAAAGGTTGATAAGTTCCTCCAGGACTTAAAACAGCAAATTCAGTTGGAGCGGCCAAAGTTTTAACCAAACGCATTTGACTTTGTCCCATACCCTGCAATGAATAAAAAATTAATACTTAATACATATATCACGACAAAAGAAACATGTTTCATTTCTTTCTTTTTTTTTTGCACAAAGACTCTTACCAAAAATGACTGCTGTGTTTGCCAAAAAGTTATTTTAGCATCTTTTGAAGCATATGCAGCTAAAAATTTTCCATCTTGTGAAAATGCTACTGCTGTTATGGGATTTTTGTGAGCTTGCACGGTCTAAAAAAATTAAAATAATTTTTAAACTAAATAAATTTGTTTCAAACCTGAGATTTCATTGTTTTTAATTCATGAACCATGATAGCTCCATTTTTGCCACCAAAAGCTATTCGTCGACTTGTTGGGCAATATGCTATCATATAAAACTTTGCAATTGGTGGAAATAACTCAGGAAGAGTATGTTGTTTAAGAAGTTGAATATCCAAACAATGAACAAGGATATCCCCAACCGGGATAATAAGATCCGCGACATCATTATATTGTTTCTCTGTGAGTTGTTCAATAATTCGAAGCACTTCTGTTCTGGATCGAATTAACGGGCTCGTGACATTATGTTGAATAGTTTGATGTTGAGCTGCTGAATTATATCGAGCCACTTCCATACTCAACGCAGTTATCAAAGCTTTTGATCGAACTGAGGCAATTAAAGAAAGTGCATGTCTGGCTGTTCGACTTGCATCCACTGCAGGTGGAAGAGGAGCTCCAAAGGTATGAGGATTTTCTGTCTTATATTTTTCTCCCATTGCAGCTAAATCAAGCAAACCCAAAAGCACTTTAGAAATATCCATATGTGGTTGCCATAAAGTAAAACCTCTTCCAATTAAATCGATTGCAGCTCTACGCAATGCTGAATTTAAAGGAAGCAAGGGACTTTCAGGTGCAATTAAAAGTTCCAATAATGAATGAGCTGTAGCTCGAACAATATCACCTTGTTCAAAATCATCAGCAAACTCCGCTCCAATTACACCCAATAAAACTACAGCGGTGGCTTGATTTCGTCGAACTTGATTTACTCCACTTTGAATATGTTCAGGATGATGATGATGCATTTGCTCAATATTTAAAGAAGAATTTTCTGTTGATGGTTGTTGTTGGGATTGTAGTTGTTGGGGCTTTATTTGAACTGTTACAGGTTCAGGTAGAGGTGGATGTGAATTTGCTCCTTGTCTGGGTGGAATTGGAGGTGGTGGTCGTGCAGGTGGTTGACTAGGCCGTGGTGGAGGTGTTGATGATGATGATGAAGCTGGGAATGATTGGTTTTGTTGTTGTTCATTTCCTTGAACTAAAAGTGGATGAGTACTAGACGCTGCTGCAAAGGGAACATTGCTGGAAGTTGTTTTTCCAAAAATTGATAAAGCCGAATCAAGTAATGTTGGTAAATATGGAGCCCATGCAAGTATTAACTTTTTACGTCCAGCTGAACCCGCACGATTGAGTTCACGAATAAGTAAAGCTTGAGACGCGTCTCGAATATCGATAGATGAATCTTGCCATCGGCGAGCAAGCAAATCAACTTTTGGTGAAATAAATACACATGGAGGTTTTAATAATTCTGGAAGCATTACACAATGCATCGCAGCAATCGAAGCCCATCCTTCTTTTATTTGTTGACCTTCTTGTTCATGAGCCGAATCCGTGGATTGAATAGAAGAGGCTCTTCTGCAAATTTACTATTATTTTTTATTTTTTAAAAGCCTTTTTTCTTACTTTAATGTTCCACTTCTCCTTCCTGAAGCATGCCATGTTCGACTTTGCATTGACATTAATGCATTAGACAGTGCAACATTAGCAATTAAATGTACGGTTGTTAAAGCACTGCTTAAACCCCAATGAATATATCTTGCAAAATGATTAAATAAGCCACATTCTTTTTCCAATGTTTTTCGAATATTTGGCATATATAAAGAAATAATACCTTTGCTTGAAATGGTTCCAAAATGTAATGGAACTTTAGGTCGATATAATCGAAGCTTTGCCATGGCTGTGGACGTATCTTTAGTTTCATCCAAATTCCATGCATATATAAGTGAAATTAATAATCTTGCTGTATCCATATAAAGATGAGTTTCATTTTGCCATCTTTGTGCAACGGAGGATGGTTTTGGATGGTTTACAGTTGATGGTTGGTCATGATGCTTTTTGGCAATCAATGCTGATAAGGAAGGTTTGCCATGTCCAGCTTCTCCACCTCCGCCACGAGATTCACCGATAGCCAATCCATTGCTGAGTTCAAAATCCATAGTTAATAATCCCATAATTAAAGCATCCACATTAAAAAGTAAAATATGAGCTTGATTTGAACATTTTTTAAGTTGAATTATGTCTATCGGCGATGGAAGAAGTTCTTGACTTTGTTCTTTTGTTTGCGAATTTTTATCAGTATGCGTGGCAATCTTTTTAACGGCGGCTAAATTTTTATTTTTTAAAGCTCGAAGCATTTGCATTGCTGTATTTGCACCGGCTTCATCATCCCAATCAAATACTCCTGCTTGCTCGTTGCATGCTTCCATTACGTCTTCGCTTACTAAACCTGTCACAATTCGATCAAGATTAGCTAAAAAAAAGTTGGGAAAAAAAATTTAAAAATTAAGCAATATCAAAATTACCTGTTTCCATTTGCCAAACATAAACACAATCATCTTCGCAACGAACCATCATTAAATCATCCAATGGTCTCCATTTTATTTCCACGATAGGAAAAGCTTGTCGACTTGCAAGTAAAATACATTTATTTTCTTTGAGACTTAATAACGCCGCTGAATTATCACTTGCAATGGAACAAATGGAATGTAAAATACGAGCCTAAACTTTTACTATTGTTTTTGCAAATTATAAAATTTTAGCGACTTACATTGCAATTATCTGGAGGAATTAATAGTCGTTGAATTGTGCCACCTTGAGAACAAAATCTATGCAATTTTACACCTGTGGTTAAATTCCATGTAACCACAGCAAAATCTTTTCCACCCGAAATTAAAATATTTGGATCATATCGGCTGCTTTCTTCAAAGGGATATAAAAAGCATGTGACGGCTGATAAATGAGCGCTTAAAATTCGATGTTGCATAGCATCAGGAGGAGTATAATCTAATAATTGTGACATAATTGCTCGACATGCATTCATCATAATTATTTTTCCATCATGGCAACCAAGTAATAATTTTCCTTGATTACTAATATATATTGTTGCAGTTATTTGTTTATCCTCCTAAAATTAAATTTTATTTTCACTCTGCAAAAGTTTTTTAAATTCCTTTTTACTTACAGTATTATATATTCCAGGTAAAGTTGATTTAATATTAGCCCAAACTTTTTCCAAAGATTGATCCAAAGTTGGTTCATAAACTATGGGTCGTTTACTCAGCAAAAATTCTTCAACCAATGGATCAAAATTATGTGGAATTTTCCATACAGCTATATGCCCATTATTATCTGCCCTGTATGCTACACGTTGGACGTGGCCTTCAGTTCCACGAGAATGAGTTTCAAAAAAGAGGCTAACAGAACTTGTAAAAAAAGTGTGCGGCGAAGGAGCAAATCCTTTCAATAATGCAAAAACAAAAGGTTGATCCACGCTTGCTAAAGCTGGGTTGCTATTTGCATATTTTTCTTGAATTTGTTTTCCAGTTAATCGACTTCGAGGCAATTGAAATAAAACAATTGTGGAATCAACAAATCCCACTGCAATTTTATCCACATCAATAATTGTTCCATCTACAGCATCGATGGCGCATTCAGAAATAATTAATTGATTCAAACTGCAAGTATCCACAATTTGCCATGATGAAGCAGAAACAAGTAACATAACTCGAGTATTTAAAGTTGAACAAGATACTGCTCGAACATTTTTAACTGACATTACTTTTGATTCATCTTCATAAATTACATTATGGGCATCCTTTTTACTTATATCTCGCAATGACCAAAGTTTAATCATGCCAGAAATTGATACTCCAATAACCACATCTAAAAATTTTAATTCAATATTTCACGGAACGAAAAAAAAGTATGTTAATCATTACCATGCAAAGCTTGAGTTCTCACAATTGTAATTGCATTAATCCAATCAGGTTCAACTCGGGAACTTAAAGTAAATAAAACATTTAGATCTTGGGCATCGATGACTATAACTTCAGCATAATCTCCAATACAAAATAAACGAGTTAGGGATTGTGAGGGTGAAACTTGATAGGTCTGAAAATGAAATGATTTTTATAGACTTTTTTCAAACTTTTGATATTTACATAAGGAATAATATTTCTATGGACAAATGGATGTTTCATGGTTTCAATGCATCGGCCATCAACGCTATTCCATAAACATAATTGGCCTTTTTGACAACAAGAAACATATCGACTAAAAAATTATTGGTTTCAAAAGGCTTAAAAATAAATTAATAACAAACGTTGAAGTTGGAGATTGTGAAGTTGGAGCTAAACATGTAACAGGAGCTTCATGGGCCAGCATCATCATATCCGGTTGAATGGATTGTCCATCATCATAAACTTTCCATTGAACTATTTGTCCATCCAATGAACCAGCAATAATAATAGCTCCACCTTGAATAACCGTTAGTTGGGAAATACGAAATTTTGGTGGTTCTGATCCCCAAAGAACCACAGGAACCACAAGTCCAGATCTTTCACCGATGGTCATGGTTTAATCTTGGGAATTAACTAATAGGAAAATAAATAATTTTATAAATAATTTGTATGCAAATAATATAGCATTCTAAAAATAAAACAAAATTATCAAAGTTGCGCTTTTTTAATATATAAAAATTTTTGTTGTCTACAAACAAACAAAAAAGCGAAATGCTGCGACTAATAAAATCGAAGAACAAATATTCTTTTCGAGAGTTCCATAAGCTCTATGAGCATCAAAAAAAAAGAAGTTCATATTCCATGAAAAAATGCGCGAAACTTTAACTTTTTTTATATCAAAAAATGAGTAACAAAATGAGGAAAAATTTATTATTTTTAAAGGACTATTTAATTATTACTTAAATGGTTTGTTTTCTTTGATAAAGTAAAAGTAACGTAAATTTTTTTGCGCTTAAACTCTTCAATATTTTTATTTTATGAAAGGATTTTCACACATGAGTTGGTTTATTTCCTTTGTTGATTCGAATATACAATGTGGAAGTTTTTTTTTTATTGTTTGATGATGCACTTTGGTTTAACATAAATTATTAATAGACAACGAATACTTTTAAATAATAATTTAAAGCAAATAAAAAAAATATTGGAAGACAAATTATTGAAAGTATCACAAAATTTTAGAAAAAGAAACAAATTTGAGACTATTTTTTTTTAAATATTTGAGTATATTATTAATTTGACTATAGTTTAACGGACTATTAGAATCATTCGGCCTTAAAAAGAAAAAAAGACGGATAAAAAATGTTTGTGACAAAAAAAAGTAAAATTGCGATTTCGCGTTGGAAAAATTTGTGATTTTTGTTTTAATTTTTTTGGAAGTCTAATACTTAGAAAAATGGAAAGAATAATATTGAAAAATATTTTAGGCAAAAATTTGATTTTTCATAACCAAAATGAAATTTGTAATTAGGCTTTTTCAGGTCCGCCACGTTTTTCAAGAACAATTTCAGCGGTGGGAAGAGGTGGCCTTGATTTATATGGAAACATTCCATAAATAACTACCGCAGCAATAACTAAGAATGCTCCAGCAAGGAATAATAATCTTGGCCAAATATTGAAAGCAATTATAGATGCAATAGTTCCAACAATAATTGCAATGGATGTTGCAAAAGCTTTGAGAATATTATCTGCATATTTAATAACCACAGCTACGATTAATCCACCAACAGCTTGAACCAAAACTACCACCCAAACAACCCAATCAAAACCTTGCATTAAACCATCTTTGAGGACAGCTTCGTGGTCTTTTATCTTTAAAATAATATGCATATTTTTTTAAATGTTTATATAAATCTGAAGAAGCTTACTGCAATAATAATAATTCCACATGGAATTGAAAGAACAGCAAGTTGAAAATTTCTCATCCACAAAGACACATTTGAACCTTTAAGAATTTTTTCGAAATAAATTCCTGCAAATCCAGAAAGAACACATGCAATTAAAACTGCAATCAATCCAATTACTGGATTTCCTTGTTGCAAAGCTTCATTGTTGTTGCTAATCATTGTGGTTGTTGGATCAGAGTCATTTAGATATGCAGGTGGAGCAGCTGTAGGTGCTTGTTGTTTACCTGCATTCTAAAAAACAAAAACAAAGAAAAAACAAGTGTAAATATTTTTTTTGGAAAAATATTTTTACATACGATTTGGACTAAAACTACACCACAAATAAGGACCACTAATGAAAGCCATTGAAATAAAGAAAGTTTGCGTTTGAGCATTAAAACAGTAAATCCTGCGGTGGTCAAAATTTTCATTTGATATGTAACCTAAATTTTTTGAGTTAAAGCTTATTTTTTTTTTGTTTTCTTTTACCATATACGTAGCAGCTTCAAGATTTTCTACAGCAATGTAAAGTAAAACATTTTGAATGGTATAAATCAAGGCGGGGACTCCAACTTTTAAAGTATCCAAAAAGTTTGTGCAAAAATGATATTTGATTCCCCTAGCAGCAACAGAAATGGATTTGCTTGAAAGAGTAAAAAGGATCAAAGATAAAAATAATTTAACGATTTCATTGAAAAATACTGCAACGGTATTCAAAAATTTCTGTTGAGGCCGAGTTTGAGCATATCTCATAACCAAAACTTGTCCAGCATTTTGAACCACCAAAACTATTAAACTTATGTATTTTAACCATTTAACTAAAATTGTTTCATCCATTTCTTTTTAAAAATTAGAAACAAATTAATTTTATTACCCCAACCAATTTCTCTTTTTACATCATTGGCAGACTCCGGTGCTGCTTCAATTTCTGCTGCGTCAGCGGCTTTTTCGAAAGAAGCCGCAATAGTTTCATCAAGCGGTTTTGATTCCTCATTATTGCCGATACCTCCTCGATGCATTGCTACAAAACCAAAAACATTCAAACAAACAAAAATACAAACAAATAAATAAAGCGTAAAAAATGTTAGTTTGCAATATATTTTTCTCGTTAAAACGCAAAAATTATTTTTAGGCTCAAAAACTTTCAAAATAAATTGGATATCTCTTTATCAAAATAATTTACATAATTTATAAGATTTAATAGGAAACAAGAAAAATAAAAATATGTTCAATCAAATCGATGAAATGACATAATATAAATTGGAAAAAGAAGATGACGAAGATATGTTGTGTAATGTAATGCTTTTTTAGAAGAAGAAGAAAAAATACAAATGAAAGCAAATCAAAAAAAAAATTCGTCAGAAATAAAACAAAACAAAAAAAAGGGATGCATGTTTTAGAAGAGAAAAGCCTTAACCAACAGTTTGTACAAACAACAAAATAAAATAACGTCGATGAAAAAATTTTTTTTCACTTCGAGCAATTTTTCGACGAAATAAAATTAAAAAAAATCATTAATAATTTTCAGCTCTATAATTATTTTTTTAGTAAGGAAAAAGTGTGGTGTGTGAGAAAAGTAAAAATGAAAAGTGAGACTAAGTGTTTAGAAGCAAATAAAAAAATGAATGAAAAATTGGATTGATTGCACCAAGTTCAAAATACCCGTTACAACCTCTTTTTTTTGTTGATAAGATTCGATTCAGAAAAAAACCTATGTTAAAAATTGTGATTTTGATTATTTTTATGCAACGGTGGTTGGAAGAGGCTTATAAAAAATATTTAAAACCACCGCAGACGAACTATATAAAAAGATACTGAATATTACTAAAGCCGCCCCAACAGTGAAAGCAAAATTAGGAATAAAACCAAAAACATATACAGAACCCATAGTTGCAAGAATAATGGCTAAACTAGTTGCAAAATTTTTAGCAATATTATCCGCATATTTTATACACACAGCAACTGAAAGGCCACCGATGCCATACCAAAAAACAGTCAACCAAACGATCGAATCAAAGCCAAAAAGAAATCCTTTTTCCATAATTTGGCTTCCATCTTGAATCATGGTTGCTGCAAAACTTGCAGGAATGGCGAAAACTGCCATCTGAACATTTCGCATCCAAATTGAAACTGGAGCAGAACCTTTAAGAATTTTTTCAAAATAAACTCCAGCAAAGCCAGAAATGGAACAAGCCACACAAGCAGCAAAGAAACCTAAAGAAACATATTTAAGAATTTAATAATTTGACTTTTATTTTACCAAAAACTGGATTTTGTTCCAAATTAGAAGTTTTACCGGATCCTCCAGTTTGAAGTTGAACTAATGAAACTCCAACAAAAAGCACCGCCAATGAAAACCATTGCGCCCTAGCAAGTTGACGTTGAAGTAAAATAACAGAAAAAAGTGCAGTTGCAAATATTTTTAATTGAGATACAATCTAAAATATTCTAGTTTTAAAAATAGAAATTAATAAAGAAAATTTGTACCATAAAAGTAGCTGCTTCAAGATGAGATGCAGCAACATAAAATAAATTATTTTGTACTGTGTAAAGCATCGCGGGTATGCAAACTTTCATAGTATCCCATGGTTGTCCAAAAATTTGAGCTTTAATTCCTCGAATAAGTCTAAAATTCAAAAAATTATTAAAGGCTTCCGTCAAAATTTAATTGTAATCTTTACCCTGTTATTCCATCCTCCTCAACCGAAACCATATATAAACAAATAAAAACTTTAACAATTTCAGTGAAAAATACTGCCACTGATGAAAAAAACATATCTTGAACATCTCGAGCACGGGAATATCTCAAAAGCAAAGTATGGACTGAATTTTGTAATACCAACCAAATTAAAACGGCCAATTTAATGGAAGCATTACTGCTGGTTGCTCCCATACTCCTTTCTCGAATTATTTTAAAGTTAAACTAAAAAGTATAAAGATATTATTAATGGAGATAATTACTAAACAAAGAAAAATAACCTAAACGTGGCATTTAGAAAACAGGATTATCGAGACTTGAACAACTTTTAAAGATTTGTCAAAAGATAAAAAAGTATATCCCTCGCAAATTAATGAAAGTGAAAAGACAAACAAAAAAAGTCAAATCACTCGATTCATTCTTTTTGACCGATAAAAATCTCTATTTTCGAACTTTCCCATACTTTTCTATGCTTCGATAAAAATTAAAAACTTACTGGTAATCGAAAGAGTCTTCCTCCATGATGCCGAAGAGCTCGAAACCTTCGAGATGTTGGAATTTTAGTTTGGAGGTTAATTGTAACATCATCAGCAGTATCAGACGCCATTTAATAAAAAATATGAATAAGGCACAACAAAACTGTAATTTTTTGTAAATAAATAAATCCTAAGTCATTGAAACGCTTTTGTTCGAACACTTTTCTTTAGATTCAAAAAATGGAAACGCTTATTTTAAAAAAGTGTTGGCAATTGGCAAAACGCCAACTTTACCCAAATATTGTGGAGACCCATAAAGAATAGACACTCGTCTAGCAACGGAGGAGTAACAATTTCCATTTTGCGTCAAAAATTTTTTTTACTGTTTTATCTGATTGTAAAAAATTGCAAGTGTGACCATAAAAAGCTTGATTTTTTGTTGTTGAGAAAAAACGAGTTATAAGCAATCAATATTTTGGGGACAGTGAAATATTATCGTTTGCATTTTTCTTTTCAAGCTTACAAAAAATTATTTAATTAATGGAATTTGTTTGTTTCAAAAAACATTCTAATTATTGTACAGATTAAAAAAAAATGTATGCATAAATTTATCAAAACAAGTCATTTGGCTTCACGTGAATAAAAAATTATTTAACATTCGCTTCAACTTTTGTTTATCAAGAATGTTTTAAAAAACTTTTGTTTCAGTTTATTTAAAGCTTAGTTTGGTTTGCCTCCGGTTCCTTTACACACTTTTTTGTTATGAATGAAAAAAGAAAACGTCGACGTCCAGTTTGGCCGCAAGATAATGTGCCATTTAATCTTGCTACAGCTAAAAGTCAAAACTTTTCACTTCCAAATTCCATCATTCATTATATAACAAAATTTCCGCGGAATCCAGAAGGATATAAAAAATTAATAAAAACTTGCAAATATATTTATTTACAAAATTATATTATTGTTGTTGAATCTCTTCGTGGTTACGATCATACATGGCAAGCTGGACAAAGTCGTGGACCTTTTATTCCAGAAAATTTTAATATTCAAAAAAATAACTTTAAATTATGGATTCTATGCGAACTTAGCCTAAACTCACTTTCTAATACAAATTTGGTTTCTGTGTTAATTCCAAAAATTTATGACATCAGTGTTTTTTATTTAAATTTAACAAATCAAAATCTCAAATTTGATGAATTCAAATTTTTTGCTTCATCTAACACCATCTGGAATGTTTATTTAAATAATACTTTTGTGAGATATGAAAATGGAAACATTGTTTCATTGGAAAAAATAATTGAAAGTTTACCAAAGCTTGAAAGTTTTGATTTGTAAGTTAATTTTTTTTCTAAAACGAATCAGTAATTTATTATTTAATTGCAGAGTAAATGGAGTGGCTTGTATTACTTTAAATACTGCAAAAAACTTAATTGAAATTCCAACTTTTTCAAATTTAAAAGTCTTCCGATTGAATGGAATTACAGAAATTTTTGATTTCGAAGCTTTCTTTCGATATTTAAAAGTAAAGAATTTTATTTTCATTACCTTATTGTATTTTTATAAAAATTTTCAGAAACCTTCAAAATTAATTATTGATTTCAAGTATTCTGAATTAATTTCTGAAAATTTCAAAATGCGCCTTCAAGCTTTTATAAATGGCATAGTTGAGGAAGGATTAACAGAAAGTTATCCACCATTAATTATATTTCCTGGACAAAATAAAGAAACCTTTAATTCACTTCAACGTTTGACCAGAGTTTATCATAATAAATATAAGCTATGATGTTTATAAAATTGTTTTATTATTCACATTAAAATAGAATTAAAATAAATGCATTTGTGATAAAACAAAAACAACAGAATTTGGTTATGGAAAAAGAGAAGCAGGAATTGCAAATGTTCATAAAATTTCTGCTGCCGACGAAGCAAATTATAGCCGCGAACAATCCGTAGCTATATTAGACGCCTTTTTTCGATGCTGCAGCGATATCTTCAAAATATTTTTAACACTTTGAGACACAACAATCTTATATTAAAAAAACATTTCGTGATTGTGATGGATTTTTTTACTGATAGATTTATTTTTTGCTGTAGCCTTTTTTTGAGTGTTCTCTGAAATTTAAATTTGATTTAAAAAAATTGCCTTTAACTAATGGAAATCTTTGAACGTCTGCTTATTTTTAGTAAGTTTTGCCGCATTTTTTTGGCGTTATGGACAGCTTTTAGTTGTGTGTTTTTTTCTTTCAAAAAGCTTCATCCCTTTTTTTCGAACTTACCTCAAAATGCTACTCGTTATTATTATTTTTTGTTTGCTTACTGGCGCATTTATAAAAAAACCGCAACTTTTTAAAAAGAAATGCATTGGTGTTTTACGCCTTTCTTCCATTTTTTAAACTCAAAAATGCAAACATAAAACCTCAAATTTTCATTATTTTTTTATTCAAACTTTTTTTTGTTAGTTGTGAAACCAACAAAAAATTGATAACTTCTATAACTTTTTACCTTTTTTGCAAACAAAAAAATATTGCTCGATCTTTGCTTTGAGCTTCCTTTTTTTACACAATCGTGCTTCCGTGTGCGTTATTTTCATGGAGACTGCCTTCCGTCCTTTGCTCGGTTGCTTTTTTTATTCGACCCTTGGACTTTTTTTCCGTATGTTTAGTTTTAGACAAAAAAACACTCAGTTCATTCCAGTCTGATAAAAAAACAAGGTGATGATGGCGAGATTCAAGCATTTTTTTTTATTCCAAAAATCATGCATCATAAAAAAAAGGAAGCTTAAAAGGATCTACCTTGTCGTCGGAAACTGAAGGTACCACCTTTCCATTTTATTTTTGAGATAACATTTTGCTTCGAAAAATAAAAGAAAAATTGTAGATGGCGTGAGATTCTCGTTCTTTAAAGTGTTAAAAGGACCTTAAAATTTGTTTGCATTAATCATTAATTTAGTTTTTTTTTCATTACCACTTTTTTCTTGTTTCACCCGTGTCTGTAATTAATATTTAAACTTAACTGACAAGTTTAAAAATTTCATTTTATAGGTAATTCACATTGTCCATCAACATGGCTGCAGTTAATGTAACTCCATATGTTAGTTTAAACGATGTGCTTCTTGGAGATGAATGGAAAGTTGAAAAAACGATATCTTTTATGAGTCATTGGGTTCCAACATCCTTTTATATTACTGGAGCATATTTGATGATGGTATTCTTTGGACAAAAAATGATGAAATCCTTACCAGCTATGGATGGAAAAGCTATGGATTTAACTTTAGCATCATGGAATTTTATGTTTTCATTATTCAGTGGTTTTGCTGCATATAGATTAATTCCAGAATTATTTTGGGCTTTTAAACATATGGGATTTGTTGGTTTGTCTCTTAGCTAAAAAAACAAATCACTAAAATTAATTTTTAGGTTCATATTGTCATAATGCAAGTTATTACACTGA
Organism: Panagrolaimus kolymaensis; assembly: GCA_028622995.1. NCBI lineage: Eukaryota > Metazoa > Nematoda > Chromadorea > Rhabditida > Panagrolaimidae > Panagrolaimus > Panagrolaimus kolymaensis. The sequence goes on along the minus strand of JAJQJQ010000055.1, from coordinate 1,607,260 downwards.
TCCATTAACTGGATATTGGGGTTGGATGTTTGTAATGTCTAAAGCTCCTGAACTTGGAGATACTATGTTTCTAATTATTCGTAAACGACCAGTTATTTTTATGCATTGGTATCATCATGCTGCAACTTTTCTTTATGCCCAAATCACTTATTCAGAAACTCAAGCTTGGTGCAGATGGAGTTTGGCCCTTAACTTGAGTGTTCACACCATCATGTATTTGTAAGTTTATTATTCTAATTAAAATTTGTCGAAAAAAAAATATTCTCTTCACTTCAAAAAATTTTTTCTTTGTTTTTAATCAAAAAAAAATTTATTTTTTTCATTTTTTAGCTATTTTGCTGTTCGAGCACTCCACATTCAAACCCCTAAACCCGTGGCTAAATTTATTACAACCATCCAAATAGTTCAATTTATTATAAGTTGTTATATTTTTGCACATTTGGTCCTCATTAAAATCACCAATTCCATTCCTGATTGCGCTGTGAGCTGGAATGTTCTTTCCATCGGTGCACTTATGTATGCTTCATATTTATATCTCTTTGCACAATTTTTCTACAATGCATATATCGCCAAACGTCATCCAGGAAAAACCACGAAAGCTGAATAATTAAAAAATATTTTACAAATTTTTTGTTTTTTTGTTCATAATAATGCGGGCCTTTTTCATAACTTTTCCTTTCATCCTTTTTTTGTTACAAAAAATAAACTCGAGAATAGTTTTTTTTTAATTTTCAATCTTCCAAAAAGATCTGTCGATAAATAATTGAAAAAACGATCAAAGAATTTTTTGCAGTAATAAAGAAAAAAAAGGCGACATAATAAAAAATGGTTCGATTTTTTTGTTCAACTAAAAATTTCAAAGAACGGTCAATTAATTTTTTTTTGAAGCAATGAAAATGTTGTACACCCAAAAAACTTTTATTTTAAAGTTTTAATGATTAAAAAAATTAAGTAAATTTGGTTTTTTTTACACGTTCATGCTTGGTACACCGTCGGAAAAAAAATCGCATCGATTGGGAAAAGACTACTCAAAAAAATTTTTTATTACATAATTATCAATGAGTTCAACTCATCAGACTTAAAAAATGCTATTACAGCTGCTGACAAAATATTTAGAATTTAAAAATATAAAAAAACAACTAAAAGATTTTATCGAAGAAGTCATTGATGATTATAAACTTTTTATTTTTGTTTTGTTGTTTTGGGTAAATGATTTTGCTTTCTTTTTTGTGAAAATAAGACATTGTAAAAATAATTTATTGCATAAAAAATTTTTTTTTAAGTTTTTTCTTTATTTATAAAGCTTCAAAATGCTTTTCCATAATCCAGTTTTTATAAGATAAAAAAGAGTCACCAAAAAGCGCAGCTTTGAAGCATCTTCAAGATTGAGAAACTTCGAGAGTAAGATAAAGCATATGTCCAGCGACAGCGACAATCGTCACATTTTTTTTTTCAGCTGTTGGCTGGCTAAAGTAAAAAGGATCAACAAAAAAGTTGTTTTTACTATGTTTTTTTTATCGTCGTTTGTCCGGCGACGATGATTAAAGCAAGGAAAAAGAAAGAGAAAGTGAGGGTGTAGAAATCCTAGCTTGCTGAGGATTTCAATGACAAAAGTTCTTGCTTTTTCTAGAAGAATAAAAAAAAAATGCGTTCGCTTTTCGTATAGCTATAAATATTTTTTCCCTATTGTTTTGAAAGTTGCTTTTTTATCTTATTTTTAATTTTTGCTTGCTTTTTTAGGAGAAAAAAGATGGGTAAGAAAAATAAGAATAATAAACCAACAAAAGTAGTTGAACCAGTAGTTGAAAAGAAAAAAGAAACTCCAATTTCTAGCTCGGAACCAATTCAACCCGAAGTTGAAAAAAAAGTTGAACCACCAACTTCAACTCCCACATCCGAAACAATTCCACTTGAATCTGATGTCACTGAAGATAATGTAATGCCAAAAATTGAGAATGTGGTAATTGCCGATGATCCACCAGTTGAACCTCCATCATTCATAAAGAAAAAGGTAAATTCAGATGAAAAAGAAAATTTAGCAGTAAACGATGACCCATTATTATCTTCGAAAGATTCTCCTCTTTACAACGTCGACCCTAACACTTTAAAAGAACTTCAATCAAGTTACGATAGAGTTCGATTATTTGATGCTCCATTTGCTACAGTTGTAATGAACTCCAAAGTTGATAAATATTGTTCATATTGTATGCGCCTCGCTGAACGTGGAAAAGAACTCCTTCATTGTGGAGCGTGTGCTTTTGCTCGATATTGCGATAAAGATTGTCAACAACTTGCATGGAAAATCCATAAAAATGAATGCCGTCGCCTTAATGCAAATTTTCCTAATCTTCCTTTAACTGAAGTTATGTTTCTCAGTCGAATTGTGGATAAAGTTATTTTTCTTGAAGAATATGGAGATAAATTTGGTTGGGAAAAAATTCGTAAATGGACTGATTTAATGGATCACAAAGATGACATCTTTAATGATAAACCAAAAAGGGAACATTTTGAAAAACTTTTCAAAAAAATGGAAGTTTTTCGAAAAGATGAAATGATTGAAAAAGAAAAACTTTTCGATATTTTTTGTAAAGTTTCCATTAATTCTCATAGTATTCACACCAACGCTGGAGATGAAATTGGAATGGCTTTGGATTTGGGTGTTTCAGTTTATGATCACAGTTGTCGACCAAATTGTTCCATGGTTTTTGATGGTAAAAAAATAAAATATATATTTTGGATGTAAAAACTTTTTATTTTTTAGGATACAAAGTTTATTTGAGACCATTAAGTCAAGATGTAAGCCCATATGATTTTATAAAAAGTTACATCAGTTACATCGATGTTGGAAGATCAAAGTAAAAACCAATAAAATTTTAATTTTATTTTTCTATTAAATTTTTTATTTGCAGATTCCTTCGAAGAAGTGAACTTAAAGCAAAATGGTATTTTGATTGCAACTGTGAACGATGTCAAGATCCCGAAGATGATATTCTTACCAGCCTTAAATGCCCTAATCAAAGTTGTGATGAGCCTTTAATTACCACGGAAGAAGCAGAACCTATAATGATTGCATGCCCTAAATGTAAAACAATTGCGGATGAAGAATATGTAAAGGAAGCCCAAAAAATTATGAAAGAGTTGCCTCCTCGTTTCACGACAGATATGAATGTTGAAGATACTAAAAAGATGCTTGAAAATGCCCAGAAATATTTGCATCCACAAAATATTTATATTTGCCGAATGCAAACTGCTATTTTCCATGTCACCGGCGAACTTCAGGTATGTTTGAATTAAGTTTTGGATGAGCTTTTTTGAGGTAAAATTTTTATTAAAAGATAGCGGCTTATAATAATTTTTGATTTAAATTAAATAACTTTATTTTTGGATTCATAATTACCCAGACACGGAGAAAAAAATCGGTAAACTTTTTAATGACAAGCAAAGTAATGACAAGAATTTTAATGACATGACAAGAATTTTAATGACATGACAAGAGAAGTAATGACATGACACAAAAAGTAATGACAAGAGTTGTAATGACTGATTTTTTAATGACATGACAAAAAAAGTAATGACATGAGTTGTAATGACCAAAAAATTAATGACATGACACAAAAAGTAATGACAAGAATTTTAATGACCAAAAAATTAATGACATGAAAAAAAAAGTAATGACAAGAATTTTAATGACCAAAAAATTAATGACATGAAAAAAAAAGTAATGACAAGAATTTTAATGACCAAAAAAGTAATGACAGAGATTTTTTTTGTTTTGCCCCATAATCCAATTTTTAAAAAATTAAAGGTGTAGTTTTTTTTATATATAAAGATTGCTTTATTCATAAATGAACAAAAGATATCCAAAAATTAGAATTTCACCTTTTTGAACTTGATCTTCGAGGATAAATCCAAAAGAAGGTAATTTTTTTTATCACCAAAGTGATTGAAGTTCTTCGACTAAGTACTTAGAATTGCTGGCCCAAATCTTTTCGAAAGTCATTGAAAAACTAAAAAAATATATACCAAAAGCAAACCCTTAGTCTTATTCTTATAAACGAACGTTAAATGATTCGAAATCTGGTGCCAGAGAACCAAAGAAATGCATTCTCTATAGAAGCTTCATCAAAGGAAATCCATTTCTTTGGTTCTCTGGCACCAGATTTCGAATCATTTAACGTTCGTTTATAAGAATAAGACTAAGGGTTTTGCTATTGGTTGAAATTTTTTTTATGTTTTTCAATGACTTTGGAAAAGAATTGCTGGCCCAATTCCAAGTACTTAGTCGAAGAACTTCAATCACTTTGGTGATAAAAAAAATTACCTTCTTTTGGACTTATCCTCGAAGATCAAGTTCAAAAAGGTGAAATTCTAATTTTTGGATATCTTTTGTTCATTTATGAATAAAGCAATCTTTATATATAAAAAAAACTACACCTTTAATTTTTTAAAAATTGGATTATGGGGCAAAACAAAAAAAATCTCTGTCATTACTTTTTTGGTCATTAAAATTCTTGTCATTACTTTTTTTTTCATGTCATTAATTTTTTGGTCATTAAAATTCTTGTCATTACTTTTTGTGTCATGTCATTAATTTTTTGGTCATTACAACTCATGTCATTACTTTTTTTGTCATGTCATTAAAAAATCAGTCATTACAACTCTTGTCATTACTTTTTGTGTCATGTCATTACTTCTCTTGTCATGTCATTAAAATTCTTGTCATGTCATTAACTAATGACAATTTTACGAACATGTCATTACCTGTAACGTTGCTGGTGATACTCGTTTACGAACATTTTTTTTTCCGTGGAGTCTTGCAGCGAAGTTAGAAAAGATTAAAATCAGAATTTATTTTTTTTAGGATAAAATGCCAGATATGCAAAAAACCGTTTATGAAAATTACAAAAGATGTTTCCCTGCAATGGATCGGCATAATGGCTTTCAATTAATTAATATCGTGAAAACCCTCATTCAAGCAAAAGATCGAAAAGCTGCCGTTCCATATGCATATGATGCAATGTGCATATTTGAAATATGTTTTGGAATGGAACATCCCTTTTATCTTCAAACCCTTGCATTATGGACATATTTGGATAAAGATATCGATAAAAGTGATGATGAATTTTATCAATTAATGAGCTTTGATGATACCCGGCGAGTCAATATTGGAGCTATACTTGGTTCAGCCAAAATTCCTGGCTTTTCACCTTAGTCGTTATTTTTTTTTTATTACATTGATACATTGTACTATGCTTTTTAACTTTGTTGTTTTATCGAAGAAAAAAAAAGAGAATAGAATGAAGTGAACTTTTTTATAACCAAATTTCTTCTGCTTTTTCCCGCTCATTAAACAAAAAGAAAAAAGATACATGTCCATCGACACATTGCACCTTCCTACATTTTTTTTTATTTCCTTTCCTCTAGACTCGAATAGAAAAAAGAAAAGAAAAACTTTGTGTGATGGGTTGCCGGCCGCTCCTGGCAAAAAAAAAAATTTTATATATAAAAAGAAGTGAGAGAAAGAGAGACTCGATTCACGCAACAAAAAATGGTTAAAAAAAATGGCGTGATATTAAAAAAGAGAGAATGAGGTGAGAGATTTTTAGAGTTAGTTAACTTTGATTTTTTCCGTTGTCTAGTCTGTTTTCTTTTCTTTTTTTGTTGATACCATTTATGATGATGGACGTGCAGCGCTAACCCTAAAATCTTTTTTATGATATTTGATTTAAATGTAGTGTATCAAAAAAAAAACTAAAAATTTGTTACATTTTTTTGGTTGTTGAATTTGTTTATAACTTTTTTTACGCCTGTAGCTATTTTTAAATTTCGTGCCAAGAATATTAGAGAGCCATTTCCATTTTTTAGCTTATTGCTAAAGTTTGCCTTTTTCACACTACTTTCGAAGCTATAATTTTATTTTAAATAAATTTTTAACATAAATAAATGATCGCCTTTTTAGGGTAATAATTCAAGATGGAGTTTGACCACGAAGCTATCAAAGCTAATTTATCTTCAGTTAAATTTGATAGTGATCGGTTATGGCGAATTTTTACTAACCCAACATTTCCTGAAGCTGAAGCCAAATCATGGATGAATGATCATTTTTATTTGACAATTCAAGTAATATCTTTTCCTTAAATAAATATTAGGACTTTTATGTTGAAAAATATTATGCGTATTTTGAAGCTTAATTTTGTCACGTTTTCAAATATCAAAAATGAGATAAACAATTAATTAAATTTAAAACAATGTGTTTTTTTAGATGTCAATCCTTTACGTGGTAGTTGTATTTGGAACCAAATTTTTTATGCGCAATCGTCCTCCTTTGAGTTTGTATTACCCTCTCAATACTTGGAATTTATTTCTTGCTGTATTTTCTATTGTTGGAACCATCAAATTAACACCAGAATTTTTGGAAACCGTTGGAAATAAAGGCCTCGTACATTCATATTGTAAAATAGATAGATTTACTCAAGGCGATCATGGATTTTGGGTTTGGGTTTTTATTCTTTCAAAAATGGTTGAATTAGTGGATACTATATTTTTGGTTCTTCGTAAACGTCCTCTTATGTTTTTGCATTGGTATCATCATATTTTAACTATGATTTATGCATTCTATTCTTATCCTCTTACTCCTGGATTTAATCGATGGGGTATTTATCTTAATTTAATTGTCCATTCATTCATGTACAGGTAAATTAAGAATATTAATGATAGAAACAATTTATCTTAACCCATTTTTTTAGTTATTACTTCCTCAGATCTATGAAAATTAGAGTTCCCGGTGCTGTTGCTCAATTTATCACTACCCTTCAAATCCTTCAATTTATTATTAGTGTTGCTATTCTTGGCCATCTTGGTATTCTCATTTATATTCATAATGTAAGTCATCAAACCCGAGTAAAATTAACTTTTAACCTCTCTTTTTATTTTGCAGATTAAATGCGATTTTGCCCCAGATATTTTTGCTCTTGCCACTTTTATGGATGTTACATACCTCATTCTTTTCATTAATTTCTTCCTCCAATCTTATGTTGTAAAAGGTGGAAAAGACAAATATCGTGATCCAAAAGTCAAAGCTAACTAAATTCATTTATTAAAGAAAAAAAGAGTTTTAAAATAGTAAAAATGTTAGAAACTATAAAGAATTTTTATTAAAAATAACTATACTAAACCGTGTGTCAATAATTTACGACGAATATGCCATTTCTATTAATTAAAAAATAATAAAGGAAAATGGTTTTTAATTTTAAAAGTGTTAAACAATTTCTATGATTCAGATTTTGAGGAAAAATAAAAAAAAGGGTGAGAAATTGGAGGTTGTATGACTGCAACACAGGAACCAGAATAAAATTAGAAAATTAAAAGAAATTATAATTAGTCAATGAAATTAGAAATAAAAGCTAACAAAGAATAAAAACCAAGTTTTGGATCTCAAAGGAAATTAAATAGGTTTGTTTTCTAACATAGAAAATAAAGAAAATATTGAAAAGTCCTACGGGAATTACAGAATACATAAATCTTCCTATTAGCAATTTAAAAAAAATTAATAAAAAATGCAAAAACTTTAAATTAAACGTCGCAATTTATTAAAAACAGAAAAATAAGTTCATAAAATTCTATCATTCATAACTTGGTGGTTGAATGTGATCTCCTTCCTCATCTTCAAGTTCATCAATTTCATCATCGTGATAAATAATGGGAGATCGAACATGAACTGTGTAACGAGTAAACGTAGCTTGATGATCATCATCGAGGCGGCGACGATATTCAGCTTCTATTTCTTGACGTTGTTCTTCCATCATTCGATCTTGAGCGGCTGCCAGGGTTTCTTCTTCCATTTCCACGTATGGCGGTGGAGGAGTATTTCCCCGAACACTTGGTAAAGATGCAGCCACAGCAGCAGCCGCTGTAGTAGTTCGGTATTTAGGTGGAGGAGATGGCTAAAAAATGTTTTTCAATAATTTTTAATTTTATATTTGAAACTAACAACAAATGGAATTTCCAAAATAGCCACTGGACATGAAAGACTATTAGCATAACTTGGAGGCTCTGTGTAATAAACATCCGTAGCTTCATCGTTATTAGTTGATTGGCATCCATGTTCTCGATGATTTCCAGGGAGTAAACATGGCCATGAAGGAGGCAAATTCATGGTTGGAAGACGCTGAAATATGGCTCTCCAATTTCGTAATATTTCAATAACCAAATTCACTTTTGCACAATCAAAAATATTCATTACTGCTTTAAATAAAAGTGAATACTCTAATTATTTTTTAAACAACTTTTTACCATAAAAAAAGAAAAAAAAAGAAATTCATTTATTGAATATTTTTTCAGTAAAACTTTTAATGAAGACAAAAAATCCCAAAGGAATTAATCGCACTTTTTTTCTACGTTTTTTTTAACTAACCTGTTGTTGAAGCTGCTTTAAACGGGTTAAATAAACGAATTTATTTACTGTGTAAATGCAAGCCGCCAAAATAATACATGCACTTGCCCATGAAAGAGGAAAGAATTTTAAGACTTGTAACAAAGAAAGCTGAAAACAAATAATTACAATTTTTTTATTTAAATGTGTAATAAAAAAAAAGCGAAGTTATAATTAATATATAAAAATGCAATGTTTTATTACCTCAGGGTCTTTAATGGCAATAAAAAGAAATATTCCAAGAATGGATAGTGTCAGACATAAACAAGAATTAATACAGCTTTCTTTTCTGTTCCTTAAAAAAATTGCAAAAATTAATAATAATAAAAAAGCGTAAATTTCGATTCAACCGAAATTATTAGTTCACTATGAACAAAAAAAAAAGAAAATTCAAAAATCAAATTTTTGTCCCCTTTTAGGCTTTCAAAAATTATGTTTCACTTACTCCAAAAACATTTCTTCGTCAGCTATGGTTGTCACAATCGAATTATTATTGGAGAAAACTCTCATTTGATTTGTGTTTTCAGGAAAAGTTTGAATGGCAAAGGGTTGTTCAAAAGCTCGAATAATCCCCCTTCGAGGATACCGTGTGAAACTCTCATGGTAATGTGAATGCCTATCTATAATAGCTTGATATTCTCCACGTCCTAAAATAAAAACTTTAATAATAAAAAATAAAAAGTGCGCGGAAAAAAAGTAACTTGCTTGGAACTTCAGCACTTGTAGCAGCAGCTTCTTGTCGTCGTTCACCAGGATCTTCAGGATATTCCATAGCACCTATTTTTCAAGGGGTTTTTTTACATCCAAAAAATAATTTTAATCAACAAAATAAAAAATAAACAATAGTTAATATTTATTTTTTTGCGCAACTATAATTTTCTTAATTTTATCGATTTGCAACTTTGAAGGTTAAACTTTATATAAAAATAAAGTGGCAACTAGAGAGAGAAAAAGAATAAAATAAATACATGACCCAGCTGATCTTTACCCATAAAAGAAGAAAACGAAAAAAACAGAAGCGCTTCTCTCCCGTTCTCACTTTTCTTTTTTTCCTATTTTGTTAAAAACCTGTTTTTTCTTTTAACAATTTAAAAAGTATAGACTTTCCCACAAGAGAGAAAGAAAAAAAATCATACGTAAAAGGCCTCCACAACAAAAAAGAAAACAAAAATTTCTTCTTTTTTGTTCAAAAAAAAGTTGCGAGCAAGAAATAAAATTGTAGTAAACAAGCAAAGAAAAATAAAAGAAAAATGTCGAAGGTGTTAATTTAAAAAAAAAGTGAGTAAAGTTTATAAACTTTTAAGATAAATAAAATTTAATCGTAGTTTTCGAACAAGAATTTTTGGAAAAGATAACAATTAGTCTACAATTTTATTAAAAATTTTGGAAAATGAATTTAATAATTTAAAAATTCAAAAAATAAATATATTCTAAATCGTGTTTCTAAAAATACCAGGCTATAGAAAAAAAAAGCAAAAAATATTTTACAGGAACATTTACCACACTTTCCTATTTGAAAAAATAATGAAAATGTGTAAATTATCGTCAAAATGAATAGCTATGGGTAAAAGAAAAATTAGGCTTTAAACGGTTAATGGCAATTATTTACAACTAGACGCTAAATTATAAAATTTGTAACTACGCTATAGTTCGTTCCCCCAAAAAAGAACTATGGAATTTTTGTTTAACTTGTAAAAATGGTTTCGCATGTAACCTTTATTCAATTCCACAAAAAACGCAAAAACAAATAAAAAAATAAAAACTTAAGTTGAAAGAATTATAAGCAAAAAAAATTTCCTCTTGAATCAAAAACCGCACACTTTTTTTTAAAATTAACAAAGAAATATGCGTTTAATCAATGCCATTGGATGAGATGATAGAAAAATTAGTTTATATGGCTTTCTTTACAAGTATACTTTTCAGGTTGAAAAGATGATTTATAATTTTAGCAAATAGTAATGTTCGAGTTTGTTACTTTTAAAGAATTTGTTTGTTTTAAAATAAAAAAACTCTTCAAAGAATAATTTTATTTTCCTTATTATTTTTTGCATTTAGTTTCAGATTTTTTAGCTATTCCCCATGAAACAAGCCAATATCTTTAATTCAAGTGATAAATGGATATTTTTTTTATTCAATTTTTCAACCTTTCAAGAATATATTTTCTCGAAAAATTTTTTTTACAAATTAAAAAACATTTATCATTTTGGATTTCAAATCTTTTCTTTTTTGTTGCCCCATTTTTCATTATTTTTTTTATTATTATTTTTTCCATTTGTGGCTATTGTCCTTTTATTCGACTTGGATGATATATTAAAATTACTTTTTTTGACTTTTTTTGTTTGGCAGATTGGAATTGCAAATTTTATAAGGGAAGAGAGTTTTGTTACGTGACTCACGCCTCTAAACTTTTGCCTTTCTATGTATCGAAAAAAGAAAAATAGATAAAACACGTTCGAAATTTATTTTTTCTTTTTGAAAATCAAATTCGTAATTCATATTTTTCAATTGCTTGTTTCTTTGGCTCTTTTTGAAAAATAAATTTGCAAATGAATTTGTTCTTATAATTTTTCTTTCTTTTCATCTTTTTTCTTTGGATTAAGAAAGCGAAAGTATAGAAAGAATATCTGCTTTTAGCTGTTTCATAGTTTAATTAGTATTCCATTGCCGTTTTTTTTACCTTTTAATGTTTTTCCTTCTTTTTTTACCAACTGTGAAGCACTTTCTTTCATCTTTTATTTTTATTTTTTTACACTTTATAAAAATAGCGTGCGTAAGCAATATTTCACTTCATTGTTTTTGTTGTTACGCTTCCTGACACTTTTCATCGTCGCTAAGATACTTGCAATCCCTGGAGAGTTTTTTTTGATTTATTTAAATAAAATATAAAAAACAAAGTTTGTAATTTTTAATTTCGTCATTTTTTTCTTCTTCTGACTTTTGGCTTTTCTATAACGGTGTCATCTGTTTTTCACAATTTTTAACAGCGTTTATATCACCCTGGGATTCTTTATGGTCTATGATAAACATGAGTACTGTCCAATGCACTTTATTTCCTTGTCTTTTTTTTTGAAAACAGAAGTTAAAAAATGGGAGGCGCCATTTAAAAAAATCAAACTAAATATAATTTTTTTTCTCCTCTGAAATACTGTAAATTTATTCCTGTTTTATGGCGTTTTTTTCACATTCGACGAAGGAGTTTCGTATAAATTTTTGAGTTCCATAGTTTTAAAATCTTTGAAATTTTTAATGTTTTTTCTTAGATACTTGGAAATGTAGCTTACAATTTTTTTTAAAGTTTACAATTTTTGACCCTTTTATTTATGGATAATTTTTTCTAAATATGGGGTTTTGGACGATTTTGGTCGGATTTTAAAATAAAAAAACAAAACAAAGTAGTATTTTTAATGAAAAATTTATAAAACGGAAAAGGATAATATTCACGGATGACATTTTTTTAAGTCTCAGCGTCCGGAACAGCTTATCTCAAATCAAAAAAGATGTGAAGGGGTGGAGGATATTTATTATCAAACAAAAAAAACATGTCACATTTGGCATTTTAATCTTTAAGGAAGAAGAAGAAGCCATAAGTATTTCATATCTTTTTTTAATTTTAAGATGGCTTCTCTTCCGTAATCCCCGCCTCAGTGATGTCCAGAAAAAAAAGAGAAGAGGGCGGACTTTAAGATGTTGGTTGGCTTCTTTTGAAAAGATATAAATCGAGAATTTAAATACGTTTTGAAGCTATTATATCAAGGTGCTTTTGTCGCTCTTTAAATTAAAAAAAATGTTATTCAGGCTAAAATTAAAAATGAATATTTTTATTGTTGCCGCTATTTTTGCCATTGCCGTCCCTCAAACTTTATTTGCCTTTAATTTTAATATCCAAGAAAATGAAGAACTTTGTAATTCTTCAATGAAAGAATTGTCGATTTGTAAACTTCGAACTTTACTCGACCAAGCTACAAGAGAAATGGAAGAAATTTTAATGTCTTATTCAGAACTATCTGGATTTTATGGCAAACTTAATCGTAAGATTTTTTCCACCTATTTTATATTTTTTTTACAGTAATCCTTTTTTTAGAACACGCTGCTTCTGAAAATCCTCAAATGAATTCTCGTTTTGCTAACGCTGCCAAAGAAAAGCGTAAGAGTGCCTTCGTTCGATTTGGCAAACGTTCAGTAACTCCAGAAGAATCATCAGCTCCAGAAAATGTAAGTTGATAATCATCTCCCATCCATTTCACAAATGCACAAAGTAAAATATTTTAGTTTTATAGTTAAAACCTTCGGAAGAAAAACAAAAAGAACCATTACCGTCAGAAATCATGTCCCAAATAAAAGCATCATCTCATTTTTCACCCGAATTATTATATCCACAAAATGAAATTCAAAAACGTAAATCTTCTTATGTTCGATTTGGAAAACGTGAAAATTAATTAAATCAGTTTTTTTCTTTCTTTCTCACAAAAAAAGTAAATAAATATATCAATAAAATAAATAAATTTATAATTATTATCGTTAAAAAATTTAAAAACCCGTACTTAATTTGGCATACAATTTTTCTTTGTTTTTATTTTACTTTGTTTTTGTTCTTTTTATTTTTGTGAAACATGAAGTCTTCTTAAAATGTTTTTTAAATTTTATCATTCTGGCACGTATTGTATTTGGCTGAGTATAAAAATAAAGATTGAGTTGAACAATGTCATAACTTTTTTTTCTCATAATGACGTGACTTTGGTAATTGTCACAAAACACATACAAAAAAAGCACACACAAAATACGACAGTTGAATGTAGGCTAATTTAACTTTATAGTTTTTTTTAAACTTCAAAATTTATGTTTAGGATTTTTTATTCAAAAATTGATGATCTTTACTCAATTTTGCTTTGAGAAATTAAGGCCCATTTGAACATCTATTTTTGCAAGATTCAACACATTCTCTTTTTTATACAGTACTTTTGACTCATAACGAATTATTTTTGTTCTGTTTTTTTTTTCTTTTCAAACTACCACAATTTATATTAATGACTTCAATTCATAAAGTTTATGAAGTGTACCATATACAAACATCAGAGTATAATATAACTAAAGCTACGTTTTATTCCACTAAATCCGCATCATAGTTTTTTTGTTTGTTTTCAAAAAGAATGAAGCCCCAATTAAAATTCATTGATATGAAATTATTAATGAAATTCGTAATATTTTATAATACAAATTTTTTTGATGACTAAATTTATGAGGCATTAGGAATGGAGAAAAGGGAATTAAAAAGTCAAGGAAACACTTTTAAAAACTTTGAAAAAAATTATGCGTAATCTCATTTAAATTTATTTCCCGGATATTTGTTTTCCTTCCTGTTTAATATTCACGTTTTAAAAGTTGTGTAAATTTTTAACCCTTAACCTTTTTTTTCCTCTAAAAGATAAAAGTTAACAAAAAAAGGCTAATATTATTATCAAAAATTGTTCCTTGGAACTCAAAGGCTTTGTGCGTGAGTTGAAAAACAATTTTAATAAAATTCAAAAGTGACGTTGAATTTTTGTGCTGGAACAATCTTTTTCATTCGTCGCTCCTTTTTCAAAAGACGCAACTGAAATTGTGGCGTTAATCATTCAAGGATTAAAACGAAGATTGAAAAATGATTACATTTTTTAGGTGCTTCATAACAATATGCTTTATTTATTTCTTCAATTCAAAGGCGTAAGTGTCTCTGTTTTTTCTTTCGGCATCGAAATTATGTTTTACACTAAACAAATTTTAACACAGTACTTCCAAGTTTCAACTAAAATCTGGAGCTTTCTTACCAAATTCAGATTTTGTTTTTTTATTAAAAATAAAATAAAGTATGATAAAAAAAATTTAAAATAATAACCCATAATTTCAGGTGTTTTTTTAGCTCACTAATTGTGGTTTTTAAACTGCAATAAAGCTTTCATTTTCTCTATCAAAATAAAAATAAATTATAGATTTATATTATTTTTGCTTCAACTTTAATTTCCTCAACTGTGTAATGTTGTTTACGTTTGAAAATTTTAAAATAAATTTGAGCTTTAATCACTTATAAAAATATTGAGGTTTATTAAAAATGTCATTCAAAAAATCCTTCCTTGTTTAGCTAAAACTGTTGTTCCAAGAGTAGCAAATAAAAAAAAATACCAGACAGTTACGAAAATTAAATGTGAAAAACATGGAAAAAAGTTCCTGCAAAAGTTTTATACTATGTATAACCAAAAAATGTAATCTGATTTGAGCTTGTCTCAGCAATTACATTTTTGCTCGAAGAAAAAACACTTTTTCATATTTTTTGTTGTTTTTTTTTGCTTCGTGATATCCAAAATAAGCTAAAAGAACAAAATATCCCCCATAATTATTTGATGCTATTTTATTACCAATATATTTTCATATTTTTTGTAATTCTTTAAAAAAAATTTTATTACTAAACTTTTATTACAATTTTCATCAAAAAAACATGATTTTTCTCTTTCACCTTCTTCCCTTTTCGAAATTTTTTGCTTGTTTGTTTTTCTTCTTCTTAATGAGTACAAAAATTTCATTTATTGATATGAAAAACAAATATCTATTTTTATATGGAATGTTACCAAAAAAAACTTTTCGGACCAAAATAAACTTCTTATCAATTCTACAAAATTATGATGTTTTTAAATGTGTCTGATGGAGTCTAATGATTACAGATGGAATTTGGCGGCGTTGCTTAAAATAGTAAAAATATAAACACCTTTCCACAGCAAACGAAATCAAACAAAGAATGATACTAATAATAAAAATCATAAAAATTCCGAACGTGGAAATAATATCTAAAAATAACTTTTTTTAAATTCCACAAACTAAAAAAAGAAAACATTTCTAAAATTTTTTAAAGTTCTAAAAAAGGTAACTTGATAAGAAACTATTTTTTACCCAATGGTCTTTGCGCTTCGGAAACAAATTCATTACTTCCTGAACATTTAGTAAAATTTCCAAGTTGATAACCATTCAGAAAATATTTCTGATAAGTCCTTCTTATGAATCCGTCATTCATTACGATAGCGGCATTGATTTCATGAATTAGAGGGTTATCTGGGCGGAATAAATAATGGCCTGTTTTTTCTGGGAGGCCTAAACTAATTAAAAATTAAAAATAGGATTAAAGGCGTGGTGCGTGGGAAAACATGGGTGCATTAATAAAAAAATCAAATTGGCAATTAATTGATAACTGACAAATTTTTAAAAAAATTACTCCTTTTAATTACCAACATAAATGATTTAAAAAAACACAGGAAATGACGTGACAAAAAAGATCAATGTCGCGCCCAAAAGTGATGAAAGTTTAAAAGCTAAAGATAGAACATAACTATTACTCACCGTCAGTGACCTTTAAAATATTGCAATATTTTTCAACCTCAACGGCGCCACCTTCATCTTCTTGAATAATAAAAACATATGGTCCTTGAGTAATTAAAGCAACTGCTTCGGCTTCCGTATCTTTTATAACAATTGGATTATCTTTTATTGCTGATTGAAATTGTAGAGACATGCTATCATTCGCAGTTAACAAAGTGCTATAATACCTAAAAACTATTTTTTTCTAACTAATGACACTCATAAAAAAAAATTACCATGTAGTTTTAGTTTGTAAAGAATTAGCAACAAAATGAAATTCCTTTTTTCCAACCATTCGAATCATTTCATCCCAATTTTTGAATGGTTTCAAATTTGTTTCTTGAAGCAATGCAGAAAGCAAAGAGCCTTGATACAAATTTGTAAAAAGGGTAACCAAAAGTAAAGTGTAAACGAGGAAAGCCAAGTGTCCCGATTGACTAATAAATGGAATTCGATCTTCACCTTGCAAAAGTAGCAATCGAATATACAACCAAAAATGTTCGAATTTGTAAAAAACTTTTATTAATTTTAATTTTTGTTCAATTTTTTGAACAAAGGTTCCAAATGCTGCTTGAACTAAAACGGCCCCAAAAATGAGAATCCATAATCCCCAAGTAAATGGTTCAAACGAGCTCCAAATAAAACCTCCAATTGTTCGCTCTTTTGCTTTCACAAACGCAGCTAATTTGAGCTAAAACGGAAAAAAAAATTATCAAAGCAAAGTTTATATATTTTTTTACGCTATAAACAGGATAAGAATAAACAAAATCAGCTGCTCGAGCATCAGTATATTGATAAAAAGAAGTAACGATATCTACCGTTTCATTTTGTACTGCACTCAAAAATCCTTTCCATTGACCATCGACCTAAAAAAAGTGTTTTATTTTCAAGAAAAATGTCCATTTAAATGCCTTATAACCATAACCTTCACTTGTAATGGCTGAATTTGCTATAATTGGAATAATATCTGCATTCAAATATTCGGCCAACATCTTTGTAATTTCCATAACCCATCCAGGAAATAAACAAAAAATGGTTGGTTCAAAAATGGGGTAATAATGGCAATTTGAAAATACAGCTGGTGGATCGCCAGTTACCAATAATGTAATTGTTTTATTTCTCATCATCACAAAAAATAAAATTACGCAAAAAGCAAAATCTCTTGCAAAAACAAAAAATAAAAACAAATCCAAAAAAGAATTTTTTTTATTTCCGAAATGCTAAGTGTTTTTTTGTTTACTTTGTTTTATTTTATTATTTAAAAAATAAAAAGAAAAATAGATATTTTAAAAAACAGTTAACTTTTTTGGGCAAAAAAAAATGGAAGCAAAGTAAAATATAGGCTAACATTAATCTAATGCAAAAATAAATAAAATAATAATAGAAGTGTATAATAGAAATAAAATGTTAATAAATGTTTGGTTTGTTTTATAACAAACATGCTTTTACTCAAATTTTTGCAAATTTTCGTAAAAGCTTCTTTCAGGTTTTTCAAAAAATGGATAATGCAAATAAAAATGGTACTTGTTCGGTATAAGCACTCCCGGGTTCTGGATCTGTAAGAATCCTTTTGGGTTCAGGATCTTTAAGAATATCTTAAAGTTCCAGATCTTATCAAAAATCTTAAAAATCCAGAACCCAAAAAGATTCTTAAAGATCCAGATCTCGGGAGTGCTTATACCGAACAAGTGCCTTATTTGGCGATTCCCTTTTTTTGATTTCCATCTCCAACAGAATCTTCGTTGGGAAGTTTTGGCTCCCATTTGTTTATGTCTTTTGTCCTTTCATAGTCTTTAATCATTTGGAACAGATTATCTGAAAAAATTCGTTTTTAATAAAGTTTTTAAAGCATCTTTATTCTTGCCTTTCCATTCAGTAAGACTAAATCGAACTTTATCCAATCCAACTGTAATGCATTGAGGTGGAGGAACGCCTATGTCGCCTTCCATTCTGACCCATCGAACGTATTCATTATTCAAAGCATTTTTAACTGAACTTCGAGTTTCTGGAGCTGTTTGAATTAAGCGTTGAGCCAATGCATGGCCATGATGAGCTACAAAAGTTAATTATTTTTAAGCTTCGGAAATATTTTTTTTCTTACGTTTTAACTTTGAATGATCACTTTGAGGAAATTTTTCTGAATTAATTTTAGTTGGAAGGTCCTTTGCAGTTTTCACAATAAGATCATAAGGGTTTTCAGTTTTATCAGTCAAATCAGGGAAAATACGCTCGCCTCCAACAATTTCATATAAAATTATTCCAAGAGACCAAACATCGGCTAAAAAATTTCGTAAAAGATAAAAGGAAATTTAGAAACCTTTTCAATGCTTGAGTTTGCTAAACCATTGTTGAGTCCTGATATTGGATATTTATGGTTCGTTGCAATATATTCCAAACATTTTATGGCCTAAAAAACTCACAGCTTGGATTTGGTGGCATTTGAGGCTTGAATTCTTCTATATTTTTCTTTGATTTTAGCCAACTATTCTTTTGACTTTTAACTTCATAATATATTTCTGGCGCACGATAAGCATAAGATTCGGGTTCTTGCGGAAGTTCAGCAATTTCACTCACATGCCTGGCATTTCCCAAACAAGCAACCTTGAGGCGACATTTTTTGTTCACCATAATTGTTTCTGGTCGAAGGTCCTGTAAGTTCTTGGTTAATCTTTTTTACATATTTTTTAATTTACCCGATGACAAATCCCAGCTTTATGCAAATAATCCACGGCACAAAAAAGCTGAAAAGCGATAAATGAAAGTCGTTCTGCTCCGGTACTTTTATTTTTCGATTTGAGCCATTCTCGAGTATTAATCAAATGGGTTAAAGTGAAATCCATAAAATTATAAACAATAAAAAAACTTGTAAAATCAGCTGCAGTTTGTTGAGGAGAAAAAAGATTTAGTATATTAATGATCTGTTTAAAAAAATACAATTACAAATTATTTAAAGTAATTATAACATTACGTTTTTATGAAATAATTTTACGCATAATTCAAGTTCTCTTACAATTTTGCGATAACTTGCTTCTTCAGCATATGGGACTTGATCCTTATGGATATTGACTGTTACTTTCATAACATCGTCCAAAGCCGTTCTGTAAAAAAATATGCTTTAGGAACTTTAAAATTAGAAAAGCAAATCTCATTCGTATTTTACATGCAGTTTTGCTAATAAAGAAAAATTAATTTTCCAATTTTAACAAAAGATAAAGAAAAAGAGTCCTATCAAATTTTTGTTTCAATCATAAAAATGGCAAGCAAGCTACTTAACCATTGCTCTTTGAACAACTTTCCTTGCAAATTCTCGACACGAAGGAGTTCAACAATGTTTTAAATACCCATTGTGATAAGGTTTTTAGGGAAAAATAACACGTTTATTAATGTGTTAAATAGAAGAATTTAACTTACAAGCATATTTTACCATTTGGTAAAATTCCGCGAGAATTTATAGAATAACGAGAAGGGATGCCCAGCTCTTTTTCATCCGTTAAAAGTACTTCTGGAGAATTCGCATGTTCTTTCAACGCATTCATTTATTTTATTTTGTAAGCAACTATAAATTAGGCGAAGAAAAGTTATAATATGGAAAGAAAGAAGAAAAAAATCAATTTTTTCTTCGTTAACACTTGTATTTTTACAAATGATAAGAATAAAAGAAAAAGATAAGGAGTCGAAAGAGAAAAAAACTTTTTTCCGAAATAGATACTGTAATTAGTGTTAAGCTATTTTTAATATTTGGTTTGTTTTAGAAGTTTGTAATGTCTAAAAAGAATTAACGATTAACCACTTTATTTGACGAAAAGCCATTAATTTTCGTATTATCTAACATTAAAAACTTGGACATACATAGATCTATCGCAGCAAAAAAAAAATAAACAAACATGATAAATTTTCACCGCAACAAAACAAATGTGAAATTTTTTTTTTGACCTTTGATGATAAGTATTTATTCAGAGATACACATTGAGAAAGAAAAAATAGAATTATAGCAAACTCATGTCTTTTTAATGAAAATAACAAAGCCTTAGTCTTCTTCATTCATTCGTTTCCATCAAAAAACAAAAAAGTGACACCATGGACAATATAAAATCAAATTTCCCATGAATACTCCAATTCCAATTTTTCATTTTAAATTTTATTGCTGTCAATTATATATTATAAATTGTTTTTTAATTTCACTTTTAAACTAACTTTTTATAAAGGTGCACGTTATCCTAAGACAAACGTATTTAAAAAACCTTGCAAGTAGGAACAAAAATAGACAACTTTAATATGCATAACGTTTTTTAGATTGCAAAACCAGTTTTATAGCTCTAGGGAATCTGGCTTCTCAAAAAAAAGTGGAGCGAAACAATGCTTCTTTTCAGAGACTCTCTCATTCTTTTTTTAAAAGCTTAGTTTTTTAAGACCGAAATGACAAAAAGCTTATTTCCATTTTACCAATTTGTTTCTATTTTTTCTTTATCATTTGGTAAAAAAGTTTCCGTGAATACTCCAAAATTATTTGCCAATTCAGAAACGGAAATTAGAGTCTTAGGCTGGGCTTTACTCGTAATATGGATAATAACTATAGTGTACATGACCCGTGATTTTTTCTTTCCTACATTATTTTCACCAATGGTACTTCAAAGCACCTTATCGTTGGCAGAAATACAAAAATATTCACATTTAAATACTGTGGTCGAAGAAAATGAGGGAAGTGTTAGTGATACTGTGGCTTCTGACACAATTGTGAGACATCGACATTCAGGTTAGCCAAGGTTCAAATTATTAATTCAAGGCGGTTTAATATTTTATTACAGTAAACAAAAGATTAAAAAAAAAATGACTCAGAAAAAATTGTTACATTTACTTTTTTCTTTCGTTACCTTTTATTTTTTTTGTATAAAAAAAATCTTTGAAGAAGCTCTAAAAATTACCAACAATTACATAGCAAAAATTGGTTTTTTTCTGATACATTGGCACTCCTTTTTCAGACTCATTGATGAAGAAATCCAAGCAAGTATTTGTTTAAAGAATAAATCATGGCGCCACATTTTTTATCTATGAACTTTTAAAATGTCACACCATAAAGTTATGCTACCATTATTTCCAAATAATTATTCCCTTGTGAAATCAAAAAATGTGTCAGTAAATAAAAGATTATTTATCTCTATTGCTTTATCCTAGACATTCTTTACTAAAAAAACACACACATGAAACCGGAGGGTTCTACATAAAACAAGAAAAAATAAAGTTTTAAGTTTATTTTAAAATTTTTGTTAAAAATCTAATTCAAGAAAATAGTAATTTATTTTAGATGCTATTAATTGGTTTGCCACAATAAGCTGCTAAATTGGCTTCACGGAAAGCTTCAGAAAGTGTTGGATGTGGATGGCATACACGAGCGATGTCTTCGCTAGAGGCACCATATTCTAGAGCTAGCGTGGCTTCAGCAATCATTTCGCCAGCATTCTGAAAGCAAAAATATATTTAGCAATTTGCCAAACTTTTTAAAATTAAGGTAGCTTACAGGTCCAATAATATGAACACCAAGAAGTCGATCGGTTTCTTTATCACTTAAAACTTTGATAAATCCTTCTTGATCGTTATTAGTTTTAGCTCGAGAATTAGCAGAGAATGGGAATTTTCCAATTTTAAATTGAACATTTTTTTCTTTTAATTGTTCTTCATTTAATCCAACCCAAGCTACTTCAGGATGGGTGTAAACCACGGATGGAATACAATTATAATCTAAATGAACTGGGCCTCCAGCAATTCCTTCAACACAAATAATTCCTTCATCTTCAGCTTTGTGAGCAAGCATGGGGCCTTGAATTACATCACCAATGGCAAAAATAGAGGGAACAGAAGTTTGATATCGATCATTAACTTGAACTCGGCCACGTTCATCAGCTTTAAGACCGACACTTTCAAGGCCAAGATTTTTGGTGTATGGTCGACGGCCAATAGCAACAAGAAGGACATCACAATCAAGCTTAAAAGAAATTTTTTATATATAAAAATGCAACAATTTTTAGTTAAAATTTTAAAACCATTTTAGCGACTCTGCTTTTTTGGAAGCGATGAATTTAAACTTTGGTCAAACAAAAAACTTACATCTTGTTTCTTTCCATCTTTAGCACCTTCAACCGAAACAGTAATATTTCCACCTGAATCTTTAGCTCCAAGAACTTTGGTATTTAACATGAATTTAAAGCCCTGTTTGGTTAAACTTTTTTGGAATTGTTTAGAAATTTCTGCATCAATTCCCATTCCACCAACATGGCCGAGGAATTCCACTGCAATAACTTCCGCTCCAAGTCGTTGCCACACACTTCCCAATTCGAGGCCAATAACTCCAGCACCAATGACGATCATTTTCTTTGGAACTTGTTTCAATGAAAGTGCGCCAGTTGAAGAAACAATATTTTCTTCGTTAATTGTAATTCCAGGGAATGGAGTAACTTCTGATCCTGAAGCAATCAAAATGTTTCGAGCATTAATAACTGTTTCAGTGGAGCCATCATCTTTTTTAACTGTGACCTGGAAAAAAATGGATATATAAGAATATATCACTAAAAGCCAAGTAAATTATTGTACCTCATTTGCGCCGGTGATAGTTCCATGTCCTTTGACGCCTGTGACTTTATTAGCTTTAAAAAGCATTGCGATGCCACCAGTTAATTCTTTAACCGATTTTTCTTTAGCTTTTAGCATCACGTCGAGATTGAGAGTAACATCGCCTTCTATTCCACGAGCTTTTAAATCTCCATGTTTAGCTAAGTGATAAAAATGAGAATTGTTTAACATTGCTTTGGATGGAATACATCCAACATTAAGGCATGTACCACCATAAGTCATATCCTTTTCAACGCAAATTGTTTTCATCCCAAGTTGGGCAGCTTTTATGGCAGCAACATATCCTCCAGGTCCACTTCCAATTACAACAAGATCCGCATCTAAAGTTTATTTTCGTTTTTAAATTAAATTTTTATTTAATTCAAAAGTCATTTTTTACCTTGTTTGCTGCTGCTAAATGCTCGCAATGAAATATTAAACAATGGTTGTCGAATAAGTGGATGACGACAAAGGGAATACATTGCAACCAAAAGCTCACACTAAAGAGAGGAAAAAGTAAAAACTTTTAATAATTAATAAATTGTAAAACTCGAGTAAATTTCTAAAAAAAAAGTATCGAAAGAAATTAGCCTTTATTATAAACGATAAAATCTTTGAATGCTCACTGAACTTAAAAAGCATCCGAGAAAAAAAAACGTTAAAAGTTTGAGCTCAATTTTTCGTGTCAAGATTTTTTTTTCATCCTCAAAAATTATGAGAGAGTCATTTAGCTAACTTTACTATAGAAAGCAAGTATGTTTTTTTTCAGAGATAACTTTTTTTTAAATTAGTGACAATTCAAGCATTTATCTATTTACAGTTTTCATTGACTTTATAGGTTTTTTTTCAAACGATTAACTTCACGTTCCAAATCTCTTATGTGTACAGTAACTAGACCACATTGATTAAGAGTCTTCTGTGTCTTTTATTTTTTTACATAACTAGAAAATAAATCGTTATTTAATTTTTTAAAGAAACTGCAGATCTAAGAATTTAAGATGGAAAAATTAATTTGGAATATCAAGTCGTTCACGTCCTGTCAAAGGTTCATCCAGTAAAGTTCCAGGTGCATCACTATCACTAAGGTCTTGGTCTATAAAATTAGTAAATTAAATAGCAACATGTTTTTAAAGAATTATTTACCATCTTGTTTAGGTGAACCAAAGGTATCGTACATGTTTAACATTTTTTTAAAATTAAATTAAAATACATATAACTTAATTTCCGAGTCGGACAATAACTTGAAAAGTTTATATCCAAGCACACACTTTAATGAAAAAAAGAAAAGAAGTGTTAATGATAATGAATCACTCGCAAATATGACCTACAGTAATACCTTTCGCTACTTTTATATACTGGGTTCTTGTGACCTTGATCACCTTTTAAGCATTCTCATATGTAAAATGATAAGAAATGAAGAAAGTTAATTATTTTCGCATTGCAAAGTTTAGTAGGCATATAATTTTGATGCCTATACCTGAAAAAAAGGAATGCAAAAACATAAGCCTATAGCGCATAGGGTCATTTTTTTTATCAACTTTTTATAAAATAACTACCGAAAATAGGAGTAAGAAACAACAGAAGCCTATTTTTAGGTGTAATATTTACACCTATGTCATTGGGCGAGATCAGATTTCCTTCATATTTAGGCTAATACAATATTTTAAGGGTAATTTATTTCAGTGTACACTTTATTATGTCAAACAGTTATGCACAACTTCGAATATTTTTTGAACCTTTCTGTTTGTGCTCTAAAGAAAAAGAGCATTTGCTTTTTTCTTTCCATTTACCTTTTAAAGATACTTTTATTTTTAAAAATTTTCTCAAACGAACCATATTTTAAGAAATAGATACATGTAAACGTTCAGTCTTTTTTTCAATCTTCTTTACAAATTTTTTGAACTTTCATAAATCCAAAATTTGTCGATAACTTTAATTTTTATGTATTATTCGTATTTCTAAAATCATCGATACATTGTATTTTTCCATAATTACTGTTTTTTGTTTGTTTATCGATAATCTTGTAAATAAACTTTTAACAAAGGTTTAATTTATTCTCAGATAAAAATTACAAACAATTATTAGCTTTCAATAAAAATTCGTTTGATTTCCAGGGAATTTAAAGTATTTATTTTAATATTTTGATAAATCATATCGATGATAAAAAAATGAATTTACGGAATTGACCTTGTCTGTCAACTAACTTACCATTTTCGTCTTTCTTTTCCATTTTCCCATTTGAGTTTTGATTTCTTTTAATGATTGTGATGGTTGCTGTAAAACAAATTAATGCAATTCATTTGATCAAGACCATTTGTAACCAAAAATAATTTCCTTGAAATACATAAAAAAATGTTCCAACACGACAAAAAACAATATAGACCAGACCGATATGATTTAGCGAATTTTTAAATTTACTCTCGCTAAAATCAAAACGATCTCGTCTACTTGTGATCGTGACGATGATAAATTAAATAATACCATAATAACATCTATAAAAAATAATATTTGTCCATGATTTTAACTAACTTTTTTAATTATACAACAAAATAATCAGCCAACAAGGTGGAAAAAAGCAAACGACTTTCCGTTCATTCACCAGCCAAAAACCAACCATTCAAAACAAAACTGCGGAAAGTAGTGAATTGATTGATCGAAGAACCAAAGCATTTTTGACGGTCCTAAACATTCACAAGTGAGACAACAACGGAGGACGACGACGCCCTGGCAATAGCTGCAGCAGAAATATAAGAACAGCCACCATCACTGCTACGAAAATAAAAAAATGTGGGGCTGATGCTGCTCAACAACTAAACAACTAAAGTGCGACCCTTTATTCAGGCAAGAAAGAGGGTAGCAAAAAAAAATAATAACGACGACGAAGGAATGGAAGGGCGTAGTTGTTGGGCGGTGCATTTTTGTATACGTGGCGGCTATTTTTTTTTTAAATCGGTCGTCGTCGTCCGACATCGACCTGTTGTTTGTCTTTTCTTTCTCCCAAGATTTAAATCAATTCTCTTTTTTTTTTCTCTTCATCTTTCACCTTTAGTTTTTTTTTGCCCCATTTTTGGTGGTCAAATCAAATCAACGTCGCTAACAAACTATTCCTACTGCTGCTACTCTGCCGACGATGATATTGACGCCAACAACAAAAAAATATTTTTTCATGAGAGAGCACAGGCAAAAATTGGAGTGTAGCAGCGAGAAAGGAAGAAAAAACGTTGATTTTTTTATTTTCTTTATAAGGCATTCAAATAATATATTATAGTAGTGTGCGGGAAGGGAAGCGATGACAAAAAGCAACAACAAAAAAAACAGTGGCGTTGTAGTTATTGGCTTTCCAAGCAACTCTAAAATGTTGTATTATTTTTTCTTTTCTTTTTTTTCTGCGTGTATGTGTATGCCACTGATGTTCTTATTTGTTACGCCCACCAAAAAAAAATCAAATCAAAAAAGGAAGGTAGATGTGTGTGTTTCTCCTTTCTCTCTCTCTCTCTCTCGATATCGTTGAAGGCGATAGTTTTGTTTTTAATCAATAAATGATCTTTGGCAACGACAAAAACGATGTTTTTTTTATTTTTATTATATTTTTTTGTACAAAAGATAGAGAAAGATAAGTAACAAAGGTTTTCAATGACAAAAAAATTGGATACCAAGATTAATGTTTCTTTGTGACATCACCGAGATAAGGTCGACAATTTGCATCTAAATGAGATTTACAATAGCAATAATGAACATCTTGAATGCCTAGTTTGGGATCGGGGCCACATGAAAAATAATTATCTTTTGGGCAATCATCATAGCAACCATAATCAGTGCCATCAAGGGAACTAAAAAAAATACAAAGAAAAAAGTTAAACTAAAGACACAAAATAAATTCTTTTTACCTAATCATAAAGCAACATTTATGTGTGCTTTTGCAAGTCGTCAAAGTCACATTATTTATCACTGGTTCAGGATCCCATCTTTGCTTGCCTTCATAACATTTAACTGCCCCTTCAGCCATGCATCCAAAAAGTAATGTAAAAGCAATTCCAAATTTTAAAACTGACGAATTCATTTTATTTTATTTTTTTGTGAAAGTAAGTACTATATACAAAACTCAAATAAATATTGTTAACTCCCATGACTTTTATATATATCAATCCCGGAAGGAGGAAAAAAAGGTATTTCTTTCATCGACGGACGCGTTGATGGTATTTGTATCCAAATAAACAAAATATCAAAGAAAAAAGAAGTTAGGTAGTGTACATAAATATTTTCTCGTTGTTGCTGCTTCAATAGTTTTTTTTACTTTTCTCTTTTTACTTAAGCGCTTTATTTCAACAGCATCCATCATTGAGGAACGGACGACGACGGATGTGTTCCAGTTAATATTGCATGCATCTTCTTCTTTCTTTTTTTGATGATTGAATGTATGTGTTACTGAAGTTTATTTGTTTGAGCAAAAAATTAAATCTTTGACCAACTAGCCAAATTCTAGTTGTTTATTTACCAAACAAATATTATGTAAAAAAGGAAGAATTATTGCCTTTGCAAGTAACTTAAAAATTTTGTTTGCTTGTTTGCAGTTTGTAAAAAACAAATTTTTTTGATAATTGTAAAGTTTTAATTTTATTGTAAACAAAAAGCAAGTTTTAATGGAACAAATAATACATCAAACCAAAAATAAAAATTTGAATATTCTTTTAACTTTAAAAAATAATAGAAAATGCAAATCAGACAGATTTTACAGTAAGTTTTTAACTACAAAAAAAACATAAACTTTTCATTTCAACCAAATTTAATCAATTTTTTTGCAACTAAAAAGTCTTGAAAAGAAAGTTGGGATCTTGTGCAATTTTTTTTCAGCTTTGTTTATGAAAAACAATTGTTTGTCGATTTCTTTGATGTTTTGCTGCTTATATAATATATTTTTTCTTATATACATATTTTAAATTTGTTAAGTAAATGAAATTTAGCGTTGTATTTATGTTTAATCGCTCAGCAAATTCGCTAAAAATTTATTTCGTAAAAAAAAAATTATATCCATACTTTTTTTTCAGAGATGTCATCTCTCAAAGAATTATTTGGCATTGATAAATTAATCAAGTTTAAAAATATTATTAAAGAAGTTGGCGGCATTCGTGGAGCTCTTAAACAGCAATATGTGTAAGCTAAACTTTTTTACTAACCACATTGATGAATATCATTTTTAGTATGAATTCGGTTCGAGTCGGCAAACAAGTTGGAGAAGATAGTTTTGGAAACAAATATTTTGAAGATAATTCATTTTTTATGCCTCGAAATCGTTGGGTAGAATATAATAAAAAGGTTTGGCTTGATTTTGATGCATCGCAAGTTCCACCTGAATGGCATCGATGGCTTCATCATATCACAGATAAAACACCCATCGAAGAACCTCCAGTTGATCATAAATGGATTATGAAGCACGTTGAAAATACATCCATTTACAAGTATGCTTTTTTTATTATTTCGTAGTAAATTTTTTATTATCGATCATTTTTTTAGTGGCGAAAAATATATTCCATATTCAACAACTCGCCCAAAAGTCATTGGATGGCAACCTGGTGAAAAGAAGCAAGAAGTTTAAAAAAAGATTTTTTTTTATTTCGATGTATTTTAATTTTCTGTCATGAAAATACTAGGATGTAAATTTTTTTCAATAAAATTAAGTATGTAAAGCGTAAAACTCATTTATTAGAAATGTTTACTTATTTGTCAAAATTTAAAGTCAAAAAATTTCCATTGACGTTAGTG
Source organism: Panagrolaimus kolymaensis (assembly GCA_028622995.1). Classification (NCBI taxonomy): domain Eukaryota; kingdom Metazoa; phylum Nematoda; class Chromadorea; order Rhabditida; family Panagrolaimidae; genus Panagrolaimus; species Panagrolaimus kolymaensis. The sequence continues at coordinate 1,579,086 of JAJQJQ010000055.1, read as the reverse complement.
TTAAAAAAAACGTTTTACACCTGCAACTTTTCTCAAAAACAGGTGAAGTCGCCATTTTTATAGAATCATATTTAGCCATTTTTAAATTTATTATTCTATAATGCCAAAAAACCTTTTTTTTCTTTCTTTTACATTCATGGTTGGTAAGAAGAAGAAAAAATGAAGGTTATTATTAACGTTAAAAATAAGTGAGAATTATTTATTTTTCGAATAAGACTTTGGTTGGAAAATAAAAATTATTAAATTAAATTAAATAAATTGTTCGATAATCAAAAAATGGGGCTTGTAAAGGTATGTTTTTTTATATTTTTTGCTTTTTACGTTGGTCACGAAAAATAGTTATTTTTAACTAAAAGTTGGTAACGATGCTTAGTGGATATTTTGGGTGTGAAATAATGGAGGCACGAATAGTCCGCATTTTTTTTTTCTTCATCTTCTTGCGCTCCTTTTAAATTGCACAGATTAATTAGGTTTCCACAGATTCTTGAACTTCTTGCAAAAATTTGACCTTTGATGCTTTTTTCAAAACGAAAAACAAGAGAATTAATATTATTTTTAACCAAGAAACTTAACGTAGTTCACCAACCATAATTTTAAGCATGTTTATTATTATTTTTCCAAGAATTAATTGCCTTGCTTATGAAGGAAGGGTAAGGACACTAACCAACATTATTACCACTTCTTCAGAAAGCTGTGACTTTTGTCACTCTCCACTGATTGACGACGACTTCTTACAAATGCTTTTATTTTTAGTTTTCTATTTGCTTACGTCCTTTTTTAGCCCTATTTTTTAGTTGCAAATTAGAACACTGCTTTTTTTAAATTTAATCTTAAACAAAAGTAGAACAAAGTTTTAAAATGAAGTATGTCCATATTTGACTTCTTCATCTTCTAGAAAAAAGAAAGAAGCTATACTCATCATGAAACGTCAAAGAGAAAGAAAAGGCCTCAAAAACTGAGGAATGATAAAAAACATCCAACATTCTTCAACGTTTTTTTTCTTCTTCTTACGTTTATTTTTTTTTGTTTTTCTTGGTTGACGACTTCATTTTTTCTTTACTTTTAGCTGTTGTCTATTTTGAGAGCAATGTTTCAGTAACTTATTCTTGAAAGAGAGAAAGAAAAAAGTTAAGAACAGAGACTAAATCAAATTTTCCAAAATCTTATTGCTATGGCTTGAAAGCCTTCTGGTTTAGGGAAATATCTCTCTAACTCCTACGAATTTCTTTTTTCATTCTCTAAATTTTTTTTTGTTTTTGCTATCGTTTTTTTGATTGTTTTTTAAATTGAAAAATTTTCTTCGTTTTCAAAGAATTCATATGTTTTTTAAAAAATTTCTTCTTGTTTTTGCCTACCTTTTTTGGTTTCGGAAAAAACATGACTGACTTAGGTGCTCAATTTTCCGCCAACCTTTGTGAGTAAATAAATATATGCTTGAAGTCTAATTTCTAAGAATGGCGGCTTTTTGAATGAAGCCTAAAATTTGGTTTTTGAATTTTTAGTTTTTTTCATTAAAGAATTCCATCAAGAAAAACAATCCATGAGTAAGAAAAAAGCTTTAATATTAAAAACTTTTCTTTCCATAAATTTAAAATATTATTATCTCTCATTTATCCATTTTTTATTTAATCCTAAGCGTTTTATAATTTCTTAAAGCAAAAGTTTATAAAGTTTTTTCCTTTTTTTTTATACTTTGCCACATTCGTTAATGATGCCTCTTGGGAGCTTTTTAAGGGGATGTCATAGATCAATTAGTAAGTAGTACGACTCCCATTTGGAGCATCATATGTCCTCGACGTTGTTGTTGTTGCCTATTTGAAAAACTTACTAAAAAACTTCAAAAGAAAAAAATTGAGGTCGAAGGCTATTTACTTTTTTATTTTGTTGTTGCTTCTGCGCAAAAGCTTTGCCAAATAAACATTAAAATAAAAAAAATTGTGGAGTCTTTCATCTGTCTCCAGAGACTTTTGGAAGCTTTTTATCTGTCGTCTTTATCTTCATCTTTCTTTTATTTTATTTATTTGGAGTCTTTTATTTTTGTTTGGTTTGTTTTTTTTTAGAAATTTTTAGAAAGTGGCTTCCATTTTTGTTTTATCTTTATTTTATTTTTTGTTTAATTTTCATGTTAGTTGTTTACCTTGAAATCCTTAGGGGTTGTTGTTGCAAGAGGATAGCGTTCCAAAAAATCCTAAAACTAAAAAAGATTGAGTTATTTAGTTTGCAATATCTAAAAAAGAAAAAAATTACTTACTTCAATCACATTTTCTTTCTTCACTATTTGGTTAATTCTAGTTTTCGTCAGTAAAACCTTTTTTTGGCTATATCAATAAAAGCATTAATGAAAGAAAAAAAACACCCAAAAAAATAATTACGAATTTCATATTTTTATTTGATAAATTAATGGATATGCCCTTTTTATTATGCTTACGTCTCTATTTTTTTCATCATGAATATTTAAATAAGAGTTTTTGTTGACATTAAGATATATCCCCTCGTAATAAAGTAATAATCATTGATTTGCCTCATTTTAGAAGCATTCTTCTTCATCATTTTTTTCCAAGACTATTTTTGCTTTCTTGCCTCTTCTTCTTTATTTTTTATTGGCGAAATTATGAGAAAATAAAGTTTTTTTTATTATTTTTTTTTCCTTCGTCTTTCATGGTGGTGTTCTTTTCCTTCAAAAAAACAAACTAAAACTTTTTGAGAGTGAGTGAGAACAAAATAAAATAAAATTGATGCTAGTTTTGTTTCACATTTTCTTTTTCATCTTCTTTACAATTATTAGCTTCCTGCAAGCCAGCAACGCTTACGTTAACAAGAATATTAGTGAAATTTTCTATCTTAGAAAAATAAAAAAAGATTTTATTTAGCTTCATCGTCGTCAATCTTTTCTCTCATAATTTTTCTTCTTCTTTTTTTCTTGCGCTCACTTTGTTACAAAAAACTAAAAAAACAAGTTGGAAGAAAATTTTATTAAATTTTTGGCTCTTTATTATTTAACACAATTTATATTTTTTTATTTTTTTGGCTTTTTAGACTTTAGTAACTATGAAACGTCAAAATTCAATTCCCCAACCATTACGTCCTCCATCAGCATTAAATAATCCTCGTCGAAAATCTCATGATGCATTAAATTGTAGTTCAAACACAGTTTCGTCTTCCGGAGGTTTAATGACTTCTTTGGTTCCTCCTCCACCACAAAATTATAATAATCCCGAAATGTTGTTAAACTCTATTTTGGTTACCGATGTTGGAAATAACAATAATGCACACACTCTCAAGGTTTGTTAAACATTTTTTTCGAAATTTTTTTTCAAGTAATTAAATAAATAAATTTGGTTCCTTACATCTTTTTTTTGAAGAGAGTAACATTAACTGAAGAAACCATTCCACTACCAGGAAGTTTATCTCCAACTCCATCGATGCAAACAATAACTTTTGGTTATGCGTCTGCTGCACATCATTTCCGTAAAGCTTCAGCGGATTGTGAATCTGGAGCAAGTACGAGTGAAGAAGATCCAAATGAGAGTAAGCAAATTAAATAAAGTTAAATTATTGAAAATCTTTTTTTCTTTCTTTTTTTTCCTATCAATTTTTGCAGTAAAAAATCTCAGTTTTCAAAATTTGAAGAAATTTATATTTTTCTTTTTCTTTCTTTGCCAAATTATGAAACTTTTTTTTCCAAAAATAGATAGAAAATTAGCAAAATTTTTCCACTTTTCATAGTGAAAAAAAAATGTTACTTCCTTAATCCAATTTAAATCCATATTTTTTTATAGACGAAACAGAAATGGAAACATTGGATGAACATCAAACCGGATTATTTTTCCTTCGATTACCCGATGGTCGATGTTTACCCATGTATTGCCATCAACCAGTGGGGGAACAGGCTGATCAAATTTTACAAGCCCTGAATATTCGATTTAAAGAAAAATTAAGGAAATTTTTGGAACAAGATAAGCCCGAAGATGGTGAACATTATGTTTGGATTAAAAATGAAATAAATGGAAAATCCACTGTTCTATCTTTGACTCAACTCGAAAATCATTTTAATAATGATAAAGTTAAACGAGTCAAATGGCGGCATCTTTCCATTGATAGAATTTCAGTATATCGATATTCGGTTCCAATAATAACAACTAAATTTCGTTTAAGAATTATGCATTTTCTTTCTCAAAATTATCGCTGTTGCATTTTATTTGTTTGGTGTTTTGTTATACTTTTTATTAGCGTGGGAATTGTTTTAAGTGTGATTTTTGGTTCTGCACCATATATGAATTCTTCGTTGCGGAGAAATATAACTTCGGGGTATATTTTACAAAAATAAAAATTTTCTAGTTTTAAATTGTTACTTTTTTATATAATTACGGGTGTTTGTTTTCGAAAATTACACGTTTCCATAATTTTTATTAAATTTATTTTCGCCTACTAAAATAATTTGTTTTGACTTTGTTGTTTTAATTAATGTTTACGAATTTTTTCATTTCTTTTTCCGAAGATGGCTTTATTTTCTTTTTTTGTCTTTTTGAATATGTTATAAGAAATAAAGGTACGAGAATGAAGAAGAAAAAAATGTTGAAATATTTATTATAAAGTTTACATAAATGAGCAATATGTTGGCCTTGTTTCACCCGTTTTTTACAATAAAAAATAAATCGATTTTTAATCCCATTCAAATAAAACTTTAACACTATAAATTACATCAAAATCTAAATACCATATAAATAGATCTCCGTTATAAATGGTCCAATCAGCTAATGAACCCAAAGTAAAATCCAGTTTGAAAGGCAAAGGATGTAAAACTTTTATATCTTCATTCTTCGTAGTTTCATTTGTACTAATTTTAGCCAACGAAAACGTTTCTCCGGCAAAAGCAGAAATAAAAAATGAATCATCAATTTTATCATATTTCATTTTAAGCAACGTCTTTTCTGCTAAACTTGTATTAACAAAATCATAAATATAATATTTTTGTGTTTCATTAAAATAAAGTTGGAGGGTTCCTTTTAAATCTATATTGGCTCTCCATATAATGGTTGTTTCATTGTTTCGAGCAGAAGCGGCAATTAAATTTTGTTGGATAAAAAAGTTATTAGGGTTGCTGAAAAACGAAAATTACAAAAGTTAGCAAAATAAAAAAATTTGTTTTTGGGAAAAAAACTTACTCTGAACATTTTAGACTTTCCCCATTCGCTGTTTGTGGATTTCCACCATTTAAATTTGCAACATATGTTTCCATATGTATTTGACAATTATTTTCTACATTTTGTATTATTTCCATTTGATATACTGTTGAATTAGAATTATGAAAAACTGATCCATCCTGAACTATGTTAGTCGGATGAAAAGCATTATGAATCCCAAAATTGGAACACATTGGGCCTTTTTTTGAGCAATCTTCGCAACAATAAAAAATGGATTTTGAACTACATTCTGTATTATTATTAAAGCATTGGGGAAGTGCATCATAAACCTTGCAATTATCGCATTCCAAAGTTAAATGTTTTTGAATAATTTCTTGTTTTTCTATGTTTAATGAAATTATTTGAGTGTCCACAAAAATCAACAAAAAATCATCTCCTCTTCTTCCATCAATAATTATTGAATCAATATTTTCGCTTAAATTATTCTTAAATTGATAAGATTGCATTGACATTGATTTAATCTAAAAACAGTGAAAGTAAAAAGTATAAAACAATTTTTTTAAAGTTTTTACCCTTCCATATCCATGTGGACTTTCGGGTATTTCTGTGGCACTTGTGGTTGACTCAATTCCGGGAGTAAAATTATTAGATTCTATCGAATCTTTCTTTTTAGGTAAAAGTGTCAACAATAAAACCGCAGCAATAAATAATGAAAGTAAAATAACAAATAAACTTCCAATTACCAAAGATGCCCGCCAATGAGATTTAATATAAATCCATTTTGAATGAAACCATTCCATAATTTTTTCTAATTGATTTTTTTTATCTTTTTTCTTTTCACTCTTTTCTTTTTTTCTATCTTTCCATTCCTCTTCTTGTGAAACTCTACAAAACATATCAATGCTATTTCGCTCAGGCGGAGAATTATTTTGACTATCAATCGATGCATGAGTTTGACGACGAGGAAAATTATGATGATCGGAATTATTCATCCTTTTTAAAATTTTAATTTTAAATTTTTTTGGTTCAAGAAACAAATAATGAAAAAATAATAATAAAAAAACTATTGGTTATTGTCATTCATTAATTTTTTTGTATTGGCATGTGCTTTGTTATCAATATAAATGTTTGATAAAGAATAAGCTCACCACATTTACTGCAGCCCAATAAACAATAAAAAATAGTTTTATGTGGGTGACATCAGTCGAAAAAATAATATTTTTGTTTGTTCAATCTAAGGTTAAAAGAGAAGGTACTATAGCCATTTTAAAGTATGCATGCTTGCTTGATCTTTGTAACTTTTGTTTGTGAAACAGTTAAAAATTAAATGATAGCTTTAAACTTTTTTTTTGGATTTAATTCGAAATTATTTTAATGCTCTTGACTTTTGTTTGGTTTTCCCTAAAATCCACGAAATAAAATTCCATGCAAGCGTCAAAAACTTCAATTTTTTGTATTATTTTAGATGATAAAAGACATTTTGCCAAAAATCTTCTTAATTTTGCATATAAATTTTTCTTCTAATACATTTTTACTCTCTATTTTAAAGTTTATTTTTTCAATGAATAACCATAGAAAACGAAAACTTGATTTCCGACTTTCACCTTCTCTCTCTCCTTCAGCTTCAGGGTCTATCACAATTTATTCAATCCCTCCTAGAGTCCCGAAATTTTCTCTCAGAAAACATAATTTTTTATATTTCTAAAAATCCTAAATCTGTAACAGTATATAATAATCTCATATATTTATGTAAATATTTTTATATCAAAAATCCAATTCTTACTTTTAATGGGTTATATTCTACTAATTCGTATAATTGCTGGAACACATTTGAATTAAATGGAATCTCATATTCAAGTGAAATGCCAGTAAATTTTCCTATTAAAATTTGGGTAGATAATTATTTGACCGTTTATAAAGAATGTGAAATATTTACAATAGTTCCTAAAATTTATCGATGCTCTATTACCAAGTTATGTTTAAGTGATCAAATTTTAACTTTCGCTGAATACGATATTCTCGTTGCTTTGAAAACGATTGAATCGTTTGATTCGACCAAAACTCTTGTAATAAACAAAAAAGAAAAAATAATTGTTCCAATGGAAAAATTAATCGAAAAACTTCCAAATCTTAAAAAATTCGTTTATGTTATTTCTGATGGAAATGCGGGATCACAATGTATTACCGCCGAAACTGCTGACGAACTTAACAATATACCGCATTTTTCAAATTTAAAACTTTTTAATATTCAAAATATCCCTGACGTTTTTAATTTTGAATTATTTTTTTATAAGCTAAAGGTAAACATTTTTCTTTGGGTTTGATACTGAAAAGGAATGTTGAAAACGATGATCCTTTTTAAATCGAAAAAGTGCAGTTTTTTAGATATCTTTAGATTCTGCATTTTTGTTTCTATCGAGTATTTAAAAACAATTTTAGAAAAAATTTTAATAAGTCAAAAAAAGCCTGTCAATCTTTTTTCGTCCAAAGTATTGTGTTTCTGGGCAAAGTATTTGTTGTAGGAAAAAATTTTAAAAATTGTAAAGAAAGTGCTAGATTCTATGCCTCTCAATTATGCGAAGCTGACTAAAAATTTTTTTATTTTAAATATATTATAAAATGGATATTAAGCTTTATTTTACCGGCTTTATTTTTCACGCTTATAAGCAAAGACTTGAATCGTTTGTTAATGGTTTAATTCCTGCGGGTTTAAAAGAAAATCGACCATCATATTTTTTTTTCATGGACAGGATTCCGAAAATTATGAAGCTTTAAAAGAACTTCAACAGGATCATGAAAAACGATTTAATTATAAAGTTTCATAATCATTCCATTTCTTTTATTTTCTTATCTCTAGCATTTTTTCTGTAATTTTTTTGTGACAAACTCACAACTTTTTTACGATATGTATTATAAAGTAAAGTGGGATAATCGTCATCGCAAAATGCAGTTGGCGCTTACTTTATTTATTAAAAAAAACAATGGCACATTATTAAAAAATAATTAATTAAAAGTATCAAAGTTAAATAAAAGATTAAACAAAAAATATTATAGGAAGAAAGAAAGACAAAAAAGGGAAAATAACAAAATTAATTTAAGCCTTAAATACACCTGAACAATTTGAAGACCCGCAATAACATTTAAACGAAAGATTATTATCATGATGATTGGAAGAATATGAAAAAGTTAATTCTTCACCAGCAGAAATATTTTTGGCAGCAAAAAGGCAAACATGTGCATCACAATTAGCTGAGACATAAATTTGTGTAACACAATTGGGATCGCATGCGTGATTAACATAACGCATAATGGAACCATATAATTCTGCATCCAAATAATAATATTTTCCCAAAGCCATCGTATAAAATGCAGTGTCTCGAGATTTCCATTTTATATTATTTCTATCCCTTTGGCGCTTTTCTTTATCAGTAATTACTTCGCCACAATATTCACCTATGTAAGCACCCTAAAATTTAAATTATGCAAATTTTTATAAAAATTCATTCGAGAAAAAAAACGGACCATAGGGATGTCAACTTTACTTCTCAATCCATAGCCTCGATGAGAAGTGTAAAAAATTTCGAGGTCTTTGAACATATTTGATTTGTTGGCTATCAACCGATTGTTGCAACCACCGGGAACGATTTCACATGCTTTAGGACATTCAAGGTAAATGTTTTTGTTCACGCAATCATCATATCCACATCGATTGGGTTCATTTTCATTGCAAACACATAAATCGCGAACTTTATGGTTTTTTCGATTACTTTCACGAATATCTTTTCTAATTTCATCGTCCATGTATCGATTGAAATCAATATTTTTAATTGCATTGTTTCGACTGAATTTCGCTGAAGATAATTCTTCTGGGGCTGGCTGGATTTCAAACTGCACTTTTTTAATTTGGGAATATATGGATTCGTAGTCTAAAAAATTCAATATTTATGAAAATTAGAAAAGATTTTTTGAAACTTACCATAAATTTTTTTTAATAATGGAAACGACATTCGATGTTTATGAAACCATATATTCTCAGTGAATGGCAAAGTTCGATAATGTGAAACTATGGAGCAACGTTTGCTATCTTTTCCTTCAATCCATTGAATTGCATAAAATCCGCATTTTATATTGTTTCTTTGCTTATCGACCGGGTACTCTTCATTTTTGATTGCAATTCCAAGGTGGTATTGATAGCTGTCATATTGGGCATAAACATATTGTCCAGGAACGATAAAATTACATTTAATACAAAAACTGCATCTTTCACCCAATGGATTATTTTGTCGATATGCATAAAATGAATGACATTTGGAATGAAAGCTTCGATTACAATTTGAGCAATCAATTAAAGGATGATCAGAATTTTTGGAATCATTGCACTCGAAGCAGTGATCTTTGGGACGATGTGTGAATTTTGTAGCTAAACAATGTCTGGGACAAATAATAGTTTGAGTTTTTTCGTTTATGGCGCAACCAGCTGGAATGCAATTAGGATGAAATTTAATTTCACAATGAGAACAGGAAATAAGTTCTTCAACTAAAAATTAGCTTATTTTAAGGTAATTTTATTTATAAAAATTTTTGCTTACAACGAAAGCAACGCTGATGAAGCCCATCAGCAAAACATTTTTGACAAAAATGCAATGGACAAACAATTCCTTGATTGGTTTTTGCGTGGAAGGCAGTATAGCCTCTAGAATTCATGGATGTCATACAATCTTCATGAAAGCTCGATTCACATCCTTTTTGCAAACATTTTTGGTTTAATTCCTCGGGTTTTTGAGGTTGAAAACAAATAAAACATGAATTTGTTTTACTTTTCTTTTTGGTTGGAAGGTTAAAAGATGCATAATCTTCTTTATGTCGATAAATGGTTTCAGAATCATAACAATCTGCGATGACATTAAAAGGTTTTTCATTATGATGGATTAATACTCGAACTAAAAATGATAAACATAAACTTTCAAATAAAAATTTTGCGGGAAAAAATGAGTTTAAAAATATTAAATCGCGCTTTTTTGTAAAAAATTTAGTGAATAAAAAATATTTACCATTTTCAGGAGTAAAATAACGAGTTTCTAATTTTTCATGTGGCAAAAATTCTTCGTCATCGCTACTATCACTATCAGTGCCAGTATCGATCGTTTCTTTTTGAGGTTTGAGAGTATCAACTTCTGAGACTGTTGAAATTTCAGCTTTGGGTGTTTCAGTTTCTTGAACCAATGGAATTTTGATAACTTTTGCAATATTTCTTACAACATTTTTATTAACTTTTTTATTATTCAAAGCTTTTAAAACTTCTACATCCTGAAACAAAGGAAAAAATAAAAGGTATGCTAAAGAAAATAAAAGTTGAAAATCTTGCCTGAAGAGCTAAAAGAAGCTTTGGGGGCACATTTTCTCCATCCTCGTTTTCAGGTGTCGTTTCAAGCCGTGCGAGTTTAGTATCTCTAACTTCAACTTCAGAATTACCCATCTTTCGAGTTTTCATCCTCTGTAGAACAAAGTTTAAAAAAAATTAAAGAAAAATAACGTAAAAAAAGATGCCTTTTGTGTTAAACGCGATAAAAATGCAACCCAAAAGACTAAAAAAAATTTGATTAAAGGAGTTAAGTTTTTTTAAAAATCAGTAAACAAAAAGTAAAAAAAAACAAAGGCAAATAAAAAAGCTTTTCAGAGTAAACAATTTAAAAAATTACACCTCTTTAAAAAAGTTAAAAAGGACACTAAAAAAGTGGACGCGCGATTGCTTTAGTTTTTATTCTCTGTTTTTTTGGGCGGGAAATGGCAACATGTTGCTGGTTGCTGACTTATTTTAGCGCCTGTTGATTTTGCGATAAAATAAGAGACTCTCTCAGTCAACGTCGTTTGACATAATTATGGACCCATCCATACTGGATTTTTTTGTATTTTGCGCAACTTTGCGCAGCTGCAAAAAAAAATATGTAATAGTTTGCTTTTTTAATTTTTCAGTTTTTTTTGTTTGTAAAACAATGTATATTATTTTAAAAGTTTTAATCATAAAACTGAATTTATTAGATATCTTTGACATTCTTAACAACCAAAATTAATTAGAATGAATATGATAATCATCTTCATCACCATAGCCCGCATTTTTTTCTTTTGTATCTATATTTAATAATAATGGAACATCTGAATTATTTGGAACACCCGTATTTTTTATGAAGCATCTGGCACATTTGGCAATAAGTCTAATATCAAGTGGCTTATTATCTTTGTTAGATTCTTAAAAAAATTTAATTATTTTCCCATTATTTTTTTGGTAAAAATCAAACCTTTTGAACCAAATTTATTCACCAAAAGTTGAACAAAGTTTGTAACCACAAAGCAAACTATCACTCCAACTAAACCATAATAATGATATGAAATTTGTGAAATTTGAGAGAAAAATGAATGACTAAAAGAATAAAAGTTGTTGAAAAAGAAAAATTTAAAAATTCATTATTTACCTATTTTCAGCTTTAACTTGTCCAACATCCGATGAAGTATAATTAAATGGCAAAAAAGTGCTATTTGAATCATAATATTCTTCATTACAGTCATATAAAGGTAAATCCACTGCTCGGACATGATAGAATACTGAGCCAATAACAATTAAAATTGTACTTAAAATTGCTGAAAGTTGTCCAATAATTGCTGCTCGCTTTGATCGAATCCAAGGACAAAATAATCCAACCACAAAAATGCCAAATGAAGCTCCACCGGCTGCACCAAAAATGGAAAAAGAAATCTACAAAAATAATAAAAACTTTTTATCTATGCTTTAAAAAAGTGGAAGTTACAGTACTTACTTGAAGAATCATAGTATCAAGAAATTGTATTACTAAAGCCATTAAAGCTGCAAGGGTTGCAAAAATAAATGCTGTAAAAAAAACATTTAGCTTTTAAAAATAGACCAAGGTACAAAATATTTATCGCTTACGAAAAATTTGTACAAGTCTGTACGCGGCTTCATCGCTCAAACATTCTTCATCATTCGATGATCGACGAATAAACATTTTTATTATATCTTCGATCACCACTGCCGTGAGAGCGCTATAGGATGCTGTAAGAGTTGAAAGTCCAGCGGAATAAATAGCGGCAAGAAAAATTCCTTCAAGACCCGGAATAACAAAAAGAACATCTTTTACAAAAGTTGAAAAAATCTAAAAATAATTTTTTTTTTGATTTTGCAGGAAAATACTACCCCATAAATTTGAATTTGGGAAAAACAAAAACATAAGTTTTTACACCTATGAAAGTGCACTTACTTGATCCTTCGATTTCAAAGGTGGATGGCAATCAAAAGCAGTAAAAATAATTAATCCCACTAACACGTACATTAATAAAATTATGGTATTCATTGGAGCATTAAGTAGCACTGTTCTGTAAAGCCAAAATCTCATTTTTTCTATTTAGTAAGAAGAAAAAAATTATTTACTTTTGCGCTTTCTTAATTGTTGACAAAGACATGTATCTTTGAATTGTAAGCTGATTAGCTGCAAATAAACTAAAAATTGTAATACAACCACCAAAAAATAATGGAAAAAATGAATGACGAATTGTTGGATCGAGTCGAAAACTAAAAAAATTTCTTTCATCTTGAAAATACTCAAAAGAGAGCTAAAAAAAATTTCCATACTCAAAAAAGATTAATCTTCCACCACCTAAATTTTTTTCATATATTTCATATGGAGTCCATGACATCAATGAGGCACATATTATGGCAAATAAAGAACCCAAAATTAGAAGCATTTGTAAAGCAGAAGTGTAAATTCCTGCTCGTGCGCCACCCTAAAAGCAATTTACTGTTGTTTATTAGTTTTTTAATAACTAAGAAAACAAAAAATAATTACTTACCAAAAGTAAATAAACGGCGGAAACCGAAGCTGTAAGAATTACAGAAATAAAAATAGGAATTGAAAAACTATTTGATATTGCTAAAGCTGGAGCATATAGTGCCACAGCGGTGTAAGTAAGAGTCTAAAAAATTAATGCAATAAAAAACTAAAATTCGAAATTGCAACTAACTTGAATAAGAAATATAATGGAAGCAATAAATCGATTTGCAAATGTAAAACGTTTTTCTAAATACTGAAAAACGCCAAAAAACTTAAAATTTGGAATTTTGAAGAATCAAACCTCATAAAGACTCGTTAATTTTAACTCGTAAATAGGTGGAAGTAACACGTATGCAACAATGGGAAATGAAATAAAATACATTGGAATAAACCAAATTATCATAGTTCCACGGAAATATACCTAAAAATCATACATTTTAGTAGCAATAACTTAGGGCAAAAATAAAAACAAATTTTTACATACCTCTGATGGAAACCCAAGTAGTGAAACAGCTGATAAAAAACTGGAGCATACTGATAGTGCTACAGAAATGGTAGATACGCTACAAAAAAAATGCAAATTGTATTACTAAAATTAAAATTAAAGTTTGTTTTCTCACTTTGATCCAACAAGCAATTCTCCATGTGTTGCTTTAGATGAATGGCTCAATTTTCCTTTCCATATTCCCAAAGCTGAGGTTAAAATCATAACACCACCAAATACAGCGACATCTATGCTCCACATCCTTAAAAAAGGCTCGAGTAAACAAGTAACAAATAAAAGCTTTTTTTGACACAACTACATATGTCAGAAAATCTCATGTCAGAAAAAAACAAAATATGGCACAAAAAAAAAGCTATTCTCGACGGCAAAAAAATAAAAAGGCACGGAAATGAGTGGCTAATAAACACTACAATGGCATGCGTCATTTATTATTCCTCAAAAACAATATATGAAAAAGTAAAAAAACAAAAATGGAAAGGCGCGTGAAATTAGAAAATTTAAACGATTTAGGATTTTTCATTTAAATAAAAAAAAGCATTGGTTTAATTAAAGTTTATGAGTTGAATATTAAAAGAAAAAAACGCCATTTCAAAAAATGTCCATAAAATAAAATTATCACTATGCAGAATTTTTTTTTACAAAGCTTGGCAATAAAAAAAAGGCTTATAAAACTTTTGTAAGCTTTATTTTTTGTAATGATGTCTCTCTGTTCATTCCATTGCTTCACACAAAAGCGAGAAAAAAAACGATCGTTGATGCAAGCCGCAGTCAGTCACTTTGCAATAATATATCTGTATGGCACACACAACGAACGACATGAGAAACAAAAAACAAATGAACGAATGCGAGTGAAAAAAAGACTGAATAAACAAACTTTCATTTAATTTTTATTTTTTTTCGGTCATGCACTTCTAAGCTTAAAAATAATTATATATATATTTTTTTCATTTTCATTCGATATTTTTTTAGTTTGAATGAATTTTGACGATCGTCGTCAAACTTATTTTTATTTCTTTTCTTAATTGTTAGTTCTTCACAAAAAAAAATGCGATAAGGAGGAAGCAGGTGTTGTTGTTATTTGATATAGTCAGTATTTTTTTTTGTGGTCATTCATTCTTATTTTTTTTGCGCGCAAACAATCCTGGCCTTTTTTTTTCTTTAAAAAAGGGACAAAAGAAAAAGTCAAACAAGGGATTTCTTAATAAATAAAAAAGTAAAAGAGGATCTTAAAAATTTAAAAAGCCATTCACTCTTCTTTTTTTTAATATTTGCCTTTGCAAAAAAGAAAAGATATAAAATGGAAAAAAGAATTTGTAAAAAATATTTGGAAGAAAAAGCATCATCCGCTGCTTTCTTCGATGAAAAATGTGAAAAAATAAATCTATCCTTGAAAGCAATGCTTTCTTTTTTATTTTTTGTTGGAAGAAGAGAGATGAGAGAGAAAGAAAAAGAGGAAAACACATTTTTTAGCCGAACCAAAACAAAGCTGCCAAAAGCCAGTAGAAAATTGAAGAGAAAGCCAACGGCGGACTTATTTTTTTTAGTTCGAATGAGTTTGTCGTTGTTGTTCATTTCGTTTTTCTTCTTTCTTTTTTTCACTCTTTCTTCTTCTTCGAGTATGTGTCTTTTTGGCATATAACAGAACGAACAACAACGAACGAAAAGCCAAAGCAAGCAAGCAAGCAGAAGCATTTTTGATGCTTGCTTAGTCGTTGTTGAGCTGCATAATCGTCATCGCGTTTGAACTCTTTCTTTTCCTTTTTTTATGTTTTGTTTCAAGGCGGACGTTCAGTTCAAACCCAGCTTTTTGTCTTAGAAAAAACTATGATGTTTGTTTCCGTTTCATTTTTTTGACGGCTCTTTTTTTCGTTTTTTGTTACTGTCGTCGTCTTTCATTTTTAATAATGAGAACTAACATTAGTGCTATTTTTTTCTTTCGTTTTTCTTCTTGCTTAAAAAAATGATGCAATATTATTTTTCTTTTTAAAAATGCTAAAAGTCTTTTTTAATTTCTGTTTCATTTGTCTTTGTTCGTTCAAGTATTAAAAACCTTTAACAAAAATTTTTTGTTTTTGAATAAAATAAAAAGAGGCGCATTAAAAAAAGAAGAGGGAATTTCGAAGAAAAAAGAAGTTTATTTTGTCAAAATGAAAAATATGATAAACTTGATTGTAAAAAATAAAGCAAACAGTTTGCATTTGGGCTGTGTGGTCATTTCACTGATATCAGAGAGATAATTCCCTCTTATTTTTTATCGTCAAAAGTTTTTCTTAATTTTTTTTTGCCTTTAAAATCAATGAAAAATACAACCGCAAAAAAAGAAAAAATTTGAATTAACAACATTAGAGTTTGTCGAAAACTTACTTGATTTGACAAAAACTCCAAAAAATACCCTCTAATTTTGCTATTTTTTGCATTTTTTTGATGCTTTTCCTTTACAAAAAAGGTGCCATGCCATGGCAATGAAAAGTCAATGAAAGAATGTTTCATTTTGCTAAAAACCAACCTCTTAAATGTATGTAGGTGCCCTATTCTTGTACTTGAAAAATATGCACTATTTTGTTATTTTGCTGTCCCCTACGCGGCGCTGCACTCATGCTTTTGAATCACTTTTAATATTTAAATAAGAATGAATAATAAAAAAAACTTTTTTTAAACTTTGATCATAAAATGTATACTAGCATTTTCTGCTAATTTTTTCGTGTATGAGAAAGAACGAAAGAGACTGTTTTTGACTAATGATTACAAACATTCTTATTTTTGTTTGTGCTACTCCACTGCCACCACTGCGCATCATTTTTTGGCTTCATTATTTTTATTTTCCATCGTTCGTTTTTCGTGGTTATTCCATTCTACGTTGTAACATGATTTTTTTTTCTTTATTTTTGCCGACTCTTTTGCCTTTTAATTTTCCTATTTACTTTAGCAGCATCACAGTTGGTTGCAAATGCTGCTTCTTTTTTCTTCATCTCTTTTGCATAAGCATAGAGACATTGGTCACTTTATTTAATTTTCCCCTTCGCAAGTTTAAAGTAGGGTATAGTTTATGCAAAGCTGTATTTGCAAGAAATGATGATGATGATTTAAATTATATTTATAAAAAGGTTTTAGTTGCAATAAAAAAAAATTGAAGTTGACACACACTGAGAGCACACGGAGGTTAAAGCTTTTATCGACCAACAAACTTTTTGCGGTTTTTCTTTCTTTCCTCCATATTTTTTTAGAAAAGAAAAGGAAGTGAAAAAAAGAAACAAAAGAAAAGGTTGATTCTTTTTGTCGTCCACTGACTGACCTTTTTATAGTTTTTTTTGATTTCCTAAAAATTCGAAGAAATAAATGTCTGATCAGAGTTTTTTTATTTATGCTGCACACAAATAGAAATGTTTTTATGTCTGCTTTTTATTGCCTTTTAGAAATATTTTATTTTTACAAAATAAATG
The DNA here is from genome assembly GCA_028622995.1 of Panagrolaimus kolymaensis. Classification (NCBI taxonomy): domain Eukaryota; kingdom Metazoa; phylum Nematoda; class Chromadorea; order Rhabditida; family Panagrolaimidae; genus Panagrolaimus; species Panagrolaimus kolymaensis. The sequence goes on along the minus strand of JAJQJQ010000055.1, from coordinate 1,562,156 downwards.
TCTCTATTTTTTTGGTGGCGCGACAACCAATTTTTTTTCTAATAGCTTCCAAAAAAAGAAAGAAGAAAGATGAGCGCTTAAAAATGTCGGTGATGGCGGTGGATAAAAAACTAAAAGCAATAATAAATATAGAAAAATAGAAAGTAAATAATTGTCTTCGCTTATTATATTGATTTATGGCCACAACAGTCCCATTAAGTAAACAGCAACTTACATGCTTGAGTGACGTTTTTTATTTTCCTTTCTAGAAAAAAAAACTTTTCGTGGCTTGGTTGGCATTAACTTTCTTTGGCGCCGTTATTTAAAAAAATGCCACCCATTTTTCATTTATTTTATTTTCACGTATGCAAAGCAAAAAAAAGTGCTTCCTTAAATACCCCTGCTTTTAATCTTCCTTTTTTTTCATTGCTATTTTTGTTATTTTATTTTGTTTGTTTCAGTACGCTGCGGCTTAAATTTTTCCATTTTTACATGATTTTTTAAAACGAATATTTTCTAGATTTCTTTTCAAATAAAATGGGAACTGTAAAAACAGATGTGAGACGTCATTCTTTAGCTTCCACGGGATCAAGGGAAGTTAATGAAATCCATCAATTATTAGCATCTGAAAGTATCCCACCAATTATGGAGGATATTGCTCCTAAACCCAAAACCTCATTGGCAGGTTTTGATGAACAACTTCTTGTTCCATCTTCGAAAAAGCAAGAAAAAGGACTTTCAGCTGAAAGTTGCAGAAAAATTGGCAAGAAAATGGTTTCCGATGATGACCAAGGCGGAATGGAAAGAACCGTGGGCCTTTCATCAGGCGTTGGAATTATTCTTGGTTGCATTATTGGTTCAGGAATTTTTATTGCACCTGCAGGAGTTCAGCGAGGTAAAAAAAAGTTTCATGATAGTTTTTTTACAAATTTTTTTTTTGAATTTTAGAAGCTGGCTCTCTTGGTATGGCCCTTTTAACTTGGGTTTTTGCTGGCATTTTCGTAATTTTTGGATCATTTTGTTATATTGAACTTGGATTATTGTTGCGTGAATCAGGCGGAGATTATTCATATATTTATTATGCTTTTGGAGATTTAGCTTCTTTTCTTCGATTATGGGTTGAAGCTGTAGTCGTAAGGTCATCAGTTTTAATTTCAAAAAAAACTTTGCAATTTTGTAAACAAATTTCCAAAAATTAAAAATGTTAATTTAAAATTATTTTTTTCCACTAAAAATAAAATTATTTTTTTTTGCTAATTATTTTATTTTTAAATTGCAAAGTTTGATAAAAACCTTGGGAATTTTTTTAGACCCGGCACTGAAGCAATTGTAGCCATTACTTTTGCAACTTATGTGGCTGATCCATTTGGTGTAACTCCAAGTAAAGGAGGTGGCGATATCATTCTTATTATTGCTATTCTAATGATTTGTAAGTTTCAGTTTCATACATTTTTGAAAAAAATAAATTATTCTTTAATTTTCAGTGTTCCAAACTGCATTGAATTCCCTATCGATTAAAGGATCGTTGGCAGTTAACAATGTTTGCACCATCGCCAAATTAGCCGCCCTTGTTGGAGTTATTTTTATTGGACTTTATGCAATTATTTTTGTTGAAGGCTCCACCGATCCATTTTATGTTGCATTTGAAAATTCTAATTATAATCCAGGTTCAATTGCTCGTGCATTTTATTCCGCACTTTTTGCATATCAAGGATGGAATTATTTAAATTTTATTGTTGAAGAAGTTCGAGACCCCGTTAAAACTCTTCCACGTGCAATTATAATTTCTTCATTTTTGGTTATTTTTATTTATTTACTTGTTAATATCGCTTTTTATACTGCTCTACCTCCAGCTGCCCTTCTTGAATCCAATGCAGCAGCAATTGTAAGCGTTATTTTTTTGGAACTCGGGAAAACTTTAAAAATAATTTAATTTCTTTGTAGGATTTTATTGTTAAAATTACTGGATGGCCAGGCTCGGCCATACTTGTTTCACTTCTCGTTGCCGTTTCTTGCTTTGGTTCAGGCAATGGCGTAATTTTCACTTCATCTCGGTAACCACCGACATTTTGCCTTAATTAGACAAAATTTTTTTTCTTTATTTCAGACTTTTCTTTGTTGGCGCTCGAAATCATCATATGCCTAAATTTCTTTTAATGACAAATCCAAAACATAAAACTCCCATTCCAGCTGTAATTCTTACTGTAAGCAAGATTTATATTTTTATTAAAACTTTTTTTGTAAAATTATTAATTGTTTTAGGGTTTACTTTCGATTGCATTTTTACTTCTCAGTAAAAATCCCATCATTATTGTAAATTATATTGCAATAAGTTATTGGCTGGCCATTGGCGCAGCTGCAGCAGCATTATTTTATTACCGCTTTAAAATTCCATCACAAGAATATCCATTCCGTGTCGCCCTTCCAATTGCAGTGATTTTCTTTATGGGTTGTGTTTTCCTTGTTTTATTCCCTCTTTTTGCAAATCTTGAAGAAGCTCGTAAGTTTTTGTATTTTAGAAGCCTTTGAAAATTTACGTGATTTTTAGTTATCGGCCTCGGAATTATGGCAACTGGCGTTCCAGTTTATTTATTATTTGTTCGCTACCGTATGAAATTCCTTGATCATACAGCTGGTATGTTTATGACTTTCCCCACTAATATTTTTTTTATGAAATACTTTACAAATAAATACATATTTGTAAAAACAAAAAATTTGAATTTTGATTAACAAAATTGCTTTTAGATTTTCTTACAAAATTTGTTCAAGTTTTGTTCCTCGTTGTGGATGAAGCTGGAGCTGCTGTTATTACTAAAACCGAGACTACTACATCTGCCTAAATAAAAACTAGTTTTTTTTGCCTTTAGAATATATCTGGGATTTTCGTATTCATGTACGATAATTTATGCCTTTGCAATAATAATATAGAAAAATAAATTGATTTTTAAAAGATTTTATTGGAAAAAAACATGGATGTCAAAACCTTTATAAATAAAGTTAAATAATAGAAATAATAGTACTTCAATTTACAATAATTTAATACGTAGCGTATTTGTCATTATTATTGACCATTAGTACAAAGTTAACGGAAGTCAAAAAATATCAACGCCCATCTTTATGTTTTTTAAAAATGATTCCCGCAAGGTCTATTTTTATCAATATAAATGATTTACCGCTAAAAAATTTGGAAAGAGACAACTTTTTTGTTTGATTTTTTTGATTGATTACTAAACTTTCTTAAAAGGTCGTCCATACGAATTTTATTCTTTTCATTGATTATAAAAATGTTTAGTTTTTGGGTGTCGTTATCTTTTGCTTTTTTTAATTTAGTAAGTTTCTTATGATTTTCAAATTTTAAAAGTTTATTTAGATTTATTGTCATCCATTAAATAGCAAAGAAGTGATTAGCGTAAATGATACCTTAGATGGATCGAGTTCATTAAATGAAACTCGAAGTTTAATAATAAATACTTATCCATTAATTATTAAAAATGATACTAGTGTTACTTCAAATTCGACAACAGTGTTAAATGACACAAAATCATCGCTACAGACAACATCCTTGCAAATTATTTCTCCCCTAAATGTAACTAAAAACCTCGATGGAATTACTTCATTCAAAATAAAATGTTTGCCAAATGAAGAACTTAAACTTTGTGGAAGTCCATGCCCAAAGTCGTGTGCTATTCAAGAGTCAAATTGTGAAGAACATTGTATCAAAGATATTTGTCAATGCAAAGATGGCTTTGTGGTTCATGAAAATGGAACTTGTATTCACCCAAATAATTGCTCCAAGGCTTCATCAAGTAAGATTTTTTCTATCCCAAATAGGACTTTTGTCGAAACTAAAAATTTTACAAAAAAAACCAGAATTTAAGCAAATTATTTTTTTTGTGGAACAAAAGTAGTTAAAAAATAATCAAAATTTTAAGCTAAAAAATGTCCTCCAAACAGTCACTTATCTTCATGTGGAAGTGTATGTTCTTCAACATGTGAGCGACCAACCCCTACAATTTGCAGCTTACAATGTATTGTCGATGATTGCGTTTGTGATGATGGATATCTTTTGGATTCCCATAATAATTGCATTAAACCACACGAATGTCCTAAAAAGCATAGTAATTTTTTAAAAAAAATTTTCTGTGTTTAATCGTGTCATTTTTATTTTAGAAATTTGTGATCAAAATGAAAAATTCCTCGAATGTGGAAACAAATGTGAGCCAAGTTGTGAGGATCCTTTCCCAGCTTTTTGCAGTGATAAATGCATTGAAAATGCTTGTCAATGCTCAGATGGATATGTACGAAATAATAGTTCTGGGAAATGTGTTTTGGTTACCGAATGCCTACTTTCATAAAAAAAGACAACCAACAAGATCAACATTTGGAAATTAAAACCAAATGAAAAGACGCAAAACGCTTTTGCGTTTTAAATTCCATAAAATAAAATAAATATTATTTACCATTGTTTTTTTATTTTTATTAAAAGCATAAATTTTCTTTTTTGTTGTTTTTTATTTTATGTTTTGAATCATCTTTTTTTCTTTGTTTTTTTTTCTTGAAAAAGAAAAAGAGATGCGTGACAACATTCAACTTCAAGCCTGCTTTGATTTAATTTAGATTTGGATTGAATGCAACTTTTAATTAATAACATTTCTTCGTTTTTCTGGAGGAGTTTTTTTTCTTTTCTTGTTTAAAACCAATAAATGCAATTATTTTTTTAGTTATTTTTTTATAGAGAAGTTTAAAAAGAAAGATTGTTAAAAGAAAAAAGAAGAAGCAATTTAACAAATTGAAATTGCTTTATTTCCGTGTATTTGTGTCTTTGTGTTTTAGAGCTTCCGCAAGGAGTTTGTTAGTTTCTTTTTTTTTACGTTGGCGAGATGTAAATGCCACAAAAAACGCAAACTAATTTAGATTCTTTTAATCATAGATTTATTTTAAAAACTCTCTGAATCCTTCAGGATATTTTGATAAAAAAAATTTTTTTTAATTATTTAAATAATTTTGTTTTTTAATTTTTTTTTCTCAAATATTCTATGTCGTTGAATAAATTTTATGTTTAATTTTTGACTTTACATTTTTCTGCGCTATATCCTTTTATTCCAATGGGAATATTTTAAAAAGTTGTGCGAGAAAATGAAGACAACTGTGTTATATAAGTTTTTGCTTTGTTGTGTTCGTTCGTTCGCGCTAGTAGCAATATTTTTTAAAAAGCCAATGGTCGTTTTCTTCTTCCCTTTTTCTCTTCGTTCGTTACATTTAAAATGACTGCTTACTTGTTTGCTGCTGGCAGATGATGATGCTAGCTTTCTGTGGTTCAAGTCATCGTTGTCCATCGCATTTTGCCTTTGCTTTTTTTTGCCTGCTGCCACCCTGGCTGGCTTTTGTCCAACATCCTTTTCTTCTTTCCCTTTTAGTTAGTTGTATGCCGTCAGTCATTCAGCCCAATAGTTGTGGTTAAACAACGAAAAAAAAGAAAGAAATTTCAAAATTGAACGCCATTGCCGCCGCCGCCACTGGCTGCGTTAGTTTGGCTGCTTGTTTCGCTTTTTATTTTTCAGAAAATAAAAATGTTGGGAGTTTCAAGCGTGGCGTCGTCGTCGCATTATTAGGCTTTTTAAAACATTGAAGTCTTTTTTAAACCCTTCCCTTCTTTTTTTATTGCTTTCTCTTTTTATCATTTTCACTCGATTGCTTGCTTCCTTTAAATTTAGATGTAAAAAACATGAAAAAAATAGAACAAAAAGAAAAGAGAGAATATTTTTTTATTGTGTGTGTTAGCTGCTTCCGGAAAATAAGCGCAATTTTTTTTTATTTTTCGTTGAAAATGGACATTCAAAAAAATCCATGCTTTTTCGTTGTGGCTTTTTTCAATCAATTCACATCTTTGACTTTTTTAGAAACGCTTATAAATTTATTAATTTTATTTTTGTTACTAAAACGCTTTTTTTAAATTCTTGTCGCATTTTTTTTTTGAAATGTCTAGCAATTGCTTTTCACAGAATTAAAAAGCAGAAAAATTGAGAAGATTCATTTCAATTTTTTGTTTTTGATATGTTTTTCAAGTAAACAATTTTATTATTTTAGCTTTTTATGACGAACAAAAAAAGAGAAAGAGAAAATTATAACAAAGTATGTAGGAAATTTTTTTACTTGAACCAAAGAGAAAAAAAACTCATTTCTTCCTAGTTTACGTATTTTTTAAACATAAAAGCTGGCAAAGTCATAATCATCTGTCACTGAGGGCAAAGTCACCACAGCAGATAGAAGCTTAAAGGTATAATAAACTCACTTTTTTTTAGCCGACAATTTGTTTTTTAAGCGCCAAAAACCCTTGTTTCAAGCTTTAAAAAAATTTCTAGCTTTGAATTTTATTTATCATTTTTTCGACCCACTTTTTTTTTAAATTTAAAGCACATGCCTTGTCTAAAATATTTTATTTTTGTCTAAGAAAATTCGTGAATTTTTTTGCTTCTATTTTTTTCTTCTGTGATCATCGTCGTTGGTTTATATATTTTAGTTTAAGCTTTTATTTTTCTATTACGTCTTGCTTCCGTAAAAAAAATAGTTTAGTTTAGTTTTGCAGCAACAACAACTAATGAAAGTTTGTTTCTCAGATTTTAGTCTTCTATAGCTTTTTCTATTTATTTATTTTTTTCTATGTGAAAATGCACTTTTTAATTTTAAATCGTTAAAAATAAAATAAAGGAACTTTTTCCACGTACAAAATTAATGTTTGAGTTTCTGCTTTTGTCGATTATTTGCATCACCACAATTTTCATTATTTGATCGCTTGCTTTTTCTCTCTCCATTTTTTTTATAAACGCTTATTATAATAAAGAATAAAAAAATGGATGGAAAAATATTTATTTCAGTAAAGCTTTTTTAATTGTTTTTAGTGATTAGTCTTAATTGCAAAATAAAAAGAATGAATACAAAATAATAGCCATGATTTCTGTTCAAGGTGCATCTGTCAAAGATAAACTGTAATGATTATTTTTTTGAAGTGCTTGATGAATCATTTTTTCGGTTTTGTAGTAATTTTTTGCTTCATTTTTTTACTTTTTTACCCATTTAAAAAAGTTTATTCGTACTCTTTTTTTCGATGCTAAAATGCTTGATGATCAAATGTTTTACCTTATCATATTGTCGTGTCTTTCACAGCTTAGTCTGCTTTACTTTAACTTTTTTCAAGGCAGCTTTTTATTCGTTCATTGTCCAACTGACTTCATTTTTCTTCTTCTTTGAGTGCTAGTTGTTGATAAGGCGGAAAGCAAAGAAAAAAGTCTCTGACGTGTTTGCGTGCAAATGTCCCTAAAAAGTTTCGTAAGATTTTTTACGTGATTTTTAACCTTTAAGGCAAAAAAATTTATTTCCAAAAAAAGACAGACGCTTGAGGAGGAAGAAAACTGCCCAAAAAAGTGCAGAGTTTTAAAAAGCCGTGCTTGGTTTTTTTTTAACTTCTTGTAAGAGGAGGAGGGTTCAGTAAATCAACAACAAATTTTTTTGAGGATGAGTTTTTATTAGTTTTGAAATCGAGGGAATCTCAACTCTTGCAAATAAATACTATGCAAAGAGCTAAAAAATATTTGAAAACGATTGATCGTTAATATCAATTAGCTGGATTTTTTTTATTGAGTGCTGGTTGCACCCGGAAACAAGGATCAGACTATTTTATCATTTACTCCAAATGTCAAAAAATTTGTCTTTGAGTCATTGATGCTTAATGCCCACCTCTCTTTCCATATTTTTATTGCACTTTGACTTTCAACTAAAAAGCTAAAAAAAAAGAATGTTAAAAATATCCTCATTTCAATTTCATGGAGACATAGGCGGCAGTGAAAATATAAAATGAAGAAGACAAAAAAAAACAATAATGGTTGGAAGCTTGCATTTTTTCTTGTTTGTTTTAGGACGCAGCCGGTCGTCGACTGTTGGTGTCCGGTGTGAATTTTATGACTATTGTGCCTTCTTTTTCTTTGACGATGATGATGATGCAAAACTCCCCATTTTTATTTTTCCAAGCATTTTTTTCTCATTTTTATAAATCATCAAAACTCATAAATTTTAACCTTTCTCATTTTTTATTTTGTTTTTATCTTTTTTGCCTTTTAAACCATCATTCCGCCATTAAAATATATAAAAGCCATCATCAGGTACACTTCATTTACCTTATGCCTTTTGCTTTTAAGTTTTAAATATTTTTATGGATAGAATTTTTAAGGTTTAAATTTAGCAGCATCTTAAAAAACTTTTTTTTCTTATCAACTCTGTTAACATTCGAGCTTGCATTGCACGTGTAAAGCATTAATTTTTTTTTTGAAGAAAATTAAGAAGAGCTTCACTGCTTTATAGAAATGATAACTTCTATTTCTTAAAATATTTTAGTGGAAAAAAAGTTTTTTTACTTTTGTTTCTGTAGAAAAAATTCTGCCAATGAGTTTTTTTCCTATTTTTTTTTTGATTGGGCACTGACAAATTTTTTGGTGTCACAGAAGTAATAAATTTTTTCTCATAACCATTTTGAAACCGAGGAATGTTAACCTTTTTTTCCATGCTTCCTGAGCTTCGCATAAACACTGCTTCCCACATTTTTAAAAAATAAAATATCAGTAGGCGTCAATTTTTTCTTTTCAAGCTGCCTTTAACTTTAATCTTGCTAAAAATAATTATTAATCCAAATTTTTTAAATTCTAAAAAATGAAATTAAATGTTTGCTTTCTGTTTTTTATTTATGATTTATCTTTATTGATTAGGTTTTGACCGGAAGCATCAGCAATCATCCATCGTTTCATCGTCAGACGTGTTAGTCATCGTTTATGGATTATATTCTTCTTTTTTTTGCTTTTAAAAAAGTTGAAAAAAGAAAACGCGAAAATAAACATATATTTATTATTTGTTATTATTTGATTGCTCATACTTCGTTTTTTCAGGAAAAATTATTTATTTTTAATTCAAAAAGCGATTTTTATCGCCTTACATCCAGCGCCTTGGTGCTCCTGCATTATTAACCCAGCAGACCGCACAAAAATGACAGAAAATAAAGATCCAAATTCATCTAATTTAAAAAATGATCGACCATCCGCAATTATACAAAATGGAAAAATTGATGGAGAATTACCCAAAGTTTTAGTTAGTGAACCTACTTCACCCATTGATAGCCCGCCCATGGCAAATGGAATTGATTCCAATGAACAGCAAACAAGTGTTGGAACTCCTTCAAGAAAAATTTCTGAAGGTAAATATTTTTATTTTTCCTGTGAAATTTGGCTAATCATTTAGCTATTAGTAAATACCCGAATCCCTTTTTATTTAGGTACTCTCATGTTTTATTAACACACTATAGCCTTGAGATCTCAAAATATCTTGAATTTTCGCTTTGAGGCCTTTCACCACAAAAATTATTTGCTACCAAATAAATTTCAAATATTAAAATTTGGGTAAAAATTGCTTTTAATTTCAGTTAGAAGCAATGCAAATGGAAGCCTTCATGCCACAGCTGTTGAAGATGGAGATAATGACTCATTTTATGGTAGCATGGTCGATGATACCCACATAATTCGTGATGGAGATTTTGCCAGTGAATATTCAATGAATGAATATCCTCGTTAGTTTTATAAAACAATTTCCCCAAAGATTAAATAAACATTTTTTTAATTTTAAGATGATTTTGAAAAAACTGAAGCCATTATTGATGGACTTCCTGTTCCACCTGATGGAGGTTATGGTTGGGTCATAGTTATCGCTGCATTTCTTTCAAATTTTTTGGTTGATGGAGTTGCAAATGCTTTTGGAGCTTTTATGTCTAGCTTTGAATCAGAATTTCAATCATCCAAAGCTTCCACATCCATTATTGGTTCATTACTTATTGGCTCTTATTTGCTTTCGGGTAAATTAATTTTAATTTTCGAAATCGAATATATTCCAATATTATATTTTAGGTCCCGTTGCTGGAGGATTATTAAATCGTTTTGATGCTAGAAAAGTAGTGATTGCGGGTTCAATTTTAAGTGCTGTGGCTTTTGCTGTATCAACATTTTCACCAAATATTTATGTATTTTATTTTTTCTATAGTTTCTTAGGTGGAATTGGGTTTGGATTTATTTATTTACCCGCTATAGTCGTGGTGGGACAATATTTTGAATCCAAACGTGCTTTAGCTACTGGTATAGCTGTAGCAGGTTCAGGATTTGGTACATTTGTTATGCCATTTTTATGTCAACTTTCAATTGATCAATTTGGATGGAAAATTACTTTACATATGATTGCAGTCATGGTACTTGCATGTATATTATGTGGATTGCTTTATAAACCTCTTCCTGAACCTCAATTTGATTTGGAAGCCCATAAACAAGATGCAATGGAAAGGCAACAAGCATTATTAGCAGCTTTAAGCAGAGCTGAAGAAGATGAAAGCGAACATGGAACCAATCGACCAACATCTGGAATGTCTCACGATGAAGATGGAAGTGGAAGTCCAACCAAAAGAACTGGAGTACGTTCTATCTCCACCGGGGATAGAGATGATGGAAAAGAGCCCCTACTTGATTCAGAATTAATGCAAAGACTTCGCGAATGTGAAGAAGATACGGATGAAGAAAATGAAGCGCCCACAACTCCAGCTCGGCAACAATTATCCCCAATAAATGAAAATAAAGCATTAAGTAAAAGTCGGGCAGGCTCTACCCATCACACTCATATCACAAATGCTCCAAGCACTCGAGATACTCGAGTTCGAAAAAATACAATTACAAGTATGGGAAGTGAATTAACAATTGATTATAAACAAAGCAGGCCGAATTTAAATTTATCCGGTCAACTTTCTCGAATTTCTGCAAGAAGTTATGCTCAATCATTATCCAAAATTAGCAATGCTCCAATGTCTCTTAAAGCTAGTGATTCTGTTTTGAGCGTGGCTCTCAGCGGTGTGGACCCCAAAGAATTTGCTCGACCTCTCAGTCGTCAAGATATTTTCTATCAAGGTTCCATTAGAAATTTGAAGGAATTTGAAAAAGAAGGTTCCAATTTTAAAAATTATCGAGAATCACAAATTTCCATTCCTGCGGCTGTGGTGGCTCAAAGCGTATCAAAGATGTCTCAAACTGGAGATATCGCAGATTTATCAAGTCGAATGGGTGGAAGCCGATATAGTCGATTAACTGCTGGACTTGGAGTTGAAGAAGAAGATGCTCTATTTTATGATGATAGTAAATGCAAATTTATTCCATTATCCATTAGAATGGCACTGAGCGAAATGATAGATCTTAAATTATTAAAAGATCATGTTATGATTTTATTATCCATTTCAAATATCTTAGGCATGCTTGGATTTTATATTCCATTTGTTTATATAATTGATTTGGGAAAATCTCGTGAAGCCACAGCTAGTCAAGCCACCTTACTTGTTTCTATTATTGGTATTACAAACACTTTTGGTCGTGTCCTGTTTGGATGGGCTGCTGATCGTCGATGGGTGACGGCATTGGCAATTAATAATTTTTCTTTAATTTTTTGTGGAATTTTAACTGGATTAGTGCCTTTTGCTATCAATTATGCTATGCTTACAGTTTATGCAGCATTATTTGGTTTTGTTGTTGGTAAGCTTATTTAAAAATGGTTATTTCTAAAAAAATGCAGAATAAAATTTGTTTCGCAACGATAATATATAATTTTTTTTTCTTCAGCTGCTTACATTTGTTTAACTTCCATTGTTCTCAGTGATCTTCTTGGAGTTGAAAACTTAACAAATTCATTTGGTTTATGTGTTGTTAGTCGTGGTATTGCAGCTCTTTTGGGAACTCCACTTGCTGGTATGCTACTATTTTTCTTTGATCTTCTTGGGAATATAAAAATATTATTTAGGTATCGTATTTACTTTTACCAAATCTTATGATACTTGCTTTATTTTTGCTGGAATTTTGATTACTCTTGCTGGCTTAATTTCATGTCTCATTCCTTGGGTTCATCGCCGCCAAAGGAGTCAAATGAAAAATGAAGGTAATATTATTCTTCAAAAATTTATATTAACATTTCTTAAATTTGCATTTTTTTAAAGGCGAATATATGAAAGAAGCAGATGCGGATGCCCAAAGTGGAAAATTATCTGTTTTAACTGAACGTTCTGAAGAAGAATATCAACGAACCATTCAAAGTTTAAAACACCAACATGCATTAATGAAAGAGCTTGATGAAGCTCGTCGGCAAGTTATTGAACAACAACGCATCGATGAACTTAATGAAGAACAAGAAAAACATAAATGAAACGATTTTATTTAAAAAATTATTTTTAAATAAGTAATTTAAAAAATTTCATAAGATCTCAGAGAATATTAACTCTTCTTTTATTTTAAATATATTTTTGTATCTGTTTTTAAAAATAGTCTTTTCTAAGTTTATGCTTTTCGTTAATTGATTGCATTTGTGTGGTAAAAAAACGGAAAGGAATCTTTTTTTAATTTTAGATTGTCTGGTTCCGCGGGTTTTAAAAAAATTTTATTTACGCCTTTACTTTAATTTTAATAATCCAAAAATTATAATTATTATCCATCCTTGTCTTAAAATTATCTCTCACCTTTATTACCTTTTGATTTTTTCTCTTTCTTTTTTTTCATATCGCTAAAAAAATTTTAAAGAGTTTACTTTACTTTATTTTGTTTTTTGTTTTGTTTTCCATCCAATCTAATTCTGTGCAATGGAGAAACTGCTTCTCCTATTTTTAAGTAATTTTTATACGGTGTGATTTTTATTTTTATTTGCTTATTATCATCTTTTTTTTTTCGTGCTTAAACATGCATAGATATCAAAATAAATCTTTTAATTTTTATTCAAAGTAATTCAATCTATTGCAATTTCTATAAAAAAACGCTCTCTTGGAATCAGAAATTTTTAAAAGGAAAAAATGAGATCGAAACAAAAAAAAATACTAAAAATTGAAAAAACTTTTTGACTTTAAAATTATTCTTAAAAAACAGACGACTAAAACGCATTTTTGAGCATTAAATTGGCAAAAACTACAATAAACATAAGTTTTAATTTACATGTGAATAAATTGGATTCATTAAATGACGACCATGGATAATCATTACATAATTGTCCCACGCATCGACATAATTCCAGTGTTCTATTGCTTGATTGGGCTGATAATTGAGGAGGCAAAACTTTTCTTATTGGCATTGGTCCACAACTTGTATCTAAAAACAAATAAAGGAATATATATTTTTGCAACCAAAAATTTTTTTTCTCTTAGTTAAAAAAAATCCAATTTCAATGATTGATCGATTACTTTTTTCCCATCAGTATTTATTCGGTGGAAGTAAAAAATATTTTAAGAGACCAATCAAAAGTTGAAACTTATTTTTAGTTTTGAATTTGCTTTTTTCCGTTCCATGATTTTTTTTGTTGCTGACACACATAACTCGAGGAAATAAAAAGTGATAAATGCTTTCTCATTAAAAAATATTTTGACAACAGCTTTCATTTTGTTTTGTGTTTAATGATCAATTATTTTCGTAATATTTTTTTAAGACTGACACTCAAAGTGTGAAAAATTAAAAAAAAATTAATAGCAGCGATTTATATTTTTACCCTTGCCAGAATCTGAACGTGAACTCATTTTTCAATCTGCCATAGTGTTTTTTTTAGCCAAAAAACATTTTACGGAATTGCCGAAATTTTATTTTTTTGATGAACAACCATAAAAGTATTTTCTTTGTTTGTTTTCCAAAAAAAAAGGTACTTAAAATTACAAGCATTCATTTTATAAAATAAAAAAAAATCTTTTTATATTCTTTTTACCCCAAAAATTGTCAGAAGCGGCGGCATCGGCGGCAAAGCTTTCGAAAGAAGCTTTTTTGCTCTTCTTCACCCATCTTTTTCTTTTTTTGTTGGTACTTCTCTAAATAAAAAATTGGCCCCATAAAAACTAGAATAAATTAGTAAAATCTCGAAATTGTGGTTCTTGTTGTCGTCGGCAGGCAAAAACGTTGCTGCCCTTTTTCGTGGTATAAAAAAATGTATGTTAAAAAGCGGTTCCTAAAGGCGCTCTTATAGTTTTGTTTTTGTTTCTCTCTTCTTTAATGTTATACACTTAAGTGAATGAAAAATGAAGAGCGAGAAAGAATTTTTTGAGATAAAAAAGCGGTGCATAAAAATAAAAATGGAAAAAAATGTCAACAGTAATCTTGTTAAAATCATCATCCCAGAAAAAAGAAAAGCCATGAGAAAAAATTATTTGGATCAAAAGCAGCAAAAAGCCAAAAAAATTTATTTATTTATTTTGAAAGAAAAAAGAAAAACCCATAAATGAATGATAAAAAAAAAGATTTTTACTTTTTGGCTTCCCTTTGTTGTTTCTTTTCCAAATGTCAAAATAATTCATATTTTTTTTGCTGTATGACAAATATCTTTTATGAAAAAAATATTGTTGCAAGTGTTTTTGAATAATTTCTTTGTTTTTGTAATTTTTTCATTGTTTGTTAAAACATGAAATTGAAAGAATGCCGGAATCAAAATTTTGGTATAAATTTGACACGACTATAGAAAAAAAAAAGCCCAAAAAATGCCATGAATTCTCTGCGGATTTCAAAAAAAGAGCTCTTTTTTTTCTGGGAGAGGCTTGTTGAATGTCAAATGTCAACAACGCCCTACAACAACCAAAAATATTCAATAAACATTGTCGTCGTTGCATAACCATCCAAAAAAAGGAAGAGAAAGAAACGAAAAGAAGAAGAGAAGCCGATAAATTAATTATGCACACATCATTCAAGCTTTTTTATGAAAATTGTTGGTTTTTATATATATTTTTTTGGAACAAAGTCAGTGAAAAGAAAAATTGACGGAGCAGCTTTGAGCCAATATTAAGTGCAGGTTTGAAATGCAAAACCATGTGAAAATAAAGAAAGTAAAAAAATATACTCCAGGAATTTATACAAAATAAATATTTTTCTTGTGTTTACTTTTTCTCCAAAATACCTCCTATTTATTAAGAAAATATACCAAAAAATTTTGTTTCATCATTTCAGTTTTTTTGCTTTCGAAATATCTTTGTCCCTTTGTATTTTAAAACTTACCAACTACACTGGTTGATGGAGCTTCGCCATATTTAAATACCGATGAAAAACATCCTCGAATAACATTATTTCCAATGTGCTGGCCTATAAAACCATTAAACAATTGAAATTCATCAAAGATAAAAATAAAAGTGATCCATTAAAAATTTTATGAATTTTTTTTTTGATTACTCATAGATCATTTTAGCGCGAAATCGCTGGTTTTTTCTTTTTTGTTAAGAGCCAGCATTTTTATGAGAGCAAAAATGAGAAAATAATGTTTCGCATAAAAATTGACGACGACAAGTCAACGAAGCAACAACAGCATATTTTAAAAATATTATAATAATCATATGTATAATGCAGCTTTTGCTTTTTGGAAAATGACAAGTGTCAATTATTAAACGAACTTTAAACTATTTTTTTCTTCGAAGAAAAATTTGTTTGTTGGTGAAATTAAAAGCTCTAATTTTTTCTTAGCAAAAAAAGCGGGAAAAATGAAAATTCTTTGTTTTGAATTTACAAAAAAAAGAAGTTAGTTTTCATCTAAAAAAAAAATTTTTGTCACATAAATTACTTTTCGATCAGAAAAAAAGTAGGAAAAAAACTATAAAAAAAGTTTTTCTTTGTTCATTCTTATTTTTGATCCATAAAAACAACACTTGATTAAAAAAATAAATCTAATTAAAATGGTCATTAAATTAAATTTATGTGCTTTTTTATAAAAAGAAAATCCTTTTCTTACCAGCAAGTATCCTTGGCTCAATAACTGTTACACAAATTGAATGACTACACGGTGTACGACCGATGATAATTCCCGTAGGCATAGAATGGCAATGATCAGTAAAATTCATGGGACGATAATAAATCTGAAACAACCAAAATAAAAAAATTATTTTCATTTATTTTTGCTTTGATTTGTTTATTTTTTATTTTCAAGCATCGTTTACCCCTGTTTTGAAGCTATTTGTTAAGAAACTTTTTTCTTATGCTTAATTTTTTTCTATTTTTCCTGTAAAAAATTTGTAATTTAAGCTACTCTCTCTCTCCAAATGAAAGAAAAAAGTGGACTACAGCTGTTCAAAAAATATTTTAAAACTTTAATCGTCATTACATATGCGCCGTTGTTGTTGTCCTCTTCTCGTCTCATCATCATCACAAGCATCCCCAAACATACAACTCTTTTTTTGCTTTTGGTTCCCTAAAAGCAAGTCAAAACTATTTTTCTCATCCAAAAAGCTATGTTAGAAAATTATAACTTGAAAAAAAAGAGATAGAGAGAAACAAATTTGCAGCAACACTAAAACATATTTTTCTTTTTAAATCAGTAAAAATTTTGAACAAAAAATCATAATCAAATTTAGTTATTTTGTTTTTGTTTAAATAATAATAATAGCATTTGTTTCAAGACTATATTTTCTTCAAAAGATAAGTTTGCCGACAACCGCCAATTTACAAACTACTTTAATTTTTTTGTTCCCAAAAAAATGATGATGAGCAGCGGCAGACACATCCAAAAAAACTTTTTAGCTCCAAAAAACGAAAAAGGCGCGCATATGCGTATTTAAAAGAGGGCATTTTTAAATCAAATTTGGCCCAAAAAAATTGTTGTTATATTTTTTTTTCTTTTACGTTTTGCCGCCGCTCTCAGCCAAAGGGAAATCCTGATTTACAAAAAAAAACTAATAATTTTTTTTTCTAAAAGCTTGCAACTGTTTTTTTTTTGTTAGCCGACTTATTACTAAAATAAAAGTGAGCCCTGAAAGATATAATAACTTTTATCTATTCTATGCAGCTTCAGCAGTAGGGTAATTGCCTCAATTGTTCGTAGACAAAAAAATAAAATAAAAAACTTTTGTGTGCGCAAAAAAAAAAATTGAGTAAGCTTCAACACGCAATAAAGTAATTTAGGTTACTTTGTCATCTAATAATTACTTTCTTTAATATATATATTTATTTTTTTATTTTTTTTGGCTTACCTGCTCTAAAGTCGACCAATAAGTTTCAAAGTCTTCTGACATACAACTAAAGCAATAACTACCGCTTAAACTAAAAATTAAAGAAAAAAAATAAAAATTACGCAAAAATAAAAAAGTAGCAACCTTAATTGTTCTGAAGAACTTTGTCGAACTGTAGTATACCCAAAAACACCGGTAATCACCGATATTAAAATGAAAAAAGTTTTTGTTAGCATTCATGAATAAAAAGAAATAATGAAATAATTTTTTTCTAACTGCATCAATAACAAAATAAAAAAAATTAAGAGGAAGACAGAAATTAATGAAAAAAGTTAATAAAAATTCTCCAACTAACAAGCGTCAGTCCAACTTTTCAATAATTAAACAAAAAATTTATTCATTTTTTCACTTAAAAAATTTTATTCAACAAAAAAATCACTTTTTGAAGAAATAAGAAAGAAAAAATGGTTGACACACTGGACTTAAATTCCAGACGAAAGAATAACAGCAAGCGACAAAATGAAGAGAAAAACCAACACAGGCAGTGTCGAGCTTGCTTTTCACAAAAAATAGCCGCCATCGGCTGCTTTCCTCCAAGATAAAAGAAGAAAAATAAGCTCCGCCTATATTTTTTAAAAAGTTTGGCAAATATTTTGCATGTTTTGCTGTTTTTTTTCCAAAATGATAAAATCGTTTGGGACAAAATTTGTAAATTTATATTGTAACATTTTGCTGGAATTTTATTTTGATTAAAAAAAGGAAAGTAAAATAAAAACAACATACCCAGTAAAATGACACATAATTATCAAATGGTAGAGAAAAGTATAGATAAAACCTTTCCAACTTTATGGAAGATACATTTTTTATATTCGGAGATTACTGTTTTTTTTATAAACAAAAAACATCAAACATACTTTGAAAATAATACAATCATCTTGAAACTGCTTTTTTAGATAAGGAAAAAAATTACCATCAAACTTTCAGACGATTCAATGTAAAAGCAAAATCAAAAAAAATTGAAAGGGGATGTGAAAGATTTTTGATGATGCGGTTTTTGTTTGTCGATAAATAAGGGAAAAACGACATCTTTTTTTATCATTACCAAATGCATGCTTTCTCTTATTTGGATAAGGTCGAAGTTTAATTAACACATTTTCTTGATTTTTACAATCTATCGATTGCGAACAAAATATATTTGTTTAAGCCCCAATTTGTGAATAATGGTTAAAGTATGATTAATTTTTTCAACAAAAAAATGTTTTAGGCGTTGTTTTATAAATTTTGAAAACAAGCCATTCGAAAGGTTAAAAACCAAACGAAGGAAATGAAAACAAAAACTGTCTGTCTGGCTTTTGATGCTATCCATTTTTTTCAATATTTTTTTTACGAAATCAGTAAATTCATTTTATTTTTTTGCCGCGAGTACCTTCTTCTTCAGTTCTAAAGGCTCTCTAAAAAATAAAATTATTTTTTTTAGTGGAAGATTCTTGACGTGATACTGTAATCCTCAAAAATATTTCAAATAAACTTTATAAATTTTTTTAGGCAAGAATGATTTCCACAGCTATTAAAACTATTGGGAGCGTCAAACCCGACTACGATGACGACTGCATCGATCGCCTCAATTATGCATACACCAGCGGATTTTTCATTTTATTAATCTTGATTCTTGGAATGAAGCAATATGTTGGTGAACCAATACAATGTTGGCTTCCAGCCGAATATCGTCAAAATTGGGAACGGTACATTGAAAATTATTGTAAGTCCACTCCTTACTTTTCTTCTTTTTTGCAAAACAAAGATCGATGGTTTTCAGGTTTTGTTGAAAACACATATTTTTCAAGCTATGATAAAGATCGATTCCCCAAAAGAGAATTAAGAGAAGGTCTGGAACTTCGATATTATCAATGGGTAAGCTAAAAAAATTAATTTCATCGACCCAAAAATTTGATTAAAATATGTTTTTTAGGTGCCCTTTTTCTTAACCGCTCAATTAATTTTATTTTTGCTTCCAAAAATGATTTGGTCTTCAATTTCATGGAAAACTGGTTTAAATGTTCGATCGATTGTTGGAAAATTAAGTAATCAAGAAAAAACAAAAAAATTTACAACCAAATCCAAAAGTCTCGATGACCACACTCGCAGCGCTTTCCATTACATTCAAAACATTTTAATTTACAACAAAGACAGACCAGATGGTTTTCGTGTTGGTGGTTGCATGACTCACACATCTTATTTAACCCGAGCATATTTATTTTACAAATTATTAAATTGTGCTAATGTTCTCGCACAATTATGGGCTATGAATCATTTTATTAATACGTCATACACATTTTGGGGATTTGGAGCTCTTAAAGATTTGGTTGAAAAAAGAGATTGGAAAGCAAGTGGCAATTTTCCAAGAGTAAATTTTTTGATAGATTTTTTTTTCAAAATAAAAATTAATGGTAAATCTTTAAGGTTACTTTTTGTGATTACATGCGCCGTGAAGATGTTAATGGAAAACCCATGGCTTTTTCTGTCGAATGCGTTTTGGTAAGATTTTTAATGCTAACTTTTTTTTTTGCAAAAGTTTTGCTAAAATTTTTAAACTTTTGCTTTATATATATTTTTGTCTATAAAAACAAAAGCTCTGATTTATAAACAAAAATTAAAAATCATAAACCTTTCCGTCACCACTTTTTAGATGTTGAATATGTTCAACGAAAAACTTTATATTATGTTATGGTTTTGGTTTACAATGTTATCGATTTGTAATTTGGCAAATCTCTTTTATTGGATTATGGTTACTTATTTTCCTTGCTTTTCACGAAAATTTATTAAACTCCAACTCAATTTTTGCCATCAAGAATATACCAATAAAGAAGTTTCAAAATTTATTGAAACGCGACTTTTCAAAGATGGAATGACAACGCTTCGTCTGATTGCAGCAAATGCTGGTCCATTGGCTACTTGTGATATCGTTGGAATGCTTTTTAAAGATTTTAAAAAAGATGAAGAAAAAATGCGAGAAAAAATTAAACTTCTTCTTTCTTCTCCTGAAATCGACGAAAAGCTTCAACCTCACAAGGAAGAAAAGAAGGGCCACAATTTCTTCGCCACCCACCATCCTAAAAACCCAATCGAAGAAGAAAAGCTTCAAAAAAATGGATTACAAAGCATTTATCCATCAGCTTCACTTAAAGACCTCGAAAACTAAAATGTTCATTAATGCGATACAAAAATATTTTTTTTGCTATATATTTTCAACGATGTTTTTTTTTAATTTAAACTTTTTCTGAATAAGTTTTTGATTGTTTTTGTCTTTTGTGAAACTTTTATGTATATTGTTATTTTACTTGGCTTTAAAATACACTTTTTTGTTCGAACATAAATATTTTCAAAATTCTAACATTTATTTAGAAGACAAGTTTAGTTAAACAGATTCAATTTTTACGCCACCACTTTCTAGTTTTTCTTCGATATAAATTCCACTCGTGGACGCAAAATCAACAAAATCCAATGGGATTGATGGCTCAAATGCAGCATCCTTTCTTATTATGGCATCATTAGGAGTGTCTATTTCTATGGTTTGCATCATATTCATTGACATTCCAAGGCGGGTAAAAGCATTGAGTTGAGAAATGCCCAAAGTTAATCCACGATTAACATTAATTTTTTGTGCCATTTTTATTACTCTTCCCGCAATTTCTCGAGCTCGATGCATTTGACGTCCCATATAATGGACATTATGAATTACAGTGCTTCCAACTAATTCCAAACTGACCGTGACCAAAGTAACTCCAAATACAATAAGCAAAATTAAAATTGGGACTGGAATTGGAGGTCTAAAAAAACTTTTACGAATAAAGTTTACTTATTTCTAAAAATTTGGCTTACAAAATATCTCCATAACCAATAGTAAAAATACACATAACTGAATAATAAATGCTATCCACAAATGATAATTGCGAAGTGTAACTAACTAAAACTCCCATCAAAAATGGATAACTCGCAAGTATAACCGATAAAGCAATCATGGATTTTCCAGGCGATTCGTCAAGAAATTTAAAAATATAACTACACATAAATCTTCCAATGTTAGCGGTGACCATTAAACTCAATGGCATTCCGACAATGGCGTATAAAACTAAAAATAATCGTCCATATGGAGTTAATGGAGTTATAAATCCAAATCCAACTGGAACTACAGTCGTAGTAGCAAGTAATAAAGCAGAATGAGAATTCCAAGAAGCTTAAAAAAATATGAATAAATAATAATCAAAAATAATATCTTTGTTTAAAAAATAACTTTTTTTAAATATATAAATTAAACTTTTATCTATAGCAAAATACTCACCCATTTCACAACAGTTGTCATAAACCAATGCATCGAAAACATTGGCAGATATGGGATTTTGATATAATTCAAACATTTTTTTAGAAAATTTATCAAAAGATTTATCCAAAGATTTGTTAAAGGCATCAAAATCTGTAAATAAGTCAATTCCGACATTTCTTTATTTCAAAAAATAAAATTTGCACCTTCGTTGAAAAATGCGGCCTTAAAAGAATCATGCAAAAGTGTCAAAGACTCTTTTTCCATAATTTCAAAAGTATGATTTCTTTGAGCCAATTCAAATGGTTTTTCAATCCAATAAAATATTACTGAACCAGCGAGGACATAGCAAATACACAGAACAAGTAAACCAAAATGAAAAAAGAATGTTCGAAATTTCTTAAAAAAAACTTACAAATTTTTTGAGATACCAAAAAAAAGGGAAAAAAACTTACATCTTTATCCATTGAAAAACAAAAAATTTTAAGTTTTTGTTTACGCCGTTGTTTTTGTGGCTTTTTTGGTGTTTGAAGTTGAGAATTTAAACTACCAATAATATGAAGTTTTGAGACAGGCATAGTTATTACTACAGAAAAGTAAGCTATCTCCTTTGAGAAAATAAAAGCTATCGTTATTTTTAACGACGATGGCCAAAAAGAAATGAGCCAAGCAAAAAATAAGGGTGACATGAAAATTGGCTCTTAAAAAAGTGAGAAAGAAATGTTTTTTTTTCATGTAATTTTAAATGCATGATAAAAAAAAGTTTGGCTTTATTGCGGCATTGTTTTCCCAAAGATTTATAAGCTCAAGGAAAGTTTGTTACTTTTATTTTTCGAAAAATCCAAATATCGGATGACATATCGTGTATTTTCTTTGTTTTAATTTTAACTGATCCATTTAGAAGTAAAATTATTTTTGCATTTATACTATTTAAAAAAAATTAAAGTCAAGTTGCAATGTTTTTGATTCTATATTTATTCGTTTTTTCATTTTAACTTAAAACAAACAAAAAATGATGCGGGTGTATCTAAAATTAAAATCTTTCCAAAAAATGTGTTTAGTGCTATGAGTTGGTAATGACAGGCCTACCTCAAAGTGTCAACAACTCCCTCGCTTCAATTAATGCAAATATTTTGAACGCTATCTTTTTTTTCATTAGTTTTATCGTTATTTTTTTTTTTCAATGACGTTTCATTATCTTTTTTTTGTTTCAAAAAAATGCTAGCAATTTTTTTTTGCTCCAAAAATGGAAAAAGAAAATTATTGCATACATAAAGAATCAATTGTGACGCATGAATTTATGCCATCGCGCCTGTCAAAAAATGGCCATTTACCAAAATTGCAAATAGGAGTCTCAACAATGCATTTTAACATTTGTTTGTACTTTCAAAAATCCGATGTATTCTTTCCTAATATAAATTTGATTTTATGCTAATTTTTTATTAAATGTTTAATAAAAAAACTTATTTGCAAACATTATTATATCTTTGATTATTAATAAAATCTTTATTTTTCGACAAAAAAAACAAAATAAAATATAAAACAATTTTTTTTAAATCCCAATAAAAATACAGAAAAAGAAATTTAAATACCACTTTTTTGTATCACTGGCTATGGTGAAAAAATAAAAATAAAATAGTCCAACACTATTAACCCGATTTAAAAAAAATTTTAAGCCAAAAAATTAGAGATCATATAGTTAAGGAAAAAATTCGTTAGCATAATGCGTGATTGGTTACATTGACAGAAAGAGACAGCAGAATAATAAAAAATTATAAAGCACCAGTAAAAAAATAATAATAGATTTAAAACTTATAAAAGCAAAAGCATAAGCAATTTATATAGATTAAAAGTTCGAAGACATAGTTACAAAAATTAGATTCATAAAAAATTGAGCAACAGATGGATATATTGCAAAATCGAACATTTCCGAAATGTTTGTTACAGTAAACTAATTTTTTGTATATTTATTGGAAGGTATTCATTTTGAATAAATTTGAAAGCGAAGAATAAAAATTACACAGAAGTCGTAGTGAATTCATAACTGCATACTGTATCATTGAAATATGAAGCACTTTTACTTTTTTTGAAAGATAAATTTTAAAAACGTGGTTGAATTTTGCATTTAATTAAAAAATAATTTTGATTATGTTGCTTTCATCTTTTTTCTTTAAAACATTAATAAATTTCTTGTTCGATTATGTCTTGAAGCCCTGGATGGACGAAATAATAAGAGGCATTTCTTAAATTGTGAATTTCGAAAACAATCCGCTCTGAAAATTAAATGAGTAAGTAAAAGTCTTTTATAACAAATTCGATATGTTAAATTGTTTGACCCTACATTCTTAAGAGTAAGGGTTTTTGTATTCTAGTAAATTGACGTATGTTATTTTTATGGCTTTTGAAGCTGTTTTTAAACACACAAAAAAGAAACCCAAAAAAAGTTATTATCTATTTCATTTTCAGGAGAATCTACCCTTTTAATTCCCAAGATGATGCCACTTAAAAAAGGTCGGGGTTACTCATTAAAATAATTTTCATTTTCACATAGTTAAAAAACTTAAAAAAAAAAAAGAAGCCATAGGAGAAACAGCAAAACAAAACAGATAACAGATGCGGCGGCGTCCATTGACCTTTCCCACAGAAAAGCAATGTCTCAGCTACAAAGTGTGAAACCCTGCCAAAAAATAAATCCCGAAAAAAGAGTGACGCCAGTTTAAAGTCTATTAGATATCACTTTGTTGTTTTCAAATAAAAAAAAAGATAATACAATTAAAAAAGATTTTGTCTCTCTTCTTTAACTGAGTCACATTGCACCAACAACGACAGTTATAAAAAGCATTAAAAAAATTTTGCAAGATTCTTTGGACTTTGCTATTTTTAGAAATTTATGGGTGGCATCATTCTGGTTTCGAAAAAAAAGAAGGTTTGCGTGAAAATAGCAAATTAGAAATTACTGTAATTCTAAACTTTTTTTCGGGTTCGCTGAATAATTATAAAAAAACCTCCGTCCTTTAGTTACGGTAGCTCTAAACTTAGAAACAAAAAAAAGCAAATAAATAAACAAGCAAACGCATTTATTTGACCTTTTATGTATTCTATTCAAGGCATTTTAGTTTAATATCGTGCATCAAAAAACTACGAAACTAAGATAAAAAAAACTTTCGGTGCAACATGAGATGCTTCGTAGTCTATTTTCTATTTTTTTGCGTCAAATACTCTAATAACGCTTAAAAAAAGACCTCCAACTCGTTCTTTTATTTTTATTTTTGGTGGGAGGAATGGAATTTAAGACATATTTATTTTTTGTTGCTAAAAAAATAAAGAGCAAATTTGTCGTTGTTTCATTAAAGCTGCTGTTAAAATGTTAAAAAGAATTATTTTTAGTAACAGCTACTCTGTTAGGCTACATTAAATTAAAGAAACTACATTTAAAAAAAAGCTACAAACCTGCAGTTTGCTCGCATATTAGGACTTTGATGTGAAAACATATCATGACATAATTCGCATACTCTATCCATCACAGCATGCAATGCTTCATTTTCATATATATTACATTGTTTTCCACTCAACCTAATTTTTGGATCCTCTTCAGATATTTCAGATGATGTTGGAAGGTTTGATGGTTGTGACACTTTTGCTTCTATTACAATGGGTTTGGAAATTAATAAAAATGTAATTAAAATTGCCATAAAATAATTTAATTTATTTTTTTTTAGCGATATGGAAGGCGTCGTGGATTTTGATGATGATAAGGTTGTTTTTGTTGGATGAGTCATAATTCTTAGTAAAGTAGTAGACGACGATTGCATTTTTTTGAGTAAAAATATTGAGGCTTGATAGGCGCAAAATATATTTATATTAAGAAGCTTTAACGATTACAAAAAAAATATTTTCAAAAATCACTGAATAAAATAAACTTTTTTTAAGAAAATATAAATAAAATTCTGCAGCAACAAATGCTTTCACTTTGATCAACACCAAACAGCAAAACTTGATTTATTTTTTGTGTGTGTTCTGATTCAATTAAATTAATAGAACAAAAAAAAAACAGGATTCTTGCAAATTATTTGCGGAGCAAAAAAAATATAATGCGTGAATTGAGTTTATAAAAAATCACGCAGCACGTAAAATTTGATTTGATTTAATTGAATGTCCAGTATACGGTAGTCGAAGTAGTAAAAAACCTTAAAAAAGTTAATTCAGTTAAATCTTTTTCTTTTCGTATCTTTTTTTCTTTTCAATTATATAAGCGTAAAAAAATATACAACAAAAGTAGTTATTTTAACAAAGGAAATAATCATATAATAAATAAAAAATAATAGACACGAAATTAATGCACGAAAATATAAAAGACACGCCTCTCGAGTTTGATGTTGTTGAATGAGTGGTTATTTTTCAAGGCAAAGCAAAAAAGGGCTCTTCCTGAAGGTTTAGAAGAATGAGAAGCCATTGTAATAGAAAAAAAAGACCGCCTTTCTATTCTAGCATGTTGTTTTTTCCTTTTTCGCGTCATTTTTTTTATTTTTGCAAAAAAAAGATGCGTGAAAAAGCTCATTTTATTGCAGCAACAAGCTAGCCAAGGCTCAAATTAGACAAAAGCAATAAATAAGCTATTAATAATAACAACAATAAAGAAAGGCGATCATCAAATAAATTGGCACATTATCGTGTTGCACGTGTCTTATTTTTTATTTTTTGGCATTTTCTAGTTTTTTATTATTTTTATGGAAGTAAAACATGATGCGTAAAAAAATTTACAAGAGGATGATTTGAAAAAAGGCATTTTTGATGTGGGCCATAAAATATTAATTCAAAGTTTGACGTATGTATTTTTTTTTCATTTACGGTTCAATACCTTTTTTGTTTTTTTTCCTGGTTGAGATTATTCAGAAACCTTTAAGTAAAGTCAAAAGGTTAAATCAAGCTTACCGGATTTTTTGAATTTTTTGGAGAAAACTCTAAATCGAAAGAAATTTGCTAATGGCATTTACAAGAAAGTCTTTTGTTTGTAAAGCTACTCAGCGACGACCCAAAAATGATGAGCTTATAGTACTTTGGCTTTTCCTTTCTACAAGTGCACTTGACCTGACCCCTCCAATCTCATAATTATTCCCAGAAGGAATGAATTGTGAAAAAAGTAGTAAATTAAAAGTGATAGGAAAAAAATTAAGGAGACGAAAAAGCAATGGATAAAAGCATCACTTTTTAATTCTTTTTTTTTTTTTTTGCAAAATTAATATGACTAATTATTTTTATATTTTTTGTATTTATGATTCTTGTTTTTAGAGGATCTTAGAAGAATTACGAAAATATGAACAAAATACAAGAAATAGTATTGAAAACTATTTTTGCATCTGTTATTTTATATAGTGGAAGCTACTTGTAAGTTATAACACCTAGCACGGACAAGAGAATTAAGTCATTAAAAAAGACTGAGTTTAAAGTTCAGATAAAAATAAACCTATGTATCTTTCTTATTTTTACAGCTACAAAAATATAAAAAGTTAAAGTAAAAATTAAGCCCATTGTTGTTATTTTTTTTGGATAAAGATAGAAGACATAGACGCGGAGGAGAACTCTGACCATATATGAAATAAAATAATTTTTTTGCAAAAAGAAAAAAAATAATTTGCAAAAAATGGGTAAAAATCGAGCAAAGCAAAAAGATAATTTTTTTGTTTTTGGTATAATTTCGCGTAAAAAAAATAACAAAATAATAATAACACGTAAACCAAAAAAGCAAGACTTTTATATATATTATTTTTTTGGTTTACTATGTCCCATAGAAAAAATAGGTAATAAAGGATATCAATGATCATAAACAAGATAAAGTCATAGCCACCACAAGATTATATATATTCATGTCAAAAAGGCGTAAATTTTATTCCCTTGTGAAATATTTTTATTGCGCAAAAAAATTTAATTTAACTTTTTTTCGTTATTTTTTTAAAAATTTTTTTACGTCATTAATTTTATTACGCATAAGACACCACCATAGTTATAGCTTCCTATGTAAATCCACCGCTAAGCATCATCACAGCTGACCAAAATCAAGAAAACAAACAATTCTCAAAAGAAAATAAAGCATAGACAAAGATTTTAAAAAAGTCACGGTAACAAAGAAGCTTTGTTTTTTTTAATTTTAAAACCGAACAAATACTTACAAATAATAATTAAAAACAAAAAATTAAAATAATAAATTTAATATTAATTTTAGCGACTAAAAAGCAACAACAACTTATTTAGATGCTGAAACTGACTACCTGTATGTGCATTTGAAATGCTTTATATATTGGATGCAAAGCAGAGGAACAAAAACTTGAAAACTTGTTCCACATCATTTTTTTATTCCCAAATGTATAAAAATGCGTTGGCATAGATTTTATGAAGAAGAAATTATAAATATAAATATAAATAATTTTGCAACATCATAAAAAGTAGTAGTCAGCAGTTTGATCTTTACAAGAACCTACACTTTTTTCTTTGATTCTTAGAATTTAATAAAAAAACGTTAGTAATAAAGTTATAAAAAAATGAAAACTATAAAAAGTGTCAGTCATTTATTTTGTAGTCATACGGTAGATGAAGAAAAAAAAACATGCGCAAAATGAGGAGCATTTTATTTGATTATGGGCGGACGGAAAAAGACTTTTTTAAAACTTTTTAAACTTTTAGAAATTGATTTAGAATCGATTAAGAAAAAAATGGTTTTAAAACTTTTCAAATGCAAGAAATTTTTGGAACAAATTAAAATCACAAGAAACTCATAAACTTTTTTTTTGCATTTTTTCAGACAAAATACAAATTTGAAGACGGCCAGGGAATGTATATATGTGACATTAATTCCATATGATTGATGACTTCAAATCAGTGCATCTGACATCATCCAACTTGTGGAGTAGTTGACTTAAGTCATATTATACCGTGTGAAAAAAGAATGCAGGAAACAAAATAAAAAACGTGAATGAAGCCACCCCAACTTCCTTCCTTCCGTTTTCCTTTTTTGGACAATAAGAAGAAGAGACAACAAAAAAGTTCCAAAAGTGTGTTATTTTGGAAAAACAAAGAAGAGAAAGAAAAAAATGACTAAACAAAACCACTCTTTTTTTATTTTATATTTTAGCAATTCCCTAAAAGTCATAGCCGTGTAATTTTTTTTATATTCTATTATAGTATGCTGCGGAGTTTAAAAAAATATTAGAAAGGAGGAAGCTCATTTTTTTTCTTTGTCCAAATTCATGCAAATAAAAGGCATAAAAAATGATTCAAAAATTCAGGAAATAGTTTGTTTGCAAATTCTTTTTTTGAGAGCAGCAGCAAAAAATAAAACATTTTTTTTGGAAACAAAAAGTACCAAAAAAAATTGGAAATATTTTTCCAACTCGTTGCATTTTTTCAATTACAACTTCGAATTTATTTATAAAAAAAAGAAGAGATGAATAGAAAAAAAACCATCATCGAAAAAAATTTCGTCATGCAACCCCCGCACTTTTTTTCATGTTTTACAGAAATAAGTCAAAGAAAATTCTGTCCCTTTTTTATCAAAGGAATAAAAAAAAATTTGTTCCTGTTCTTGAATTTTTTACGCTAAAAGCGACTACTTAAAAACAAACCCTCAAGTGGGTCACAAAAATTAGTATACGGTAGCTCAAAAAAATGATGATAATAGAAACCAAAAATTCTAAAAAAAAACAACGAAATGAAAAGAAAAGATTGAAGGAAGCTCTGTATTTGATAAATAAAAAGAAAAACGTATATGTGTTAACTTCAATGTAGTCGTTTAAAAAAATTAATCCATCTTTTCTAATAGTTTTGATTGTGGAAAAAAATTCATGGCTATTGAGTGGGATGTGGCGCTTATTGCTGTTTCTATTTTAAAGGAATTTATGACTTCACAGTGGCCTCTGCAAAAAAAACTTTGCAGCTTTTAGAAAAATTTACAAACTATTTATGGCAAATAGCGAAGGTACAAAATTATCAATTTTATTTAACTCCAATCTCTGAAAATAAAAGTTAAAAAGGGAATATCTCAATAAGAAGATTCAATTTTCAGATTTTAAAAAATGTGAATGTTTGAGAAAATTTTGGTGCAGAAATATAAAAAAAGCTTTTTCGGTAGAAAATAAGTTGTTGTTTTATGCGTTTGTTAAAAATAAATAGACAACGTGATTGATGTTTAAAAATTCAATTCAAAAGAAGGATTATTTCTAAGATAACAAACTGTATTCAAAAGTGCTTCAATAATATCTTAAAAGATTATTACGCTGTAGCAATATGATCAAGTCATACTTGGAACACTGAGCAAATCCGGCAATCAAAGCAAGCTATTTTTATACTGTATTTTTATTCACTGCTCTTTTTTTCAAAAAAACTCATAAAAAATGTGATAGTGGTAGGGTAACAAAAATAACTCAAAAGGCCTACTACGTAGGTAAATAAACTACAACTTGGGTGACAAAGTTGTTATAATTACTTTATCCAAATCCCAAATCCCAAACAACTAAAATCTTAATTTAGCAATTTGTAATTTTTGAAATTTAAAAACGTAGGCGAAATTTTTTTAAATTTAATATAGAATTTAAAAAATACTTTTATTTATTTTTGATCTCTTAAAATTAAATAAAATAAATATTAATATATGGCTTCTAAAAATTTGGTCATAAAGTGTGAGTATTTAAAATTTGATTAAAAGAATGAAATTTTGAAGTCATACTTTAGAGATCATTCTTTTTTTTCTGACTGCCTACCTACTACAGTCTTAATAATTTTACGTATGTATTTAAAAAAGGTTTCATTACGTAGATATTTCATCCTATAAATAAGATTAAAGTATGTAAAGGCTTAAAAAATTTTTGATGAAAAATAGAAGCAAAAAAAGTAAATATTGTTTTAAGAAAAAAATAAAAATAACATAAAAAAGCAATCCTGGAATTTAAAAAATTTATGAAATCACTTTAAAAATGGTCATTTAAGAATAGTCAAGGACTTTCAGTAAACCAAAATTTATTACACTCAAAAAAAACTTAAAAGGAAACTTTTTCAAAAATCAAGAATTGAAAAAAGCTAAAGTTCAAAATGGGACCAAAAACGAAAATTAAATTTAAAATTATTTTGTCAAAATTCGTCTTCTTTTTTATACTTGCAAAAAAACTTGAAATAAAAAAAGAAGGAAATGGTTTATAAACGAATCAAATCATTTTTTCCTAATAAATAAATGATCATCACCACCACCCCACACAACCTAATTTCCGTTAATGATAATGCGCGTGTGGATTGTAAAAAATTCT
This sequence comes from Panagrolaimus kolymaensis, assembly GCA_028622995.1. Lineage (NCBI taxonomy): Eukaryota > Metazoa > Nematoda > Chromadorea > Rhabditida > Panagrolaimidae > Panagrolaimus > Panagrolaimus kolymaensis. The sequence goes on along the minus strand of JAJQJQ010000055.1, from coordinate 1,531,564 downwards.
TTTTTCTTTCGTCATAGATCATTTTTGGTTACGATTATCATCTTCTGCAGCAAATGAAAAACGTAAAATTTAAAATGTGCAGCCGAGCATGCAAGGAATGAATGATAGATAGATAGTGGCCATCCAAAAGATATCCGATCAAAATTAATTCTTCGAAAATTAATTTCTTTTTTTCTTTTTACTGCAAAATATTTGTGGATATTTCGAAAGATTCACGTTCTTGACTAAAAGAAAACGTGTCAGTCATCAGTCTGAGAATGCTGATGACGAATGATAAAAATTCGCTGTCGAATTCTTTTTTTTTATCATACTGTAATCCTCCGAAAATATTTATCTCTTTGCTGTTTGATAAACAACAACCGACCGGAAATAAAATAAATATTTTTTGGATTAATGATCTCTTAATAATAAAAATAACATCATAATGAGAGAGAAAAAAACTTGAAATCATATGTTTTCTTATTTTTTTCCCAAGAATTTTTAATTATAGTTTTAATAACTTTTTGAACTTTTAGATTATGGCTTTTAATTTCCGGAGACATCTTTGATTACTTTTGTGCTTTTTTTTAAACGAAGATCAGTAAAGCATTAAACCAAAAAATTCTGGAAATGATTCTTATTAAGAATTAAAAGAAAAAAATTAGTTTCCTCTAAAAGCTTTATCCATGAATACAGTACCTTTTTTAAAATTTATGTTATTTTAAAATTATGTGTTGTTAGTAAAGTATGATTCACGGGTTTAAAATACTATGTGCAGCAAAAAAATAGGGATTTTGTGCAGCACGAAAAACATCAAAGCAAAAAGGCGAAAAGTGAGACATTGTTTTGTTTTTTTGCCAAAATCTCTCAAGGGATACAGAATTTTAAAAAATAGGTTATCGAATGTCTCCAAGCTACGTCCTTGAAAAATTTCCTCAGAAAGCTCTTGAAAATGTTGGCAACACAAACAAAAGATTATCTCTTTTTTTATTTGTATGTAGCCATAAGATTGAAAAAAATATTTAAGATAAAATTAAAAATAGAAATATAAAAAATTCATTTTTTGTGATGGAACATATCCATATTCGTCAAAATTGTATTTGTTGCTTCAAAATCATATTTTTTATGAACTCTATAATGTCAATAAATACCATTTGGGTACTTTCTATCATAAAAGTTTAAAACGTTGGAAATTAACAAATCAAAAAAAAAAATCAAATGAATGAAAATCAAATTAAATACAATAAATTAACGTACAAATTTTTTCGAGTTGTAACTTCTTAATTGATTGATTTAATGTACTGAACAAAAAAATATTGGTTTAGATGTATGATTCATCGATTCAACTTTTCATTCATTTGTGTGTATTTTGTAGCCTGTTTTTTATGTAACAAGAAAATACGTGAATGAATTATTTGTAGGGTAAAATCAAAGTTTCCATTACGTGAATATTTTTTTCGCATAAAATGTGAGACAATCGCATTTACTCCTTTCTACAAGTTAACATGATATTAATAAAGCCAATACTTTCGACAAAAAAACCAAACACATTTTCAAATAAAAAAAAAGCAAATATTTTTTGGCAGTTTAGTTATTTATAATTTTTCTTTATTTTTACCAAACTTGTTTTTTTCCAATAGTTTCAATTTATAAAACTCGTGGAAACTTTAATTTGGAATTAATTTTTTTAAATTATTTTAAAGCAGACTTCTGGCTTTTTTCTAACTGATTTCAAAGAGCAAAATGCCAAAAAGACCAGCACTCAAAGAAGAAATAAAAGCAAATAAGTAGTAAGGTTAAAAAATTAAAAACTCTTTTTTTCTTAAAACACAAATACTGGAAAAATCTCTAAGGAATACTTTCTTGCTTAGTTAAATTTGCGTGTAAGTGTTTTTTTATTTTGCTCTTCCATTCTTTTCGATTTTTTAATTGAAATAAGCGTCTAAGAAACGAATTAAAATAAAAATAAAAGCTTTTCCTTAATCTTTATCCATCCTGCTTTAATTTTACATTTTTTTTCTTCCTATTTTTACAACCGGAGTGTATGAGAAAAAAATATATTTTAAAGCGTGCGTTGTCCAGGCAACATTTTACAATTTATTAGAAATAAGTAAAATGCTTGAAGCGAGATGAAGCGAAAAATAATAAAACAGAATTAGAAAATTATTTATTGCTAGGTAAAAAAACATAAAAAGAAAAGGTATTTTTACTAATTTTTCATTATTTTTTCTAGAAAAATTAGACAAAAATTTAGAAATAAGAACTTACATATTAAAATTTTATTATTTATCGGATTTAATTTTCAAATTTTCATTTTGGGGCTTCAGTAGGGATTAATAAAATTACGTTCCATCGTGATAAAAGGAATAACTACAGAGATTAAAGTTTTTGCCACTCTTTTTCATAATAAATTTTTTTTCTAGGTAAAACAACTAAAAACTTGATTCTGAAAATTCCTCGAAATGGATTACGAAGGTTCAGAAAATGACATAACTGCGTTTCTTGGATCATATCGACTATCATTTTTGTATTTCATTTTGGGATCACTAAATTGTGGAGGGTTTTTAATTTGTTGCATTTTGGCAAAATTGTTTAAACAATTTCATTTCAATCATGCAAATTTCTGCACCATCTTCAGCAACCTCCTTATTTGCTTGGCTGTGAATAACCTAATTCAATGTGGCCGAATTTGCACTTTGTTTTTGCAATGGCTTTTTGGGTTTGAAACAATTATTTTGGTTACGGTGATTCTTAGTACATATTTTTCCATATATAAAAAAGCTTGTTTTCAGCAAAATCAGCCATGTTTAATTTCGCTGATGAATAATTCGGTTACTTTTTTCGTTATTGGCGGATTCACTTTTTGTTTGATTGAACGGGCATATGCCACAATGAATTATATCAAATATGAGCATGAAGATTATTCTCGAACCATTTCTCAAGCTTTTAATGTCATGGTTCGTTTTTTTCAATGCTTACCTGGCACAAATCCGGGCGCTTTCGATAATATATAAAAAACGTTTAAAAATTTGGGTTTTTAGTGGTTTATTGCTGGTTTTATCATTCTTATCAATATTATCATATCCATGAGCACTTTTGCTGAAACAAGTTACTACACTTGCATTTTGAGTGAACTTAAAAATGATCCAATAAAACTCAATATGCCTTCGTTTATATGCACTATTTGCATGGTAGCTTTTCTCCTCTTTTTTATTCTTTTGCTTCGAACCAATATTGAAAGGCGAGCAAAATCCGAACGTCCTCAAGCTCAATATCGCCTTGGAACAGCATATCAATTGAGAGAAAATTGTTATGGTATTCGATTAATGATTTGGTTTACGGGCACTTTTTTGCTTTGCTTGATACTGTATTTATGGCACATAGAAAATTTGTATATCAGTTATGTGAATGTTAACTACAAATTTGATTATGAATATATGGTATTTTGGAAAGTAAGTAACTAGTGTAGCTATAAAATATTTTTACTGTATCCAAAAAAGATGATTTACAACTATGTTTTTTCTAGGAATTTGCATTAATTTATTATCCACTTTTTTCCATTTTAATGCCATGCGCAATAATATTTTGTTCGGCTGCCATTTGTCGGAGGTTAAATGATATGTGGCTTGCCTTTTGTCAAAGTTGGAAAACTGCTGGTAAGTTTTATTACTTTTATGACCTTGAAAATACGGTTTCATCAAAAACTAAAGTTTAACTTTTACATTTTTTTACAAACATTAAACTTTGATCTAAAAAAATTATTTTTACAATCTTTTTTTGTTGCTAAAACTTAAAATTAAGGACAGATTCGAAAAGTCATCGAGGAAGTTTAATATTGAAAAGTGCAGCCCAATTTCTTCCATGGTATACTCCAACTTCAGCAACAACAGCCCAGCGACACTTTGATGCTTTAAATGATTATTGGGAAAGTAGCAACAAGTTACACACAACGTAATAATCTCCAAAACCAATCTTTTTTTTTTATTCTCACTCACTCCACTTTTTTTTAGTTTGTTTTTCCAACAATAAAAAGACAAAAAAATATTATTTTAAAAAATCAATTGATGGAATTTTTTTTTTCATGTTAGTGCAGCTGTGACAAAACCAAAAAAGCAGAGGGAGAGAGGATTGAAAAATAAAAGACAGTGAGAGAGGAGAGACAAACTAAAATATAAAATTATGGAACATTGTGATGATATATTTTTTATATATTGTTTTCGTTGTACACTGTTCATTTAATCTCGCAATAATACTTTTTGTTTTGTTTTCTATTTTGTAATTTATTTTATCGAATTATATTTAGTTTTTTTTAATAAAAAAAAGCCGGCACCTTTTTATAAACCAGCAAATAAGAAATTTTTAAAATTTAATAAATCGTTTGTTTTTTATTTATGCGTCCGACGAGTTTGTATTCTCACATTTAAATTTAAAAAATAAACAGTCTCAAGGCCATAAAATTTATTTTTTAGCTTAAAGAGAGAAAGAAAGAAATAATCAAAAAGCAACCATAAAATAAAATGGAAGTTTTAATGGAAGAAGGCGACCACGATGATGACCCACAATCCATTATTTCGCCCATTGAAACTTTGGTTGATGAACAGGTAAAAAAATAAAAAACAAATAAAATTAATTGCTTTTGTATTTTCTTTTTTTTAATGTCTTAATTCATGGGAAATAAAGAAGAGGAGGAGGATTTGATAAGTATCTTTTTGTCATATCCGTTTTTTATCTTCTCCCAGCAAAAACAACAACCAACCAAGAAAGCTGTATTTTTTTGCTATTTTAAAGCTTTTAATGTCATTATTTTTATCTCTAAAAAAGGGATATGTTTTTATTTTTGTAGCATGTTTTTTTAAATTTATTCTTTTAAAATCTTCTTCTCCACTTTTTTTTCATTCTTACCCATTCTTGGTGGTGCTAATGTTGAGTAGTAATACTAAATAACAAAACAAAAAAACTCCAAAAGAAAAACAATTTTATGCTTTTTCTTTTTTTTTTACCCCAAAAAGAAACCATTCTTTTTTGACAAACATTTTTCTTTAAAAATCGTTTAAAAAATTCTGGAGCCCTTCTTATTCTCGCGTTTTTTTTCGTTGTTGTTTTAAATTTTATTTTATTTTTATTTTGCTTATGTACATACTGAAAGATGAGAAGACACTCAACTCATCGGCTTCTTTCTCTTCATAGCTTTTGTGTATTTTAAATTTTAACTTTTATCATCATTTTTCTATCTCTCCAAAAAAATGTGTTTGCCATTGTTTATTTTTTTCTGTGTTGGTTTTTCTTTACTTTGGCGGCGACGACACTAAAAACTCAAAATTAAAATTCATTAACTTTTCTTTCACACACAATATTCACTTTTTTTAGGCTAACAAACTTTTTGACCTTTGCGACATGAATGAAAAAGGATATATCGTAAAAGAAGACTTGAAGCAACTTGATGGACTTATTCCAAATTTTTCTCCAAATGATTTAGAGCAATTTTATTCTGAAGCAGCAACGGGGGATAAAGATAAAAAAATTACTCGGAATAATTTTGTTCGCGCTATTAGTGAGTTATTAATCGAGAGAGTTGGAGATAAAGAAAAAATACTGTTTTTAAACTTTTATTTTTTTAGAACCTTTTTTATTTAAACAAAAAGCTTCCATTCCCAAACAAAAATTAAAAGTATGTTTTTATAATTTTAATTTTAGAAACTAATAACTTTTAAATCTTTAATTTTTTAGAAAAAACACATCAAAGAAGTATCCAAAAATATGTTTCGCACTATTTCACTTGATAATGATGAAACGAAAGTAAGTTTTATTTATTTATGAAAATTAAAGCTACAGTTTTTAATTAAACAATGAAGTCATAATTTTTTTCGCTTCAGAAAATTAACAGAGTCCATAACAAAAATTAATTTGTATCTGATTAAAAAACTTTTTTAAAGCATAATTTAAATTGCTTCATTTTATTCAAAAAAATTGAAGCTACTATTTCTGTATTTTTTTTAATAACTCTTTTTTTTTTGCAGCAACAACAACCAAAACCATTATCCGCTGAAAAGCAATTACCATCGATGAGACTTCCAAAGCTTTCAATTTCATTGGATGAAAAATTAGGAAGCACGGATTTTATTAATTCTCGAAATCCATCCTCTATTCCCAAAGATTTGTGTAATGAAGTTGAGCCTCGTCCATCTGTGGATTCTGATGATTATGATACTATTCCAATAACCAGCAGCCCATATTATGATCGATCTTTTAGTTTTCCGGATCCCAATTCAAATAATTCCATTTCGGCTAATAAGAGGCCAGAAGAACATAATGAAGAAATAGAAAAAAAGAATCATAATGAAATTAAAGAAGTTATCACAAAATCAAGATCGAGCTTGGAATTAAAATCCCCGAAAATGGAAAGACCATGTGATTTTGGACCAACGTCATTTTTGGATCATCCAATAGTCGCAGATGTAAGCTATTTTTTTTTAACCAATAAGCTGGAATGATTTTTTTTAAAGCACAGTCCACTTCAAAAAAATAGTATTTTAAATTCGTTTTTAGGACGTCAGAACCCCTGATAGAATATTCAAAGTTGTATTTGTTGGTGATTCAGCTGTGGGAAAAACTTGCTTTTTGCACAGGTTTTTAAACCCTCTTTTGTTTTTTCTTCCTTGCCATAAACAAGCCACTTTTTCAGATTTTGTCATAATCGCTTTAAACCTTTATTCAATGCAACCATAGGCGTGGATTTTACTGTAAAAAGCATAAAATTAGTTGATCGACTTGTTGCTGTTCAACTTTGGGTTCGTTGTCGACAAAAACCAAAATAAAAAATTATTCCCAAACTTTCTTTTTAGGATACAGCTGGACAAGAACGTTTTCGTTCCATAGCAAAACAATATTTTCGTAAAGCTGATAGCGTAGTTTTAATGTATGATGTTACATCAGAACAAAGTTTTTTAAATGTTCGAAATTGGATTGAATCGGTTCGAATGGGAGTTGGCGATGGTTGTGTAATGTGTTTAGTTGGAAATAAAGTTGATTTAGCTTCAAATGAATCAGGAAGAAAAGTTAGTTATGATGATGGAAAACAAATTGCACAAGTAAGCTTATAAATGTAAAAAGCACACGATAACTTTTAAAATTTTAGGAATTTGATATGTTATTTTTTGAAACAAGTGCTTACACTGGACTTGGAATTAATGATTGTATGAAAGCTGTAGCAATGTAAGTAATTATAAAATTTCGCAAAAAAAGAGTTTTATTAAAGAATAAATTATTTTTTCTAGTCGATTACAACAAAGAGAGGATGATCAACTTGAAGAAGCTTTGAGACTTGAAATGATTATTCAGCATTCAAAATCAAGCTGGTGTTGTGTTTAGTTTTACAAAAAAAAACATAGATTTAGATAATTTATTTCTCACAAATTTAAATAAACTTGGATTAAAAAAATTTTTCTTCGTAAATAAATGTTTGAGGATCATGCATTCTTTGAGATAATTTGTACTTCAACAAGGAATTCACGTTGCCAATAATTTAATTGATTAATAAACCAAAGTTAATATATAAATAAAAACAAAAGCTATATATGCTATTTCTTTAATAATACATTGTCATTGATATTCAAATTACCATGCAAAGAGTTTCTGCTTTCATGAAGATTTTTTTCTAAAAAAGAAAATTTTTTTTAAAACGTTTTATGTTAATAATGTCTAGCGATAACAAGCAGCGACTATTAAAACTATCTTGCTGATAACATTTATCAAAAAAGTACCCTTAATTTCCTGCTCCAAATATTTAAATTTCTTCTCTGCTTCTTCATAATCTTTGTACATATCCAAATTTGATGGAAACATGGCTTTATTATGCGCATAAAAATCATCAGAGATTTGATTTTCTGAAGAGCTTTGAAGCCAAGCAAATTCTCCAAATGTTCGACGGCTAACTGCTTGGTGTTGGATTTGTCGAAAGTGGTCAAGTCGCTGAAAAACAAAAAACTTTATACATATATATAAAAGTTTGAAAGGTATTCAGTCGCTAACTTTTTTCATTGTATCAAATTCAGCATCGATTTGAGTTTTTCTTTGAAGAAAATCTTTATCCGTTCTGGCTGTAATATTATTATCTTGTTCATCCAACTGAAAGATAGCTCAAAAATAAGAGTATTCTAAAAAAAATTTGAATGTTAAAAACCAACCTCAGCAAGTCGCATTTGAATAAAATCCTTTCTTTGAATTCCTAACTCTTCATCAGTCTTTTTCCGTTCTTCTTCATTAAAATTATTTAATTCACTCATTTTATTATTAAAAGAAATTTAAAATAAAGAAAACTATTGTGTTTCCCGAAAATGAAGTTTTATTTTTAAAAGCAATAAGTAGAGGCTACTTTTTTTCGTTTCAAGAAAAAAAGTGGAACTTTGTATTTATAAAAATGGTCAAAAAAAATAAATGCTTTTTATTTACTTTTTTGGAGGGCAAATGATAAAATTCCATATAAAAAATATCAAATTAGCTAATAGGATTAAAAAAAACCATAAAAAGAGAGTTAGTTAATTTTATCACCAGCCTTTAAAAAGGTTAAATTTACATACCTTCCGATTAAAGAATTCCAGAACAAGACGAATAAAATATTTAAATTTTTGCCAAATCAAAATGCTGAGTTAGAAACTTTTAAATCTACTTCGTTTTTAGTTTCAATGGTATTCAGTCAAAGCAAAAAGAAAAATCAAGAAAATAAAAATAAACTATTACAATAGAAAAGCATTTTTGGATCTTCGTTACTTTTAAGGGACAAATTTTATTTATCCCTTAAAATGAAAAGGAACAGTTTTTTCAAAAAATTTTACTTTGTAAACCAAATTCTTTTAGCCATGTTATGTTTTCGAAAAATAAAAGTTTATCTTTACTTTTCCAAAGTGATATCATCATTGCAACTTAATCGCATTAAGTTTTTTTTCTTATTTTTTTTCTGCCGCTCTTTTTTTGTTTCTTAACTACATCATTTTCCTCCCCCACCAAATAAGGAATAGCAGCTAGCTATTATTTTTAAGATTATTACATTTTTATTTTATAATATCCCATTTGGTTTACGAGTTTTTTTTGGCTTCTTGCAAGTTGCAACTAAAAACTACGACATATTTCCTCACAAAAATTGTGGCATTTTTTTCAGCTAATAAAAAAGAGATTACGTTTAAACATTAATCAAAAAATATAACAGGCGTTTTTTTATTTCATAAAAAGTATAAAGTTAAAAGTAAAATATTTTTGTGTTTTGTTATTTGAAATGTTAGATGCTTTGCTTCTGGGAACTTTGTAGATAAATATTTGAAAGTTAAAAATCTGTTATTTTGCATCCCACTCTTTTCTTCTTTGTGGCTATTATTTACATTAGTCAATGATATTTAATGGAATTTTCTAATTCTTTTTCTCTCATTTATTTTGTGGAGGAGGAAAGCAAAGCTTTGAAGATTCATAATCCATTTCATTTCCATCCATCCATCTACTTACTTTGTTTTGTTTTGTTTTTTGTTTTAGTAGTTAGTTAGCTTCTTAAATTTCCGGCATTTGCTCTTGCAAATATTTTTTTTTGTACTTTATAAAAAAAAGTATAAAATTATTTATTGTGCCAGCAACATTATTTTTTTTGTGGGACCGTGTGTTGTTTTTCAGGAATTTAACTTGTAGCTTCGTCTTTCGATGGTTAATGTAACAACTAAAAAGAAAATGAGTTTTTTTCTTTTATTTTTATTCATTGAAGCAAATTATTCTCAACGTCTTTTTTGTTCTGATTTATATTTTAACTTTTTAAAAATAAACGCAAAAATAATTTCACCTGTTCAAATGTTTTTTATTTTTTGAAAGTTATTTATGCATGCAAAATTCCGCTAAAATGCCACGAAAATAGTTTGCTTTTGCATCTACCGTAACCTGGAAACATAAATGTTACGAATGTTACAAATTTTATGTTGGAGGTTGGTTTACTAAAAAATACTTCCGCGTTTAGTTGCAAAATTATTCTATTCAAAAAAAAAGGAAGCAAAAACTTTATTTGTAAAGCTTTAAAAATTTTCAATAAAAAAATTAATTTTTATCATTTACTTCTCATTTTTTGTTAAAGCGCAAATTATTTATTTTCCCTCTGTTATCTATCGTCATCATTGTTTTCTTACCAAAAAAAAATGACGCATTTTAATACTCATTTTAATATTGGGCTTCAGGAAGATTTTTTTATGTTGGTAAGCTTCTTCTCGTGTACTAGTTATTAGCTCCTCTTTCAAAGGAGTTTTTCTATTCCTCTTTGCTACAAAAGTTTGTTTATTTTATTTGATTCAAAACTGTCAAATATTTTTGTTGTTTTGTAGGATCGATGTTATGAAATATATTTTTTATTTGATTGAAACTTTTCTGACAATAAAAACAAAAAGCGAACTTTTTTATGACGTTTGCTTTTTTTCACTGGTATTTAACTCATTTAAACTATTTTTTTACTCGAGTTTAGTTTTGATGTTTGTTTTGGATCTTTTCAACTTTTTAGCTTTTCTGCAACTCACAACTTTCTCATTTTCAAATCCTTTTAACTTTTTTAAATATTTCCGACGTCAGCAAAAAAAAAGTTTGAAAAAACGAGCAACAATGGAATTTTTTATTGTTGTTCATGTTTAATGATTAACTTTTTTTCTTGAACTAAAAAAAATACAACAGCATTTCTGTTGTTAAATGAAACTGATACATCTGTGACGCTTTTTTTTTTTTGCAGAAGCTTCTTTTTCTCTTGAAGGCGGTGGTATTTGACAATAAAAAAACTAAAAACACAATGAACTTGCTGTACCAGGTGTACTATTTTTTAATGTAAACACTTTAAAAAAAACCGTGTTTTAAAAAGGTTGAATTTTCTATTCGAGACCGTGGATCTCGTGTTTTCGCTTTAAAACCAATTAAACTGTCTTCAGAATCAGCATCAGCGGCTCCGAAAACCCCAGGGGAATAAATTTCATGCAAACATCAAGAAATAAAGTTTTTTCCAAATCCATCGAACTTCTGCAAAAGCTCGATTTTCTCAAAAAACGTCTTTTACTATTTCTTTTTATTAAGTTTAACCTTATAAAAATATAAAAAGAGTTGCTCTAAAAATTAAAAACGTTTGATTCACGTTTGCTAAAGATTTTACTGAAGAAAAAAATATTTAAATGCCATTTTGGTTCTTAGCGCGATTGTTTGCTTGTCGCTGCAATTTTTTTTTGTTTGCAAAAAATCAAAAGTTTGATTTACGAACACTTTTTGTGAGAATATTTTCAACAAAAAAGAAGCTTCATCATTTTGTTATTGTATCGTCAACCATGGATAAACATAACTTATTGCATCCGCCTCTTCCTGTTAAGAATTTGAAAAAGAAAGACGAAGTTTTACTTATTAATGGAACGAAAGAAGATGGAAATTTCATTGTTACTTTCATAGATGCTGATTTTATAGATCTTCCAAAACCTATCATTGGTGTACCTGTTAAAGATCTTTCCAAGTTCCTTGGTTCTCATGCTTGTAGAAATGTCAAAGCTGTTTTCTTCGTTTTTGTTAATTTTGAAAATGCATCACATGTTGTTAATCTTGAAATCCGTCAAATGGTTTATGAAGAAGTTAGAAAGCGAAAATGGCATCTTTATCTCATTCATCCTTCTCTCCATTCAACTATGTTAATGGTATTTGGCTCAAAAATTATTTCAAAACCTGGTGATATTCTTATAAATGTCATATGTTCCGGTGAAACTGGTGAAATGGTAACTGTTTCTGAACTTCATCGCAAACAAGAAGGATACTCATACATCGGTAATCGACGGTTCAATCGCTTTAATAGAAATATTAATGATGTTGCAACTGAAATTCTTGGTACATGTGATCCTAAATATGTTATTGTTCTTGGTCAACAATGTAATGGTCTCGTTATGTCTTTGAAAGATCGTTTTATTCCATCAAAAAATGTTATTTACATCGATCATGAAGGTATCGTTCGAATTAATCCACAAGTTCTGAAAACAATCTTTGATCATGAATCCAACCAAATTATTCCTTTCTCTATGGATAAGCTTGCTGTTTCAAATGAATCAAATTTTACTGATCCTGAACAAGCTGTGATTACTGTAGATTACTTTGAAGAATTGCCTTTTGAAAAAGTCCAAATTGTACCTAAATCAAAGAAACCATACTATGTAAGTTTGTTTACTTTGTTTTCTTTACCTTTACGTTGTTTTTTAGGTTGTTTTCTATGACACTCTTTCTGATAGTTACAAACCTGCTGGTAAAGCTGAACTTTTCAAAGAAAAAGAAGGACATCGTATCAAGCTTGCTCTGATCATCGATTCAAACTCGCTTCCATTCCTGTACCAAGAAGCATATCTCATTCCTGAAATTCAATCATTACCAAAGAAGCTTGCATCATCAAAAGCTAATTTGAATGTTCCTGTTATTGCTTTTTTCGATAACTCATCCGTCATTTGTGTTCGTGATGAAAATGGTTATAAGTTCTTGAATGAATGGAACGGTAAGTTTGCTCTTTATCTTATTACAGTAAATATGTGTGTTGTTTTCAGGTTTATATGGAAATGATCTTTACCTTAGCTTTGAACCAGAAGAACCTACTATTGTCACTGATTTCAACAAAGTTAAAGATAAAGATCCTTTTGTGGTTTATGGTATGTTCACAGCTTTTGTGCTATCTATTAATATATGTATTGCTTTCAGATTTGGTCAAAGTTCTTTCGATGCCTGCTAACATTCTCAAAATTGATCCAAAATGGGGATTCAAAGTTACTAGTGATGCTGAAAATCCTGTCTTACTCGAAGTTGAAACATTTTTGGGAATTCGAAAATCTGCTACTCCTGTTTTCTTGATGGCTCTCTTTCTCAAGCATCACATCAAAGCAATCAAGAAAGTAACTGGAAAGAAGCCAAAAGAACTTGGATTTTGCATTTTCTCTGATTTTACCAAGAAAGAAAAGAAACGAATTAAATCTGGACTCGAAGAAGCTTGTAAGCTCTTGAAAATTGGTTTTGTTACAAATGTTTAAATTTTGTTAATGTCTTTGTTTTGTTTTTGAATGAATACGTAAAGTTTTAATAAAGATTCTTTTATGTTTAAAAAATAAAAGGAACATATTTTCTTTATCACTCTTGTTATCCCATTAAAACCTGAGTATCTTAGAAGAGAAAAAATATGAAAGATAGCAAATGACAGAGTAAGAAAAAGCTGAACTAAAGAAATTTATTATAAAACAACTACATACATATAACAAAAAGATAAACATCAAAAAGAAAGACAAGAAAAAGAGAAACTATTAATTAAAGAAGTGTTCTTTCCATATCCATTTTTGATAAGGATTTTTATCATCACATCTTTGTAGTTTTACTTCGGATGAATCAGAATCTTGAGAAGCTGTGACACAAGTATTTTCAAGATAATTCATAATTTGTTGAGTTTTTCGATTATATTTGAATGCAGCATTAACTGTTCCTTTTTGACATTCAGCAGTTCGAAGGAAATTTGAATGTGGAGTAATTGAATGTGGATTAATACACGATTTATAATTAGTCATTTGACCTTCTTTATTTAACCGAATAATTTGATTTAACTCGTAAAATCGACAAGGAGATGCACCAACTGTATCAGGAACTGATCGACCCATAGTGTCAAGGCATTTACCAGATTTAGGATTTCTTGCTTCACCCCATACATCATTATCAGGAAGCAAAGGATAGCTTCTAGAAACATCATATGCTACGTTTTTCATATACCAGTCAAATGATTTGCATTCAAGTTTTTTTCGACGTGCAAGTTGATCAGAAATATCTCCCATGGGGTTCTGTAATTTGTAGTTGTTCAGATTTTGTTTGTGATGGTCTATTGGAAGATGGAGAATAATTATTAGAAAAGGAAAATGAGGAAGAATTAGACGATAAATTTGGTATGGATCGAGAACTAAATTAAGGTGGAAGTGGACGAGCTGGAGGAACTTTTTCTATAAAAGTTAAAACAAAATGTTAGTAAAAAATAAAGAATCGATGTGTGTCTATGTTAATTTTGTGCCTTACTGGAAGTGGGTTGTGGTGCAATAGAAAATAATTCACCAACAAGGGCATTATAAGTTGGATTCGTGGAACGTGGACGATATGATGATGAATGAGATGATGGTGCAGAAGGTGGAGGAGAATGATAATTAGGAGAATATAAACCCCACGGTCTCTCCGGGGAATGAAAAATGTCCTGTAGGCGCGTCCTTTGACTATAGGGTTCAAAATAGCGTGAAAATCATGAAAAATGAGATAAAACAAGCATATTGAGTCATTTTGGGGATGTGCGGTCAAAAAAACGAAATACTCGAAAATGGCCTTTTTTCGTTTATTATGTATCCTAAATTGTTGTTGTACTTAACATATTGAAATGTTTCATTGATTTTAAGTAACCTAATATATTTGAAATATGCTGGTGAAGACAAAAAAATTCTAAACCATCTCATTCCAAAAATCCACCAGTCGATGTTATGGACACCAGAGGATCAAAAAAAGAAAAAATGTAGTTTCGGTTAGGATTTTATTTTTTGCAACTTAATTTTTGCTTTTTTTCAATTGATTTCTTTAAATTCAAGTGTTGATAGACATTCCCTATCAATATTATACCATCTCGACCCATTTTTTGCGATTTCCCACTAGTGCGAAGTTTAACTTTGTTTTTACCTCCTCAGGCATTTAGTCCATATTCAGGCCTGGTATACGATAATTGGCTAGGCATATATTCAGACAATATCATCCTTATTTTCTTATTGTTTTTTTTCTTGTGTCTTTTTTTATTTTCTGTTGCTAACGAACAACTAACAAAAAAATACTTAATTCTTTTTTACTTTTTTTTTTGCAGCGGCATTCAATAACATTTATATTTTCTTTTCTTTTTTTGCACTCATTTTGCATTTATCTCTGCGTCAGTAGCAACGAAAAAATTTCATCAGCTGTTCATTATTTTCAACGTTGATGAGAATGCTCTTTGGATTTAAAAAAAAATTTTCGTTGGTTGAGAGTTGTAATAATGACTTTTTTGTTTGGGTAGAGTGAGGGAGGATGCGAAGGTGGATGACACAACAAATAACACTAAAACATTATTCATTTTGTCGACGACGCCACTGGCACAAATAATGCTTTTGGTCGGCGATCATTAAACAATCAGTGATTATAACAACTTTAAAACATTTGTGCTTCTTATTTATTTTACGTTTTTTTGTTTTGTTTTACATACTTTATTTTATCCTTCGATGAGAAAAAAAATAAGAATAAAAAAGTTGGCTTATTTTAAAGCAGCCTCTTGGCATTTTTATTTTTATGTATGTATTTAGGAATGAATACGTCAGCTTAAAATGCAGTTAAAAAAAAGTTGAGGGTGGAGGAATGTTGTGCTTTTATCTAAGCAGCAACAGCTGAAACGATGTAAATAAAAGCATAGAAAAGTGAGGGTGGTGTCATAGCTGCTAAAGAATGCAATGCTTGAGCTTGATTGACATCCATTAATTTTTTTTTGTTTCCTCTCTCAATTTTATTTTCTTTTGTTTTTATTTACTTTATTAGTATTTATTAGTCAAAATATAACCCACATCATTATAATACTTATTTTCTATATAATCTTAAGGTGCTAATAAAGCATAGCAAAAAATTCAACTTTTTTTTATATTTTGACGGAGGCGTAAAAATAAATAAATTTCTTTTCACATTTTTCTCTATTTTTTTTTCTTTTCTTTCAAAAAGGTCAGTTTTTTTGTTGATTTTTTGGCTTTCATTTTTTACTTTTTACGATTAGTACTAAAAAATTGAATTGAGTCTTTTATCATTAACAATGCGAACTTTTCTGAGGGGGCAAAGCAGCAATGTTTTATTGTTATTTTAAAGAAAAGAAAAACCCTTTATTAATCCACTTATTTCTCGAATAAACTTTAAATTTGTAAAAAAAATAAATTTTGCTTCTTTTAGCACGGGTAGCAACGCCTTCATTTATAAACCCTACGAAAAATAGTAAACTTTGTACTCAAAATGAACCTTGCTTTTACTGCTGCAAAGCATAAGTTTCTTGCCGCCGCCTTTCTTTTTTATTTAAAAAGTGTTCGGAACACAAAAAGGAAAAGTGCAATTCCATTAGCTTATTAATAATAAAAAATTGTTCAAGAAGGAGTGGGCATTGTTTTCGAAGCCAAGGAATTTTTACTTTATTGTAAAACCATCTGTCAAATGTATTTTGGAACTCGCTCCATTAATCCCCCAACTCCAAAAGAAGCAGCGTTCTTTATATTTGAATTTTTTTTCATTAAATTATTTTTTTTATTCAAGAATATTTTTTGTTATTTTCCCTCCTCTTTTTTGCTGTGGTCTCAATCATCAGCGGGTGTGAGATATTATTTATCAAATCATTTATCTATTTTTTTTTCAATTCAAACAGATGTTGTCTATCATCGACCCACAAAGTTTGCGTCAAGTTTTTGTTTTGCAAGCGGGTTAAAGCGTTCATTTGCCAGAATTTTTATTTTTTATTACTTCAATAAAAATATTATAAATCAAAAACAAATTTCGCACATTCTTTTTTTTTTTAAAGAAATAATCTGACATTAAAAAGTTTTCAAAGTATCACCTTTTTAAAAATTCCATCGAAAATTCGTTCATAAATTTTTTATTTTCTAAGCCTTCGGCTCCAGCTTATTTTATTTTATCCTTTTTGAAGTTCATTTCATTTTTTCTATTTTTTAATCTAATAAAAAATTCAAAAGAAAATGACGTTATTTTCTTTCTCTTTTATCTTTTTTTGAAAAGCAGTTTATTCATGTTTTAATTAAGCTTCGAAACAACTTTTTTATTTGAATGAATGAAAACGGAAAAGTTTAAAAAACAACCATAGAAATTTCTTTCGTAAAAAGGATGAGCGTCTTTTGCGGGTTTTATTATTTCTTTTGTTGGGGAAAGTTTACAAAAAATTTGCCAAAAATAGTTCGCAAGTTTTACTATTTTGATTCTATCTTTCTATATCTTTTTGCATTTTTCAAATTTGTTTTTTACTTCCAAAAAATTTATTTAAAAAAGAAACAAAATAAACACAAGTTTTCTTTTTTGCTGCAAATATCTTTATTTTTGTGGGAAATTAAATGACAATCGAGAAGCGAGCTAAATGGCTTGTTTTTATTTTACTTCCTAGCTTTTTTAAAAATTTTTTGTTTGTAAGTTAGTTATTTATTTTCTCGAGGAATAATAATGAGAATGAAATGCATTTGACAGTTATAAAGCCTTCATCCTCTGACCGACCATTGTTTTTTTTTTGCGTTCCGTTTTTTGCGTGTTGACAACAAAGAATCACGTTTCATTTTGTGGAGGATATTATTGTTTACTGATTTTTTTGTTTCTCACTTATTTTTTTGCTATTTAGTTTACATTTAGCTGTCATTAATTATTTTATTGACCTTTTTTCAACTTTGCTTTTCGGATAAATAATAAATAAATAAAAAAATAAAAAACAGGGATGCAAGTTTGAATGAGAAAAAAGTTAGTTTCTCACACCCTCTTTGCTACTTTATCATTCTTTATTTTTTTTTGCATTGTTTCCGCCCGCACCATCATCAAACTTTAATCGAAAAAATGTGGTTATCTCATGCCTATTTGCTTTTTATTTAGTTATTTTTTGCCTTAAGGATTTTTTTTGAACTTTTTATAAAAAGGCATTAAGGGCCGGCAAATTTGCAAGAGCTTAAGATTTTGTCGATCAACTAATTTTTTTTTCATCGTCATCAGAAAAAAAAGTGAAGATTTAGTGTTTGATGTCTCAAAGATAAAAAAATAAGATTTGATGTTCAAAAACATCTTTTTAAGAATTTATTATTAATATTCTGTGTCCAAAAGTAATAAAAATATTGTTTCTATTTTTGTCATTCTAAAGCCAAAAATCTCTCAAACCCAAATGTTTTTCTCTTTTCTACTTTTGCTTGTTGCTTCAAAAGAAGATTCGTAATTTTCTGAATATTCATTTCATTCTTTTTATTTTTGAGGACAAATATTTTTAGAATACTTTTCTTTTATTTATCTTTCTTTGAATAATAAAAAAATACCTTTTTTTATTTTTGTCATAATCCTTAATATTTTATTTTTTTTACTTACATTTTTTTATTTTTATTTTCTTGCGTGTTAAAAACTTTTACGGCTAAAAAAAGAGTAAAAAACACTTTCTTTATTTTATTTTTTTATTATTTGATTCCGTCGTCATTCGCGCTTTTTATCCTTACTTTTAACTTTTAAACTTTTTTTAGTGTCTGACAATTTTATTTCTTTCGTTCGAGGCTTTTAAAAAAATAAAGGTTTTGACATCCTAGTTTATAGTCAAATTTTTAGAATTTTTTAAACTCAACAATTCAAACTCAAATATAACTTTTATTTCCTTGCTTTTTGCCCTCCGACAGCAGCAGCAGTCGTCAGTTCGCAGCAATAAAAAAAGGGAAGGATGAGTAGCTCAAGTCGCAGCCCTTCCGTTGTATCAAATGGTGATATGCGACGTTTATCACGACAAGAGACAACTTCCAATGACAAAACGGTTCGAAAAAAGTGGACATCCGCGTTTCGAGTTGTTCAGTCACTCAATCGCTTTAAAAGTGGACCAAATAAAGAGGTTGGTTTTAATTATTTTTGTTTTTTTAAAAGACTGAAAAACAAAAGTTTCGTTTTTTTTTGTTGCAAAGTACGTCAAAGGCAAAAACAAATTTGTGTCATTATGAAGGAGAGTTGTAAAATAATTAAGAGAAAGAAACCTTCTCAACTTTCATAAAAGGTTAAAAATAACATTTAAGAACACTTGTTTTTCATAATTTATTTTTTTGAGAAAAAAAAATAGAAAACGTAAAACTCTGAACTGGCTTTTAATAAAATAGGGAACAAATTGTTATGACTTTGAAAATATTAAATTATCAATAACATAGGCAGCTATTTATCTGGAGGTCAAGGATCGGTTGTTGCGAGTTTCAGAAAACAATGGTAAAGTTAGCAGTAAAAAAAACTTAGGTTCTTTTTCTTCATCTTTTTCATTTTCATTAATGATTAATTTATGAAGCTCGTCATTGAGGCTTTTTTGGATATCAAAATTGGTGATTTTTTGTACCCTCAAAATTCTTCCTTCATTTTTTTAAATAAAATTTTTTGGAGCAACCTTTAGTTTTTTTGTAAGTGCAAATAATTTTTGATTAGTTTTTTTCTTCTTATTATTATGAAACATATCTTTCATTTCCTTTTTTGTAATTCTTTTTCTATTATTTTGAAATCCAAACCTAGCAACGTCGATAGAATGATAGAATTTTGTTTTTGATTGTTATGTAATCGGAGAACAAAAAGAACGATTATTACCACCTACAATTCAACAAAAGAATAATAAAAAACCCAATAAAAATGTTTTTGCACCTGCTGAAATGAAACAACTATACACACAACCGACCGGATGCGGAAGGAAAAATTTTTCAGGAGAAAAAAGAATTGCAATTTTGTGAAATCCAAAAAAAAAATTTGGGAAACAAGAACAAAGTTTAAAAAAGTAAAAATGTGTTCTTTTACTTTTTATATGTTCCCATACAAAAAAATTTCTTCTTTGACATCCATAACAAAAGACAGAAGAAGAAGCAGAAAAAATTTTTTTTTTAAATGGTTATAACTTGAAAAAGATGGCAACGCTGAAGAAAAAAAGTAATAAAGAATATGGCACTCTTGTGGCAAATTTTCAATATGAATGATAAATTATGGCTCCCATTATTTTTTTAATGGAGATTCAAAAAACAAAAAATGAAATTGACTTCCTTATTATAATTTTTTTGCTGATATAAAAATCACATTGAAACTTAGTCTCCGAATGTATGAAAAGAAATTTCTTATTCTTTGCTGATTTAAGATTCTGGTGGTTTTTTAGTTTCTTTCGTTTTTTCCTTTTTTTGTGAAAGAAATTATTATTTCATGAATTTCTTAGAAATTTCAAATTGTGAAGAAAAAAAAGTGATTCCATGGATTACTGTATCGCAAACGAGCAACTTGTAGTCGTCAAAAAAAGAAAGACAGAATTTTTAAACAACAACATAGAAAGAAAAAAGAAGAGAGAAACATGAAATAACAGAAAAAGAAGAAAAAAAAAATAGAGAAGAAGAAACATGTGCTTAATTCATGGCTTACTTCTCTTCAGCTTGCTTCTTATGTTCATCATCAAAATTAATTAAGCTTTTCTTCTTTCTTTATTTTTTCTGTCATTCATTCACGAATATTTTTCTTTTTTCTTTCATTCATGATTTAATCAAGCAACAACAAACCCTTTTCATCAAAGGCATTCACTCAAAATAATAAACCCCAAAAAAATGCTTCCGTGTATTTCTTTCAAAAATTTTTAGACACTTGTTGATTATTTTCGTCATAATTTTTTTTAACGAAAAAAACCCATTTCATTTTTTTCTAGCTATAATTATTTTTTGCTTGCAAAGAAAAATAATAATATAACCTTGGCGTTCTTTTTTGCTACTACCTCCTATGGCTTTTAAGCGTGCTATTTATCCCAAAAAAAATTTTTTGCACTTTTTTTCCAGCCAACTAATTCCTGCAAAAATAAAATGAAATAAAAAAAGAACGAGCAAGATGCTTGTTGCTGCCTCATTTTCTTCGTCTGAAAACTGAAAACTAAAAAAAAACACCACTCAAACTCAGGCGTGAAAAGTAAAGAAAAACTAAAAAGAAAAATTTTGCCTAAAGGAATTTATATTATTTTTTTTACTCCCATTTCTAGTTAGCTATTTTTTTTTCTTGAACTTTCAAAAAGTCATCTTCATCTTAGAAGAATAAAGGATAATTTTTAAGGTTAAAAATATTTTTCTGCGAAAAAGAAGCGCCTCAAAGTCTCAAAAACTTTTTATCCTTAATTTTCTTGTTGAGTCGAACATGAAAAATGTCAAAAATAATAATAAATTTTTTTTGACCTTGTAAGTAATAAAAGTTAGTTAGTTAGTTTCAAAACTATGAATACCGCCTAAAGGCATTTTTCTTGATTCTTGAGCCTGTTGACGAACAAGAAAAAAATTTTTTGAGCTTGTTGCTTCCGATTAAATTAAAAGGCGTGGCTTTTTTTGTTTTTTCTTTCCTTCACGCTTCTTTTAAGGAAACAAAAGATGAAGTGGTTAACAAAATTTTTCACACTAGTTTGTTGTTGTTTTTTTTTATGAACGGGAAAAACAAAAAAAGCTTGAAAACTTGTTATTCGTAGAAATTGTTATTGGCGTATTTAATTTTTCTTTTTGTATCAGATAACGAACGAATGAATTTTGATTTTTATGCTGTTTAATTTTATTTGTGTTAAGTAGTTTATACTTTTTACTTTTAAGACAATCAAAAAAGAAAGCAGACGACCTTAACTTAATTTTATCTTACTTCTTCTTCGAAGGATATTTTATTAGTTCCTTTTATCTCTCTTATTTGTGTGTTAATCCTTTTCTTCATTTTTATTGAAACTCATATTCACTTTTTTTTTCGGCTGCTTTTATATTTTATATATTCTATATTGAAACAAAAAGAATAAATAAAAAAATGACTCGACGAACTTCCCTTCAATATCATTATTCACCAGGATTGGTAGGGACGACGACCACCAATTCAGCCAATTCAGCCAATTCAGGAGTTGGAAATGGTGGACACGCCCAAGCCCAACAACCACAAACTATTCATGACTTAGCTTGCGGCTATTTGCTTGAATTTCCACAAGATTTTAAGCAACTTTATCGACAAAGAAAACTTAGTCAAATTGGTGAAAATTATTTTAAACCGGCTTCAAATTTACGTTCCCATCGATTAAGTCATCCACATTTGTCATTTATTGCCACGCCATTAACCAATATGACCAACAACAATGCTTCGCCACCAAGTTTACCTTCACGCCGATATCTTCCAAATGGAGGACATCGAAATTCTCAACCATCTTTAATGTTCTATGGACAATCGGATGAACAAATTCAACATTCCTTAAATAATGCTTTAAATTTAAAACATGTTCCATCGCAACCTGTTTTATTTGGAAAACAATTTTCACCTAAAAGTAGTACCATCATTGAACCACAAAATCGACATTTTAATGGCGGCGGTGGACCAACAACAACAACTTCACAAAATCGACATCATCATCATTATTACCAACAACATCATTCGCCAAGTACCCCACCAAATTCGAATTCTAATATCTTTACACAATCTACAAATAGTAAAAATAACTCTCCTTCAGGAGGACGAAAATTGCCTAGGGCTTCAGAAAAACGAATCTTACAAAGGCATCCTCAATCAGATTTAGCTTTTCGTTTTCAGCGTCACGTGGATTATTATTCATCCAATGAAAATAATCATGGTCATCAAATTCGAAATGAAGGTAAGTATTTCATTTTTTGTTTTTTATTTTGTTTAAGTCCCTCTGTTTTTTTAAAAAGAAACTTTGCACCCTTAAAAAAATTAGCACCCTTATAAAAAACTTTTATTTTTTTTATTTATTTTGCACCGGGGGCGTTCATCATCCATGTTTGTCGTCAAAGAGATTTATTAAAAACAAAAAAATTACTTTTTTTTCAAAAAAGAAAAGTAAAAAATAACAAGAATTTTGTTTTTTTGAGTGTTAAATTTCATGATGAGGATAGCAATTTCATCTCCATTTACAGTTAAAAAAAATGAATTAATTAAATCCAAACTTGTTAAAAGAAATATTTTTTAATGAGCATTTATTTATTTCGTAACCGTCCATAATGTTTATGTGTATAAACATTTTTTGTCGCTTCATTAGACATTTTTTGTTTTGTTTCTTCTTTTAAATGTTTTTTTCTTTAAAAAAGTCTAAAAAAAGAATTTTTAAAAGCACTAAAAACACCAAAAGTCAAGTGATGGTAAAAAATGGGGTTTCCCAACAAAAGAAAAATTCAAGCAAAACCAAAAACCAAAAAAACATGCTGATTTAAAAATAAATGAAAACAATTTGAATTTATTTTTCATGGCAATTATGTCATTTTTAAAAATTTATTCTTACGGTAATGACAAACAAATGAATTAATAAAAAGCATGATAACAAGTAATTTTTAATTTTTCAAAATTTGAGAAGCGCATTGTTGTTTTAAAAATTCATTCCTGATTAGGTCAAAGAGGCATTATGCGTTTGCTGCTAGCAGTTTTTTTTTCTGATGGAATAATTAAGATTGTGTGGGAGTCAAAGAATCGAAAAAATTTCAATTTCTATAACCACAAATCTTATCATTTTACCGCTGCATCAAAAGAAATTGAGAGTAATTAGGTTCAAATATCTATCAAAAAACTAGCATGGAAACAAAAAAAAAAGAAAATTTCTCAGAAATTTGAAAAAATACCAAAAATCAAAACACTTGCAAAGATTTTTCAAATATATTTTTTTATGTGTTTACAAAAATATAAATAATTTTTCCCATTTTTTAAAAGTAATTTTTCACACGCAGCCTTTTTTATTTTTTTGCAAAGCTGAACGGCAAAAAATTTTATAAGCGCTGGTTGGCAGCTTTTTTCTATTTAAAAATTTAACACTTAAGAAGTGAGAAAAAAAGAAGGAGGCTCACTCATACTCAAGAAAAAAATATGTTCAAAAAACATTGCAAAGAAGAAGAAAAATATGGAGAAGAAAATAAAAAAGTCTCAAGAGAGTTTAGCATTAATTAAAAAAAATGAATGTTAGCTTTAAAAAAGAAGTTTTTTTTCCGAAACATCTTCATTTCAAACGAAAAACAAAAATAAAAGACAGAGCAAAAACTAACACATATTTTTTTGTTGGGTTTAAAAAAAATTAATTTAAATATTTGCAGAACCAGATTTCGTTGATCCCGTTTATTTGGCCCTCAAACAAGCTACAGGTCGATACGGTGGTGGTGGATCATCAAGTAGCAGACGAGGTTCATCCGCACATAATTTTGATTCAGCCAGTCCAAGCCCTCGAAATTTATCTCAAGTTTCTCTTCAAGATTCGGGTTATGCTGAAATTAGCAATTCTCGAAATCAATTATTAGGTTCCACTCCAATGTTGGATCAACCTGGAATGCCTCCAGCTAAAGCCATGTCAAATGGTAAGTTTTTTTCTTACTTATTTTTTCTCTCTCCAATTATAATTAATTATTTTTGACTTTGAAATTAATTCTACCAAAATTTTTTCTTTTGCTGACTAATTAAAAAATTATTATTTGTTTTTAAACTTTACACTTTTTTTACTTGTCTTTCTTCTCTTTTACACCACTTTATTTTTAAATGAAATCTGCGGCATCAATTTCAAACTCCACCACCCATGGCTATCTATCTCATTCTCAAGTTTTTTTTAAGGAGAAGCGAAAAAGAATAATAATAGGAAATCCGTAGGCGCGAGAGAAAAAAAAACTTGAGAAGCAGAAAAAGTAGAGTAGCATAAATGCTTTCTTCCTTTTTGGTGACACGGCATCGGTGTTGTTATTGTCGCCGCCGGTGTCGACGATGGATGGGCTGCATAATCGACGACTACTATGTGTACAAATAAAAAATTGTTGTTGCAGAAGCTCAAGAATGAAACTAAAAAACTTTACTCTTTTTTTATTTATTTTTTTTTCATTCTTCAAAAATTCAAACATGAATAAGAAAAAGTAGTGTAAAAACACATTTTTTCCAAAAATTTAATCCTAACAAAAAATAATTTTTTTATGGCTTGCTTTCAAGAAATTTTTTACTTTTTTATTTTTTGAAGTATTATAAATCATTATTAATTCTAAAAATATGTATATTTATTTGGTTTTTGTTGTTACTTTTTTACAATCTTTAAAATTTAAAACTAAAAAAAGCAGGTTACTCGCGTAAAACTAATAATTTAATAAACAAGTTTACCCAAGAAATAAATAAATACACTTTTCCGTTTTTTTATTGCTTACAAAAACTATAATTTTTTTTGCTACTGCCATTCCCCAATGTGAAAGGTTTATGAAAGCACCTGCGTTTTGTGTTTATGCTTTTATGACTTCTTTGTAAATTACCAAAAAAATTATTATGAGCCTTTCCTATTTTTGTCGTTTTTTCTTTCGTTTGCTACTGCCAAGTTTATTTTTTAATTTCATTTTCTTTAAATTCTTTTTTCATTTACATTCTTCATTCATAAAACTTTCTTTACGCTTCGTAGATTTAAAATTTAAAACAAGTCTTTGCTTTTTTTGCTTTTAATTTTAATTTTGGTTTAAACATTTTTTTTGCAGGAATAATTCAGCAACAACGTCGCCGTGCACCAAAATTAAATAAACAAATGAAATCATTATCGTTGGATTGTGCAGAAATGTCTCCTCCTGTTTGCAGTACCATGAGATCGCCATTTAGTGAGTTTAAAGATTTTAGTAAAGACATTTTTAATTGAAAAAAAAATTTTCCAGAAAGTAAACCTCTTCGTCAAGCTCAAGGCTTTGCAACATCAGGCGAAACATCAGATTGGGAGCGAAGTGTCTCTCCCGTAGGTCCCTCACCTCGTCGACTTCCACCTCAACCCACTTCCGTCACCACCCATATAGTTACTCATGAATATTGTGGGAATGATTTTATACTTTTTCTTGGTGATCGAATGAATATTGTGGATAATGGCGATCCTGATTGGTTACATGGAATTAAAGTTGGAGATCGAGCTAAAACTTTATTAACTTTTCCAAACACTTGTGTGGCTCCATTAAATCCTGGTGAACAACCTATGAAACTTTCACAAAATGTTAATTTAATTGAATCTCGATTACGTTTATATCGTGACCAAGTTGTTTTTGCATTACCTAATTCAATGAGACATGACAGAGTTAAAGTTAGAAATGAAAGGGGCACCATAGCTGAATGTCCGTTAATGTATTTAATGCTTTTATAAATAAAAAAATATGCAGCTACACTTTTGTTTTTATTATTTTCTCTGACTTAAAAAAAGGCATTAAACGAGGATTTTTTTTTTTATTTCTTTTAATTGTATTTATACGTATCTCAACTAAAAAAATACTTATGCGTCCGTTCCTTGATTTGTGATTTATTTTTTTATTCGTTTCTTTAAAAAAAAGTTTTTGTCTCGAGTTTGATTGACGTAAATATGGTCGTTGTTTATCCTTTGAAAACAATTAGGCCTTCAGGGAGATGGATGATTACCAGGTATAACTTGAAGTTAACGCAAAACCTTTAGCTTTGAGTAATCCTTTTTTCTCATATGAAACACATTCTTTTTATGCTACATACACGTGTCAAACTTTATCATCTAAAACATGAATCATCTCCTTCCATTGAGCCTCTAAAAAAACGCAACTTCCATACCTAAACAAAAGTTTTGAAAACCTTTTAACCCTCTTTTTTGCTTCATCACATTCATTTCCTTCCATTATTTTTTGATTCTGGTACAGCGAGGTTACCGGTATTTGCTGCCCCTTTGATTATTTTTATGCTTTTAACGTTTTTTTCTTCTTTCTATTTTTAAACTTATATTTTTTAATGAAATTTATAACTATTTTTGTTTTTGTCATAAATATATAAATTAAATAAAGAGATTTGATTTAAGTAAAAACTTTTATTGTTACATATAAAAAATTTCAACAAGTAAAAGATATTCTCAAGCAAGGGAAGAAAGAAGTAAAGTAAAAAAGATTCATTTTTTTCATCAAACATGGCAAAAAAAGAAAAAGAAAAACAAATGAACGACGAAAAAAGTTGTAAAACGCCAAAATTACAATTGCTTTTATGTTTTTTTTTGTTGTGCTTTGAAACGTCTTTTCCCGTCCCATAACAGCCTTACCTAAACCGTTGCGGTTTCAGATTAATGATAGCTGGCTTTAACTCATTGAAACGAATCATTCACAATCTGCTTAACCAATCTAATACGAGTCTTCGAAATAATAATACTGCTGTTAACCATCTCAAGCTTTGTCACCTAAACCTTCTTTTTTCAACACTCATTTCCTTCCATTTGTTTAAATAAAAGACAAGACAAAGATTTGTTATAAAAAAACGTTTATTGTAACATATAAACTTCTACAATTAAATACTATAATAACTCGGGCAAGTGAAGGAAACAAAGTAAAAAAGCGAAATAATAAAATATATCCAATAGCAATACAAAGAAAAGAAAATTCACAACTCTTAATAAATAGTATCATGGTTTGTGTTTAGCAAAATCGACAGGAACTTTGAAGAAGACATAAGGATGATAATCACTAATACCAAGAGAGACCAAACTTGGAACATCATCGAAAGCATCCATTGGACCAAAACCAGCTCCATCAAGATGAGAATACATTTTATTCAATTCAGCAGCGAGTTTCTTCGATGATCCTTTATGTGGTTCCATTATAACAGCTTGAAAGTTCACCGGCAATCCATATCTTAGAACAGATTCAACAAAAGTTCGAAGAGCCTTGACATGAATATAAGCAATAAAAATTTCACCAAAGTTGATTTTGAGCCATCGAACGATTTGAGCATATTGCTTTTGCTTTTCTTGAAGAAGTTTGTCTCTTTCAACTTTTCCATGCTTCAACGTTTCTTCATTGTAGACGAAATCACGGACGATGATCTTGTGTTCACGACAATTTGATTTGTATTCTTCAAGGACCTTCTTGAAGATAGTAACAGTATAAAGAGCATGTTCATTATCTTCTGTGATAAGTTTAGCAGATCCAGGAACAACCATATCAGCATATGTAGTATACTTGGCTTCCCATTCTTTGACATTTATTTTGGGAACTGCTACCACAATAGTCTGAAAAAGTAAATGGTTAGTTAACAAGACTAAAGACAGTTAATAAGCTTCATGATGCTACACTCATTTGAACTTGCATCAACTTTCCCGAAGGAGTAAACATCGTTACAATATAACAACAAGTTAGTCATCATTAGTACACAACAAAAGATCGAAAGATCGAATAACAATAGTAAGAAAGCGCAAATATGAAGATACTAAGAAACCATAACGTGCAAAAGTAGTTTACCTGCAAATATTCTGATTCCATTACAAAATCATCAGCTTTAACAATGTCGGATATATCTTTTGTGACCAGAGATCCTCTAAAAAGGCATGAATGTAGTAGCAAAAACATAACAAGTAACAACATACGTAGATTTGCGATCAATAGAAGCCAAAGTATTCTTTAAGTTGTTGTAATGAGCAGCTTTGGTTTTGAAATCATTATCAATTTGAGTTATTTGTTTACCAATAATTTCACTTAACACTTTGAGCGATTGCTTTAATGGATATTTTGCACTTTCCCATTGAAACTTGGTGAGGTAAGTATGCATATCACCTAAAGAACATAACGATCATAAGCAAAGAAACAAGGTAAAGAAGTAACATACGATTTCCAATAAGTAGATTATCATGAAGCTTCTCACGTTCCTCCAAAACTTCACCAAAGTATTGAACTAGTTTTCGTGTCGTTCTATAAACGTGTATGTTAAGAAAGTTAGAGTATAAACAAAGGAAGCAACTCACTGTTCAGCAGCAGCATCCAACTTTGATAAATCATCAGAAAGACCAACGAGTTGATCCAATGTTCCAACTTTTAGATCAGGTATATTGAATTTGTTGTTATTTGATAAACTTCCAGTTGACGAATTCAGTTTTTCCCATGTATCTTGAGGCGTTTTATCACCAGGAGCTGAGACAATCCAAATCTCTTGAGTTGAGCTCATGGTTATCACTGGAAAAAAAAAGGAAGTGAAAAGTCAAAACATCATAACAAAGCTAATATGAAAAACACGACACGAGGTTGAAACAAAGGAATAAATATTCACGAGTAACTGTATTTCGACATTTGTAAAAAAAGGTAACAATCAAACAATAATTTTGCGCTATCAAAGTAAAAAAAAAGAGAGAAGAGACAGAGAACAAAAAGCTTTTTTCATTTTTCGATAATGTTGCTGCTTTTTTTGATTTCTGGTCTTCCGTTCATCGATCTTGAATTTGCCTGAATGCGCGTTAAGACCTTTATATAAAGCGCAATGCTTGAGTTTTTTTTGTTGATGCATGGCTGACTTACTTTTTTACGTAGAAGCTTATGCATGTATTTAAATTTAGCATAAATTATAGTTAATCTTTCTTTACTTTTTGAAGGTAACAAACAAACAAAAAGAAAAAATGGTTTAAAGCACGTTGATTACACGAATAAAGTTTATTTACTCACGTAAAGGAAAAAACGAAGGTGAAATACGAAGCATTGTTTTACTCAAAAATAAGCAAATATCATTGACTGCGTTGCAGGTATAACAATTATGGATGATTGTTTTATAGGAGGAAAATACAAAGCGTCTTTTAGCTTTATTTTTGATTGATACCCATTGCTTTAACATTGTTTTAGAAAGTGTTTTATATTTTTTTAAGAGATGAAGAAGTTTATCGATAAATTTGTTTTGTTTTTCTAGATTGATTTATCGATTTGTGATTAACCCGTGTTTATTAAAAATTTGGTGATGAAGACTTTAGTTGGAAGTTAGTAGCTAAATTTTATGGTTGATGCAAAGCGCTTTTAATTAACTTATGCCTCAAAAATTTTTTTTTATGAGCCATGTTACTTTACTTTTCTGTATCTTTGTAAAGCTTTTAACCTGATGGAAGTACTAATAGCTAAATTAACAGAAAGTATGGCTTAATGCAATGATTTGCAATTGTCTGATAATTATGGTTGTCGATGGTGATACTTGACTGCATTTTCAGAGATGTTTTTGTTATTTTTCCACCAAAACAAAATTTTTTCCATGCATGTTATTCTTCTTTAACTAAATGTTGTGCTTGGATGCTTCAATAACAATAATAATCACTAAAATTACCAGAAACAAGCAATCAAACACCATCAAACTTTATTTTTTTATGTTTCAATGAACTTTTTTAAATTAAACTTTATCAAAAAAATGTTGTTCCACTAAAAATTTCCTCAAGTTCGTGTTGGTAGTTGAACGAGTTTAAAATTCAATTTTGTAAAGATAAAAAAAAGATTACCAAGTTTCTGCTAATATTAAACTTTGTATTGTTTTTACAGCTATTGCAACATACATACATAAATTTTAAGCAAAAGTTTTAACGCGAAAGGTTTTCATACATTTTTTTTTCTTTGAGCAGCAGCAAGCAAGCAAAGCATCGTTCATATTTTTTAAAAAAACTAATCATAATAACGAGTTTAGTTTATCTTTCTTTCTTTGTGTCAATTTTTTTTTTAAACCGCTATAATACTTTTTTTTCTCGTTTAATCAATTACTAAATTTTCTCGTAAATCTCTCTATCTTTTTTTAGGTAACAAAACCAACCAAGCAACAAAATTAATTGTTATATCATTATTTTATCCATTCCATCTTTTGATTCCTTCCTTTAAAGCAACCAACCAACCCATGATTGAAAAAATTGCACATGAAAAAAATTGCGGTTAGTTTTTATTTTTATTTTTTAGTTCTTTAATTCTTTCTTCATTGTTCGCACTTTTTTTTAAACTAAAAAAAAATGCTTTTCAAATTTTATTTCCTTTGTTTAAAATTTTTCCAATTCTAGCATACATACAACAAAAAAATTGTTTCAAATTAAACTGCGATTATGATTTTTAAAGATTAAGCTTTGATTTTTTACTGTCGCTAAAAAAACGTATCCGGTGCATTGCAATCATAGCTATCTTACTTTTTATTACAGAGAACAGTTTTTTAAACGTTGAACACCAAAGCTGAACACCAAAGCAAAGAAGATAAAACGGCTTCTTTTTATCGTGCTTTATAAAATCTTAGAAAAATATGAAGAAAAAAAGTAGTATTTGCACGATGGAGATTTGCTTTCATTTTTTACACCCTCAAGGCTTCTTTTTTTCTTCTTCTTCATATTAGTCGTCGTAGGTTTTTCGAGAATATTTATGAATGCATGTTCCGGTTATTCTTCTTCTTCATCTTCAACTTCAACTTTTTCTCCCAACAATGTTTGTTTCTATCTCTCATCATCTTTTTTTTTCAACGTTCCTCATTCATTCATTTATTCATTTGGCCGCCGCTGTTGCTTGCTTGCTTTATTTTTTTACACACGTTTATGCCCTTTACTTTTTTTCTGCGTGTGTGCGCTTATTTTTTTGTTTGGTTCTTTAAAATAAAAAGAAGCAGCAAAGCAGTTCAGCTTCTTTTTTTATTGCACTTTTTTGGTTTTCATTCAATTGTTTTCTGAGGAAAATTATTTTCTTCTTCTTCTTTGCTCGTTCCTTTTTTTCTTTTGGGTGGTAACAAAGAACATGCGTTTTTTGTTTTGTTTAATTAACAATTTTGTTAATTGTGATGTTAATTAATTAATTAATTAATTAATCGATGGATGGTTCTAGTAACAATAAGTAACTTCTTTTTATTGCCAACGCCTAAATCATTGTTCCAAAATAAAAAATAAATTTCTAACCATTAAGATTCTTCCTTTTTTCTAGCAAATTTCAAAGCGTTGATGACCTCCCACTTTTTTTTGTTTCATGGCTCTTTTGCTCGTCTTTTTTTTTACTTTGAAGATTTTTTTCGCTTGGTTCCCAACATCGGTTGCTATTCTATTGTTTTCATTTTTTTGAGCGCAATATTGAATTGAAACATTGGAATTGAATGGAATCAAGGCCAGGTCTTTTGATTGCATTGCCCAAAAAAAGCTTCATTTTTTTTATTCATCGAGAGCCTTGACTGACGAATCTATCTATCATTCTTTCTCTTTTTTTTCATCGATACTTAAAATATTTGTTGTCTTTGACCTTTTTTCCATTTATTTCCATTATCATTCATTCATCACTCAAAACTAAATAAATTTTTGTTGCTGGCAGATTTTAAATTTTTACTTCATAAGGCCAAAGTATATAATTAATTTATGTTGATCTTCAGACTATAAATACAAACAATAATACAAAACTACTTTTTTTATTTGTTGTTGTGTGGGCATTTGTTTTCTTTTTCTACCTTCAAAGTTTTAAAAAGATAGAAAATACACAGATACTCGAAAAAATCACGGGAAAATATTTGAGATTAATGGAATTCTTTTATTTTCCTTGCGCATGTTCTCTTTAGATAAATAATACGGATAATCACACTCGCTCGCAATCCAACGCATTAAATTCCAAAGATTCTTGAGTCTTGTATAAAAAGTTCCGTCATTTTTTTTCTCTCTCGAATGAACATTTAAAGTTTGAGTCTTTTTTGTTGCCTAAAACAGACAAAGTTTAATTTTTTTTTCTGTCGTCCTTCCTTCAAAAAAATACTGTGTTTACTTTCAATTTTGTGTCGGTTTTGTGCAGCTCACTCACCTCAAACAACAACCAAACAAAAAAATGAAAGAGACTAAGGATAAAATAAATTTTCTGATGATAATAGTTTGTGCTTTGTTGTTTTTTTGTTGCTCTAAACTTTTTTCTTTGCTTTAAAAGCAAACAGAAAAAATGGAAGATTTGTTATTTTTTCTTTTTATTTGGCGCCAGTGTTCGCTAAAAATAATAAATACCCTCGCCAATTTTCTCAATTCTAAAATTTACGTTGAAAATATAAAAAAGGAATTTTGTGTTTTTTTTTTCACGTTTTCGCCGAAAAATAAGTTTATTCTCTTTTTTTCTTTTCCTTGTCTTCATCATTTTTTTCTCTCTAACAATCAGACCATATATTAACGGTGTACTTTGCGATGATACAATACATTTTTCACGTGTTTTTCCGCGT
The DNA here is from genome assembly GCA_028622995.1 of Panagrolaimus kolymaensis. Lineage (NCBI taxonomy): Eukaryota > Metazoa > Nematoda > Chromadorea > Rhabditida > Panagrolaimidae > Panagrolaimus > Panagrolaimus kolymaensis. Next base: position 1,498,882 of record JAJQJQ010000055.1, on the reverse strand, counting down.
TTTTAGAATAGAGTAAAGTTTTGCCACTTTAAAAAAGACAAAAATATTTATCATAGTTTGTAACTTTTTTTTCAGCCTTCAACGACAACCTTTTGCTTGGTTCTCAAAAAAACAAATTTTACTCAACTGTTAAATTACCAAAGAAATAATTTAAACAACTTTCGCATCAGTCATCGAACTTATTCCGAAGAAAGATTTTGGTGGACTCCATCTTCAGCATTTTTGGGAACTTCATCGAAGTTATTGTTATTTCCCACAACGTTGACGGCTAAAAACAAAATAGTTAAATTTTCTTCGTTGCAAAATAATTTTAACTTATTTAATAAATCAAAAAACATATTTTCAATGGGGTTGGCAATTGACGATTCCAGAAAAACTTTTACTTTGCCAATCAATCATCATGAATTCAGCACTTCATTAGGACTTTATCAAAAAGTAAGCGATTAAGCCAATTTTTATTTTTCAAACTAACTAAAATTCTTTTTTTGTTGTTGCAGGGTCATGTAAATTTCCAACCAAAAAAAGTTTTAATTGTATCTAAAACTACCAAACTCCAATATGAACTCCATCGAGCTAAACTTGATTATTCTCGAGTGGAAGACTCAGCATTTCGAAAGCGTATGAAAAGACGAGGAGCAAATTTTGATGAAATGCGTGAAAAAGATAGACTTCAACAAAATTTTATTCTCGCTATTAAAAAGGAACTTGAGTAAGGCTTTTTATAATAGTTTTTTGGCTCAAAGAAAATTATTTACTTTTGTTTTAGAAAAGATGGAATTGAAGTTAAAATTGCTACTCGGCCAGATTATTCCAAAGATTTAGCTGTTTGGTCGGATCTCATAATTTCTGCAGGCGGTGATGGAACGTTCCTTACGGCAGCAAGTAAAGTTCGAAATGACACTCCCGTGATTGGAATGAATACCGATCCCATAGGATCCGAAGGCCATTTATGCTTGACTGGAAAACAACGTCGACCTCCAGCTGAAGTAGTTCGGCAATTTTTAAATGGTGAATTTCAATGGACTTTTCGTCAAAGAATACGAGTAACCATAATTAAAAGTGGAATCAATGAAGAAAGTTCTCCACCAGTTTTACCCAAAGCTAAACGAAGCAAAGCTACAAAAGCATGTAATTTTTATTCCGATGATGAATGTGAAGAACTTGAACCTCCCGTGGAACCCGTGCTTGCATTGAATGAAGTTTTTATTGGTGAAAGTCACGCAGCTAAAGTGAGCTATTATGAAGTTCAAATTGATGATGGACCAATGCTCAAACAAAAAAGTAGTGGAATGATTGCTTCCACAGGCACGGGATCAACTTCATGGAATTATAATGTTAATCGCCTCACACCCCAAACAGTTAAAGATATCATGGATGTAATGTCGGGAATGGGATTTCAAACCGATCAAAATATTGATGAAAATGTCGTAAATGAAATTTGTCAAAGATTTAATTCTCAATTAATTTTTGAACCCACTGCATCAAGTAAAATTTTTTTTCATAATTTTTTAAAACAGATTTTAACCCATAATAAATTTTACAGAAATGGCTTTCACTGTTCGTGATCCAGTTTTTAATGCTACTTTCCCCAAAACTTCAGCCCGTGGATTTGCAAATAAAATAAGGCTCAAGTCTCGATGCAGCCATGCCCATTTGGTCCTCGACGGCTCCACTTCCATTCCATTCAATCAAGGAACAGAAGTTTTACTTGAATTAATTCCAGAAGATGCATTACAAACTGTAACCTTGAAGCATTGAAAAAAATATATTAAAATATTAAAATTGTAAAAAACAAAAAGCATTTATTTTATTTTTGTATTAGAAAATCTTTTTTGGGTTAAAAAATTAAAAAAAGAGTTTTGAAAAATGGTTTTTATTGTTTGTTGCCATTTTTTAATAAGTTTGCGGGTTTATATTTTTATTTTTAAAATCTTTCTGAAAAAATATCACTTATTTAAATTTATAATTCCTTTATTAAAAAAATAAATTAAATAAAAATTTGATAAAAAAAGTAACGAAAGTTTTTAAATACAACAATTCCAACACTAAACAGAACTTTAAAATATTTAAGCTTAAAACACTCAAAATTTTTCTCAATCTCACTTTTTTTAAGGTGCAATTATTTCTGTATTCCTTACTTTTTATTGAAATTAAGATAGTCGAAAAAAAGAAAGGTATGAATGAAGGACGGCGGCGACCCTCATCGAACTTACTTATAAAAAAAAGGTAGTAGTCAGTCGATAGACAAACGCCATCGTCGACGTCAATCAAAAAATCAAAATGAATGATTTTTTCTTCCTCTTTTCCATCAACAATTGAGGCCACGAAACAAAACATGGAAGAAGAATGTAACTAGGTTCTTCTTTTTCTTTTTCTTCCCGCAATGAACATAACCTCTTCCTTCCTCTTGAAATAATAAAATTATTGACTTTATTTTAAAAACTTGACGACCTCATTTTTTTTTTATTTAAAAGTTTAAATGCCTCCAAAATGGTCTTTCAAAATAAAAATAATATTATTATTGATAGTTTATTTTTTCAATCAGGTAAGTATTTATGAAAATAAAAATTTAACACTTTCTTCCTCAGACTTTTTTAAAATAATTTTCTTATCACTTAATTTCCCGAAAATTACTTTCATTCGGCTTCAAAACTTTGAAATTTTAATGTTGGTTTCCAGCAAAATCTTTCGAATGTTTTTATTTATTTACTTTGTTGTTTTTTTAGATTTCATGTAATTTATTAGAACAAAAAGAAGTAATTTGCACGAGTGATAAAATAATTGTTAATTTAGCTTTTATTGAGCCATTCAATGGAAATGTGTATGTGGACGAAAAATTTGCGGATGAAAAATGTCGTTGGCCTGGAACTGGTGGACATTATTTATTGATAGTTATGCCATTAGTAAATGCGACGACTACTGCGATTTCTGGCAAATTTAATAATAATGGATTTTGTGGTTTATCTTATAATCCAGAAAAGGCTGAACATTCATTAACTCTGGTTATAAGTCCGGATCCAATTGTTTTAACGGACGAAACATTTGCTTTGAATGTTAAATGCATTCATAACACCAAAGATTTACTTCTAACTTTGGCTGCACCTTCAATGGATCCAATAAAAATAACGTAGTTTACTGCAGCTTTTTTAACCAAAAAATTGAATGCTTTTTTTTAGAAATATTGAATCCATGACAGTTTTGGGAAGTGGGGGAAACCCGCCTCAACTTGAATTTCAAATTCTTCAAGGTCATGGTTTATTTGGAAATTTAACTAAAGAAGCAAAAGTTGGGCAAAGATTAACCATTGATGTCACTTTAAAAGACACATGTAAGTTACTTTTTGTGAAAATTTGCATATTAAGTCTTTTTTTCTGTAAAATTTTTTACTTTAGCAATTTATGATATTTATGTTCATAATTGTTTTGCTCACGATGGAAGTTATGCTCAAGATGCTTCCATTAACATCACTGATTCTAATGGTTGCGCTGTGAGCCTTCCTCGAGCTATCGATGCTCCAGTTTTTGTAAGCACTCCACAAAAAAATGCAACCAAGCATGTTTATGTTCACATTTATGGTTTTCAATTTACAAGTTCAGAATTTGCTCATTTTGAATGCAATATTACTCCATGCATTTATGAATGCCCAAAAAAGGTACATAATAGTTGCAAAATTTGGAGGGAAATTAATTACTAAAGCTGAAATAATTTGATTTTAGCAATGTGAAGACAATATGACAACTTCATCTTCATTACAAACCGGTGCAGCATTTCATCGAGGAGCTGAATTACCCGTTGCAAAAATTCAAACCGTTCTAAAAATATTACCACATGCATCAAAAAAACCAAAAAGAGGAAAACGATCAATTATTTAAATTGCAAAAAAACTATAAATACTTTTAAAAAATTTGAATTTTTTTATTGTTAACTTTTATCGTGTGCTTTTTTCATGAATAAATCTACAAATTTTTTATTTTTCATTTTAATCAAATCTATGTATATAAAAATAAAATAAAACTATGCAATGGGCCACCGCCATTGATTTTGAGGTGGAGCTTCAACTAAAGGTTCCCAAGCTTTGCTTTCAATAATGACACGAGCGGCTTCAAGTTCATATTGAGCTTGTTCAATAACTTCTTCTATTTGACCCATACCAATTTTTTCTTCAAGCTTTTGAATATCTGGCTCCTTAAAATATTAAAATAAATAATCAAAGAAAAAAATATTAATTAAAGTAAAAACACGTACATTTTCAACTAGAGTCAATCGTTGAGTAACCATTTCTTCAGTATATTTTCGATAAGCAGAAGTTGCAGGAATTTCTTGTAAAGCTCGAAGAAGACGAGCATAAATGAGTTTAAGATTATGATGTGGTCGTTCCTCAACAAGAAGACCGGTCATTCCAGTGGTCTAAAAATTCACATTTTGATAAATGGTTTTCAGTAAGCTATTTATTTCATAGAAAATTATAATTTTTTATATATTCCCATAAAATAAATCAAATTTTTGAAGATCGAAAAAGAAATCAAAGAAATTATTTCTAGAAAATTCATATTTGTTTTAAAATTGGCAACTTACTTGTTTATGAAAATCTGGGGAAACTTTAATATTTTTAAATCGGGCATAATAAGGATTCATGTACATAGATCGAGAAAAAACAAGCTGTTGCTTTTGCACAACAGCAACAAATGGAAGTTGTTTTGCAGCAGCTCGAGCCAATGCAGCCATGATTGGTTATTTTACTGAAACCACGAAAAATTGTATTTTTAATTTGTTAGAAAGTAAGAATAATAAGAAAAGTTAAAAATAACAAAATCTTTAATTCTAAAAAATTTTAGACGGAATTGATTAACCAAAGCTTTTGAGATGAAAAATATAAAAACAACAACCAAAAGCATCGATCTTGGCGTTGGGAGTTAGAAAAAAATAAAAAATGCGGGAAAACAATTCGATGAGGCATAAAATATACAAAGTAAACATTTTTTAACACAAGTACCGGGCCAACGCCATATTCCAACAATATTATTGTTTTAAACCTTTTACTGTACATTATATTTATTTGCGAGAAAACAGAATACTATTCGTAAATTATAATTTTTTGTTAAAATATATAAACTGAAAGTTTCTTTTTGTTATGCACAACACAGTGACAAGCATCAAATCTTTTAAATATTTAACTTTATAATTCATAGAAATTATATAATTCTAATGAAAAATTTACGACGATTAATTGAAGCGTTTGAGAAAAAATGTATTCATTGACTTTTGCGAGGGAGAACAGAAAAAAATAAAAAGTGCGGGAAATTAATACGATGAGATAAAAAAAGTTAGTTTAGTTTGCTTTTATTTATTTTGCTATTTTTGTCTTCTTTTTTCTCATCTTAAAATCTTTGCATCAACCATGACTGCTACTTTGAATTTGGATTGCATATTCCAAACCATTTTTAATTCAATTTCTTCACCAACTCTTCGACATTTTCACATTACTTGTTTCGATACTGAAGAGCAAAAAGCTTTTGTTGATAAACTTTCTCAAAAAGGTTTGAATCAAGAAGTAAAAAAATTTATATATTTTTGTAAACCTTTTATTTTTTTCCCATTTTAGATTGAATATATAATTGGTGATGGAAATTGTTTGCTTATCGATCAATCACCTAAAGAATTATTTGGAGTCATCGCTCAAGCTTTTGATGATGACGCTCCATCAATCTTTAAAAATAGGGATGAATTTTTAAAAAGTTTCCATAAAATTATTTATCGAGGAAATGAAATTTTAAAACAGCGACTAATTTTATGCCTTCGTCGAGCTGAAATTCTTCAAGATATTGAAGGTTCCCCAATCATTGCAGATTTATTTCGAGGTTTTGGTGATGATCAGGCTAGTTAATAAATTTTATTTTGCTTTGTTTAATTTCGATTTTTTTAGTTCAAAAAATATGTAAAAGTTATTACACTTTCAACTATTCCATGGCCATTGATGCTTTCAAATGCAGCAGCCATTTCACCCACATGCATTTCATTGGAATATAAACCATTTGGCGATGAACAACAACAAAATCGTGTTTCTGCAGTTTTGCGTTTACAAGAAAGAAGGCTTTCCGAAACTGAAAATAATGAAATTGGAATGAAAATAAAATTTTGTAAAAAATTCATTAAACAATGCTGTGCTTCTTTTGAAAAAAATACAACTGAAACAACTAAACTTTATTCTTTGGTGACATTTTTTGTTGATTTGGCAAAAATTGAAGTTTTTTTTTCAGATTTGTCACGTTGGAAAATTATGCAATGGCAAAACAGATCCCTCGGATAGCAGTTATAATCCCAATGTTGTTACACAAATAATTCGAGAACTTGATTATGATTTATTTTATTTCAATGTTTCTGAACTTTTAACAATCAAAAAATCTAAAAAAGTTAAGGATGAAGAAGCAATGGATTCCATTCCATATTATGCAAAATTTGTTTTGATTGCTGCATTTTGTTGCAGTTTTAATCGACGAAATACAGATTTGAGATTTTTCGATAGGGCATGTTTTATACCTTTTTTAAAGGTTTGTTACTCTAAAATTTATTTTTTTTAGGAACGTGAAGGTCGAAAGCGAACTGCTGCAAGTGTTCCAGATTCAAATAAATTTCATGAAACTGGACCTCAAACTTTTTCTTTAATTCGACTCATGGGTGTCGCAACTTTTATTATGAATAATTTTCTTTCTGAAAATGATTCCATTCCTAATGTGGAATATTTAATTAATCGACTTTGTGAAATGCGTTTTTTAACTAAAATTTCAAATTCCAATAATATTTCCATTCCAAAATACCGGTGCGATGCTTCATCGGATTTTGTTCGAGATATAGCAACTTCTCTTGAAATTGATATCGCTGATTATCTCGATGGCAATGCTCATGACTTAGTTAACAAACTTCAACTCATCAAAATTAAATAATTTAATATTCCTTTTTTTGGACGAAAAATAAAAACTTTGCGAAATTTTCCATTTTTTTTTCCAAACTTTTCTTAAGAGATAAATATTTTTTTATTGTTTTGAAACTATATTTAATTTTGTTACTGTATCTTTTTATTTTTATATATCTATATAAAATTCATTCTTTGAAAATAAAATTAAATTTTTAATTTCTTATGCAACTGGGACGACATCCATTTCATTGATACAAAATTGAATGTTGCTGGCAGAAACATAATAAGAAACTGAGCGGCGGTGAAGCCATTTTTCTTGTGCGCACTTATCTTGCCATTCTTGTGGTGGAACTCTACCGCGGGTACATATACCGAGTAAATAATCTTTGTTATCATATATACGAAAAAGTCTCAACCCGGAATATCCGTGAGTAAGACCACATGAGGCTGAGAACATATATGCTCTTGGTGAGTTTAATGTGCAATTTCAACAAAAAAAGCAATCTACGTCATTAGATTCGCTCTATTTAAACCCAAAATAAATAAATAAAATTTTATTAAATATTCAAAAAAACTATCAATCAATATTGTTTCTTCGCAAAGAATGGAATAAAGTCTTTGCTTAGAAAATGTTTTTTTATTGAATGAAAAAAGATGCCTTTATGTTTAGTTCAATCTTTCGAAAAACAATGAATCATCCCCGCGTTGTTGCAATATTATTATAAAGGTTGCAGTTAAAAAGAATGAATGTAGAAAAAGACCAAAGTTATCAAAAACACAAAAACATTAAACAACTTTTAAACCTGGAATAACAATTGTTTGTTCCCCATTAAACGCTGAATTTCTTTCAACTCCATTTCCATTTACTCCAATGCCATTATTATCATTCTTTAATCCTTTATTAAATATTCCTCCGCCTCTGCCATCGCCAATGCCACATTTTAGTTGTTTTCCTCGACCACAAATACCAGTAAATAAAGAAACTTTAGTTTTTTGTTTGTTTGTTGACTTTGTAATAATAAATTTTATTTTTTTTAACTCCAGCACACTTCCATCTATTATATCTCCACCTTCCAAATCTCAAACTATTAAACATTCATCATCCGATTAACAAGTGGACAAAATGGTAAATGATTATTTTTTACCAAACACAAGCGGCTACCAATTTCACAAAGCTCAAAAAACCTTTGTATTATTCCTTTTCCATTGCCTATTCCAATAATTTTGCCATTAACTTCTGATTTTATTTATAAACATTTTGGTTGCGATGTTTAAAGGAAAAAATAAAGCTACTTTTTTCAATTCTTTTTTTTCCTTCGTTAAACGAATCAATAAGTTTTGTGTACATTTGTAAGAAGCTTTCATCCTTATTTTGTTATTTTTTTTCAAATTTCACGAGTTGAAGTTGTGGTACTTACGACTTTAAAAAGTAATTTATATTTTTTAAGTTTAAAATCTTTTCCTTTTTCAAATTATATTGCTCTTGGCTTTTTTTAATACATAGAAATTTCTCTTTGAATTAATAAAATTGAAGCTAATCAATATATTATTTATTAATATAAACAAAAAAATATAAATAATTTTAAAGCATATTTTATCCTGAAAAGAGTTAAACTTTTGTAAATTATTAAAAATATATTCCAAAAATAAGCATTGCACAAAAAGATAAAAAAAAACCCAAACAAAAAGTAAACCCGATCAAAGTGTTTTAGCGATAAAAAGCGAGGGATCAGCAGGCAAGCGATTTTCGGTGAAAGGATAAAAAAGTATGAATAGTATTTGAGAAAGTCAATCAATAAGAAAAAAATCAGTTTTGAATAACAATGAAACTCCTGAGGACAAGAAAGTTTAAGAAACGAGGAATAAAACAATAATTGAAGTTTCATAAAACATGTGAGAAGTAGTAAATTCGTACAAGGAAAATAAACAAAGTAAAAAAAATTTTTTTATGGTTTTGTTTTTATTTCTAACGAAAGAAGTTGGTGGTCGCATCGAAAATTGTACAGAAAATCGCAAGGGAAAGATTAATCAGGGATGACCATGAGCAGTTGTAAAACATTTTGTTCATTTAAATATATTTCATGCAAAGATAGAAAAATTTGATGAGGGTGATGCGACTTGATGAGGAATAAAAATCGGTTTGAGTTATTCACAAAAATAATTTGAGGAATAAAATTAAAACTTTAATTTCTTTGCAGCTGGGCCAGCCTCAAGTTCATCTATAAAAGGTTGAATACTGCTTGATAAAATGTAATATGATAATGAACGGCGGTGAAGCCAAGATTCTTTGCTGTATTCAATAAGCCATTCCTTGGGACGAATTCTTCCCCGGGAACAAATTCCCAAAAGAAAATCAGTTTTATCATAAACTCTGAAAAGTCCTGCTCCTGAAAATCCAGGAGCACGACCACAAGTTGCTGCAAACATAGTTGCCCGTGGAACATTCAGGCTGCAAATTTCCACGGGGTATGGTGAAGGATATTGAGCATCTATTTGTCTTTCGACCACATTCTTATTTTCAATATCTTCGAACGATGGAAAACCCTAAATAAATTTTTTAATATTTTGTTAATAAATATGAAAGGATGGGAAATAATGACCAAACTTAATAAAAAAAAATTTAAGAATTAGGATTTAAAGAAGCAAAGTCACTTGCTACCTTTTTTGAAATTTTGTTTACGGGCACTGAAATTTCATTTCGCCAGCCGGAAATTTGATTTTACGTGCAGCTACAGTAAATAACACATAAATTTAAATTGCCAGTTGGCATTCTCAACTTTCAGCCCTCACAAACGAAATTTCAAAAAGGTATTAAATGACTATGTTAATTTATATTAGGGATTTCAGAAAAGATAAAAAATTAGTAATTTTATAACATTACTTTAACTTAAAGATTAACAACTTACTAAAATGACAGCTCTCATACCAATCTCAGGCTGGCGAACAACAGGATGCCATGAGAAAGTTTCATGAGATAAAGTTTGCAAAATTGCAATATCCATTGTCGAAATAAGTTTAACAACTTTAACAGTTAAAAATTTTTCTGGATTTACCACAGAATAAATAATGAATTCATCATTTTCCAACGCATCTCTAATACCCGGCCCACTTTTCATCTTTCTTAAACATTGAAGTGTTGTAACAGCGTAATTATTAGTGAAAACGGTAATCAAGAATTTGCAATCTTCGCCTTCGTCATACAAAGCAGTTATATATGTGCCATCATCATGAATACCAATCACTTTTGAAAAATACAAGTATCTTTTGCATCTGCGATTGACAACTTCTAAATAACAGGGAGTTATTATTTCAAACGAAATAAATTAATTTTAGTACAAATTAATTTTTTCCATATAAGTCATTAAAAGAAACTTAAAAACAGTTATAATTAGTTTCACTTATACCTGGGAGATTATCTGTGATGGTAAGTTCGGCGGGGTTTTGGTCAAAAGCGGATGAATGCAAATCTAAAATTAGAATGAATTAGTTAAAATTTCATTATATATATAAAAAAAAATGTTAAAATTTTCTGGGATATTCAAAAAGAGATTTTAAACTTCGTTTTTGAATGAAAAGTAGATTAATTATATTTAAATGGCGTGAAATTAAAATGGAAATTATTAAATATTAAGAATACTTGACGCTGGATTTTTATTTCAAAAATTTTTTAAATTGTTTCAAATATACCTCCGATATTATCTGAGGTGATCACTGTTGACGCGGGTGATGCCTTCCATTCTGCAAGAAACTTGGTTGAGCTTTTATCCCATCCACTTAATAATTTAAAAATCTGATCATCTTGATCATAGCGGCACCTAAATGTGTTAATCAATTTTTTTTAAATATATGTGAATTAAATGAATAAAAAACATAGACATCTTAAATTTTATCCAAAATGTAATCCACTTACGGCAAGGAGACAGCTTCATTTTGCTCATCTATTTGAGAAAGACGGAAAATAGCGTTTTGATGGATCAAAAATGTGCTTTTTAGAGTGGCGCCATTGATTTCCCCATCTATGACTGCCACATTTTTTTCATCTTCATGGCCAATCACTTTAACAAACTAAAAATGTGTTCTCGATTTAATGAGAGAATCAGCTTTTATTTTCATAATTAAATTTTTATATGTCGAGAAAAAAAATAGTTTTATACATACCGATTCCATTGAATTTTTAAAATAAAGAACCACAGAATATTTAAATGACTTTCTAAATTTGCATAATAATTAGATTAAAATATACGTCAAATTATATTATATGGATTTACGAAGTTTAATAAAAAAACACGAAAATTTAAATGGAAGTAGAAGCATATTGCAAAAAGCGCGCGATTTTTGAATGTCTATAATAAATGTGAAACGAGAATTGTTATTGAGTGGAAAGTTTCTGTTGAAAAAACCGCTAATTTTTTGTCATTTATTTATAAAAATGTATAAAATAAAATTGTTTTCTTTTTCTGAAACAAAATAAAAAAAGCTAGCTAATGGCTGCTGCCAAAGACATATTGTTTGTTGGAAAAAGTTTTTAATAAATGGGAAAATTAGAAAGTTGGAAGAAAATTTTTTTACGAAAAAGGTCGAAAATAAAAAAACCCAAAAAAATAGCTAGTACATAAAAAGAATTTGAGGAAACGTAAATATTAACACAAAAAGGAAAAGCATCTTTTAAATAAAGCATCAAATACATAATAATAAAAACAGTATTCCGTAAGGATATGCATACATCTTTTTACAAATTAAAAAAATGAATAACAGGTGTAAAAAATAAAAGACAAGAAGGAATAATAATAATGTAGTTGAAGACAATAAAGAGATCTAAAAATTTTAAAAACTAAGTTTAATAAAAGAAGGGTTATTCTTTTTAATTCCTATAACTCTCAAAACATCCAAAAAACTAATTCGGAAATAGGTGTCGTCAGGTATCAGATCGCTAGTTTAAAAATGTTGTTGAGAAAAGCAAACCCAAAAAAAAAATTAAAAAAAAATGGTCGATAATTACTGGCACCAAAAACGGATATTGTAGACATCATTTTTAGAATGAAAGAAATTAGTAATACTTTGGAAAAGCGCCCTTTTTCATTTTGTGCAAAAACGAAATGGCAAAAAGAAACCAAAAAGAAATAAACATATTTTTAAATAAAATTACAAATTAAAAAAAATAAAATACAATATACAGAAGGGATATGTAGACGCATGTTTACAATTACTGCTGGACCCTGTTGCTTGTTATCGATTAAACATGACACGCTATTGTTGATTAAAAAAATTCTCACTTCAAGAAAATAAATTTGACTAAAATTTACAAAACTAATAACACTTCTTTACAGCTAAAAAAACGAAAAATCAAAACGCTGGTAAATGGAAATTGTTAATGAAAACTACAGAAAGCTAAAAAAATAAATAAATCAAAAAACGTTGTTTAAAATAAGCAAAGATACTTTTCAAAATAAAACAAAAAAGAGAAAGAAAGAGTACGTTTACTATTTTTCAAGAATTTTTATTCTACAAGAAAAAGAGCACTTGAGCCACTCACCTTTAGAATAAAAAAATAGACAGAGAAGAATCTTTCAATAGAGACAAAAAAAGCTTTTGCCTTTTCAAACCGCATCAAAAAAAATTGAAAAAATTAGCCAAATCAAAAAATAAGTAAACTCTACAACTCTTTTGAGAGAGACATTTATAAAAAAAAAAAGGGAAATCAAAAACAGTCAGAAGAGATAGAATGAAAAAGCCTAATGATAAAATATTTTTCTGACCTTAAACCATTTGGCTTACCGGTCAACATTTAGCCTTATAAAATGTGCAAAGTGAAGAAATTTGATTCCTGTTCGATCTCATAACAAAAAAAGGTGTTTTTACATTTTTTTATGAGAAATCAAAACATAGACAACGCTTTTATGTTTTTGAACAGAAAATGTTATTTACAATAAGAATAGGAAAGTGAAGAAAGAGAAGCTATTTTTTACAAAACAAAGATGAATCATTGAGAAAGTCTGTATTTAATGGAAGAAAAATAATGTAAAATAGATAAAGGAAAACAGAGATAAACATCAGACAGATGCTTTGAACGACCAATGAACCAATGGTAAATAAAATGTTTAACCAAGACACCAAATGAAGTTTGCACATCGTAGAAAAATATAATTTTGTATCCTTTTTGCATATGCCAAATCAAACTGATCTCTATTCCATAGTTAGTATGAATTTGGCTCTTGGTTGCTTTTTCAATTATTCAAATTTTTCTGTGCTAATATAAACTTTTTTAATTCTTATTTTTTGTAGTAACTTAGTTATTACTGTAGTTTTTCATAAACTTTTTTTAAAACATTTTTTGCGTTAGATCTTTTTTTTTATGTATATCCAGAGGGTGTAAAGTTACGCATTCAAAAAATAGGAGAAAATAAAAGACTTGACACAGTCTCAATTTCCTCTCCCAAAAGCCACAGAAGAAAAAGAAGAAGCGTTCATCCTCATTGTGTTTCACGATATTAAATTACTTAACAAATTTTCTACTCAAATTACATTTAAAAAAAGTGGATCGAATAGTTTCCGGACTTCGGAGACGTGAAATATGAGGAAGAGAAATAAAAAAAGAAGATGAATAGATTCAAATTTCAAACAAACAAAAAAAGTTGAATAATACCTGCCGACTAAGTAACTGTGAAGCAAGCACGTGTCAATAGTTTTCTAAAAAGTGGTTTTTTTTGAAAGAAGCGAAAGATTCCACATTTATTTAAACACAGACAAACTTGGAAAAAATATAAAAAGTAAAAAATAGAGTGAATTTGATCTGCTTGCTTTTTGAATAATATTTTTTCGCTCAAAAAATAGAAAATAATGTAATTGAATAAGTTTTTTGTTTTTTTTTCCAAAAAAAATTCTTTCTTTGAATATTTATTTATTGTTTTTAAAGGTAGTATCAATTTCAGCTACTGATTTTAACAAAAAGTGTATACTTTAACCAAAAAAATTGAGGAAGGAAAGAATAAGTAAGGATTGTGCAATGTGATTCTCAATTTTTTCATCTCTCTTTTTTGTTGCATGAGCTTCAATTTCAGTTTTTCTCTCCAATTTTTTTTTGAAGTGAGTAACAACAAAAGGCGGAGCTGTATTTTTTCTTCTTCTTCTTCTGTGTTACCGGTAGTTGTTGGTTTATGGTTGCAAAAAAAAAAAGCAACTTGATCTCCATCCATCCGTTTTGGAAAAATTTGAGAAGGAAAAAGTCAAGTATTTTCTTCCTATTTAAAAATTTTATAAAAAAAAGATAATTTTTAAAGTTTAAAGGATTTCCTTGAAATTTAGTTCACGATTAATTTTTTTGTGTTGTGATTATTATGGAAGTTAAATATTCTCCTTCTCTTCCTGCAAAATTTATGGAACAACAACGCCGAAAGAGAGTTTGCGAAAAAAGAAGTAATCATTTCAAAAATAATGAGACTTCGGCGACAAAGAAAAAGCGAATATCCGAGCCACGTCCACATCCGCCTGATTGTTTAAATAAGCGATATTGGGATGACGTGAGAGCTGGAAGAATTCCTGAACCAACTTGGACTGCTCCAAATTCGACTAATAAATCCAAAGAAACTTATAAATTATTGGAAACTAAAGCTCCTAGTTGCTCCGATAATTATGACTCTAAAATTCAAAGAAAAATTAATTCTCGACCTTCATGTTCTATAATTTCTCCATTCAACGCTGAATTTCTTTCAACTCCATTTCCATATACTCCTATGCCAATTTTACCATTTTTTAATAATCCCATGTTAAATATTCCTCCGCCACTGCCATCGCCTTTGCCAAATTTTAGTTGTTTTCCTCCGCCACAAATACCAATAAGTAAAGCGACGTAAGTTTTTTCTTTTGATTTTTCATCAAAAAAATACTTTTTTAGTTCCAATTTATTTCCTAAAAATACTTCACCCATTTCTAAACCTTCAGTTGCAAAGCATTTATCATCCGACGAACAAGTGGACAAAATTGTGAATGATCATTTTTTAAGCAAACATACACAACCGCCGCCATCGTCTTCTAAAAATATTTCTAATCTATGTATTATTCCTTTTCCAGTGCCTATTCCAATAATTTTGCCATTAACTTCAGATTTTATTTATAAAAATTTTGGTAACAATGTTTTGAGGAAAAAATAAAACATTTTTTTCATTTCGCTTCTTTTTTTTGTTAAAGCAATCATGTGTATTCAAAAACACTTAGATTTATTTATTTTTATAAGCTTTATTAAATTCTTTAAATTTTTCATATAAAAAAAGCAAAATATTATTAAACTAAATAAGAAAAAATAAAATTTGGTATTGAATCAACTTTAAAAATGTATTATTTTTCTCAACCGCGTCATACAAAAAAAAATAAAGATAAAAAATAAAATAAATGCTCGCGGGAACAACTATTAAATAAATGATAGAACTTTTTAGAGTTTAAAATATATGATTGGATGGATGTGACTGAAAGGCATTTTAGTTATAAAAATATTTTGACTAAAAAGTTTTGGTTTTTGTGAAGATCGAAAAAAAGACTAAGAATTTAAACTTGGAAGTAGAAGTATCGGCACTCGCGGGGCAGACCAGTACCAATCTTTAGCAACTTTGCTTTAATTCCGTTTTTTAAACAATCAAAACAAAAAATTTTAAACTTTTTAGCGACTTTAAAAAAAATAAAATTTAAAAACCTATGAGAAGAAAAAAGAGCGGAGAGAGAAAACAATAAAAAAATATATATGTAAATTTTCTAACAAAAAAAATATTATTTAAAAAAAAAGATGAGTTTGGCTTTTTATTTGCTCGAAAAGGAAGAAGATGGATGTGTGGGTGAACGAAGAACAAAAAAGGCTATGGTAAAGCGAATCCTTTATTTTATTTATTTTTATTGATAGATAAATGAGAGGGAACAATGTTGTTGACCGGCAATGGTGTCAATAATTTTGAGGAATCTTTGATTTTTTTTATATTTTAAGCACTAGTTGTTGTTGGTGTTTGATTGAGAATAATTTCATTAATAATTTTAACTGTATCTGGAGCCTTTTTGCCTTGCACAATTGAATCATGATCACCACTAACCATGCGAACATCAGAGGTTTCAGAGACCTTAAAAAAGTTAAATTTTAGTATAAAATTTTTAGGGAATTATTTATTGTTTTTTTACCTGTGAAATGCCATAATCATGTCCAACATCTTCTTCACGAGCAGCACCTTGTTCAGCGCGAATGAGGGTAATGTGGCCTTTGAAAATGCGTTGGGGTTGGTATCTGCAAATTTATGCTCATAATTTTTTGTTTTCCTAAGAATTAGTCTAATTTTTTCTTACTTATCAGCCATTAAGAATTTTCTTCGCATTGCATCGCAAGCAAATGAAACGGTTTCACCATCTTTGAAGAATCCAGTTTGCATGACAGTATCGACAACCTTTTGCAAGCGTCCTTTGTAACTGGATTGTTGAAGAAGTTCAACACGGAATTTCTTATAATCAACATTTGCAAATCGAAGGGTCATAGCACACATAATTTCTGATTCAAATAATGGATTATTAACTAGTGTATCACCCGTAACACCAAAAGCTTGACGATATACATTTCGATAAGTTTGCATATAAAGATGAGAGCCATCAAGAAGAATGAGCTTTTCAACGCTATCGGGGCCATCAGATTCTTGAAGCATTGTAGCAATTTCAAAACCAATGCATGCACCATATGAATATCCAATAATTCTGTATGGGCCTTTAGGTTGAATCTTTTTCATTTCCTAAAAAAAATAGGATTCATAAATCATTTTTTATTTGTTATAAAAAATTCTCCTTACAGTAATGTATGTGGCAGCAGCAGCTTCAATGGAATCTTGCGGCACTACCCTTGTTAATTGGAAGCAATAAGCTGGGAATTCACATTTGCTCATGACTCTATTCAATGGAGATGCAATACCTTCAATTGGATGGACGAAGAAGGTGATTGGGCCTTCAGTGATTTTATTACATTTGACAATAATGTCTTTGGGATCGAGATCATTAACATCAACACGCATTCTAAAAAAATGTTTTTATAAATATTATTGCTTTAAATTTATTTTAAGAGTGTTTGCTTACTTAAAGAGTTGACTCATTTGCTGTTCAAGAACTTCAATGGTATTTTGTTGAGCTAAGCGTTCGCTTTCTTTTTTCATTTCAAGTTCGCCTGAATCTTGTAAAGCAGTGGAAGTTTGTCCACCAGTTTCCGCAAGTTGTTGCAATTTATTAAGGGTCAACTAAAAAAATTTTTTAACTTAGTATTTTTTCCAATTTTTATTTATAGCAAAAACTTACAGTTCTAATTTCTTTCATGCCTAAGACAATATCATAATCACGTTCAAGAGCTTGTTTAATTTCAACTCCCATTAAAGAATCCAACCCAAGATCACCAAGATTTGCATCGGGATTTAATTGGGAGACATCATTTACACCCAAAATATGTGCAATAGTTTGAAGTAAATTTCCTCCACCAATACTTTTCTTTGTTCCTGTATCAGCTTTAATGTAACTTGAAACAATTGGATGATCCCAAGAAAGGAATAAATCCAAAGCAGCTAAACAACTTGGCATACGTTGGGGCAAAGTTCCACCAACAACAGTATTATTATCACCCATATTTTCAAGAATAACTCCTACATCACCAATGGCTCCCCATTGAATGGCAATACCAGGAAGTTTATCTTCTCGACGTTGTTCGATGATGCGTTCCATGGTGGAATTGGACCAACCATAATTGGTTTGACCAGCATTTCCACGACCCGAAGTGATGGATGAGAAAACAACGAACCAACGAAGGAAGTCATTTTGGGTTTTGCGAATGGAATTATCAATGTTGATGGTGCCAAAATATTTTGCTTCTGCAGCATCTTTGAAATTTTGGACATTTTGATTTTCAAAGAGACAATCTCGAAGAACCATAGCCAAATGGAATACTCCACCAATTGGACCCATTTCGCGACAACTTCGAACGAGTTCATCGGTGTCATCAGAATTTGAAATGTTGAGGGTTGAAACAAGGACGGAGATTTTAAGCCGACGCCAAAAATGAACACAACGAGCTTGATAACCTGTTTTAATTCCGGTTCGACTGGTGAGTACAAGTTTTCGAGCACCACGATTAATAAGCCATTGAGCAAGTTCAAGACCAAATCCACCAAGACCGCCTGTGATTAAATAAACATGTTGAGGATGGCATAAAGTGCGACAAACTGCATTAACTCGAATGGGTGTTGGAGGGCAAATGATTTGATTTTCTTCTTCACGAACTTGAATAAGAACTTTGCCAATGTGTTTTCCAGCGGACATGAAACTAAAACAGAAAAATATTTAATATAACTTGTTTTGAAGATTATTTATTTTTTATTTACCGGAATGCATCTTCTGCTTTATCATGAGGGAAAACGTTGGCTTTGATGGGTTGAACAACACCCGATTTAATTCCTTCTTCAAGTAATCGGGCAACTTCAAGCCAATCTTCTTTATTTCCAATGGATTGATCCATAACAGCATCAAGCAAAATACCATGGAAGGTAGTATTTTTAAGCATGTGAGCCATTCCAAGGCTTGAATTTTGGGATAAATCAACTTTACCAATTTCAAGGAAGCGACCATGTTGAGCAAGGCATCGAACGGAAGCTTGAAGCATTTCATGAGCGAGGGAATTTAATACAACATCAACTCCTTTGCCTTTAGTTTCATGACGAATGCGGGTTTCAAAATCGGTATTACGTGAATTTGCAAAATGTCTATCTTTGAGTTGAGGGAAACGTTTTTTGAGGTAATCTCGTTTTGAATCTGCTCCAACTGTGGTATAAACTTCGCAGCCATAATGAAGGGCGATGGCGATGGCAGCTTGTCCAACACCACCAGAGCCACCATGAATGAGAACTTTTTCACCTTTACGAATTCGACCACGCATTACTAAAGCATAATAAGCTGTGGCATAAACAACTGGAACGGTGGCAGCTTCAGCAAGGCTCCAATTATTTGGAACTTCCCAAGCATATTCTCGATCAAGAATAACTGAAGTTGCAAGGGCTTGAGCGGGAAGGATACCCATAACACGAGTTCCATCTTTAAGACGACCAGAAAATTCCATACCAAGAAGGCATTCACGATCAGCAAATTGGCCTGGAATTGCATCAGGTGGAAGTCGGCCATAAGCAAGCATAACATCACGGAAGTTTACTGCTGAATAATAAACTGAGCATAATTCATGAGTTGGTTTTTTATCTTGCATGGCATCAAAATATTGATTTGGTGATTCGACCCAAGTTAAACTTGTGATATCACCTCGAACAAGGGTATTAATAAAGGCATGTTCAACTTCTTTGTATGAATGAGTTTCATCTTCTTTAACAACGATATGTCGAACCGAACCCCAAACTCCATCACGATAATTATTTGCATGTAAATCTTTTTCAAAGATTTCTTTAACAACATCTGAATCCATTTTAATTACGGGTGGTCCAACACGGTTTTCTTTTTTAACACTAATATCGCATAATGTTCGGAAGCGATTGAATTTCAAATTTTCTTCCACGAAGCAAAGTGCAATACCAAGGGTGCCATTGTTGCGAACTTTGGTGGATTTAAGCCAAATGGTTTTATAATCAGGTTCATTGAGGCGTTCTTCAGTAATTTTTTGGAGAGGTTCAATCCAAGTGAAATTATCAATATCATCAATATCAATGATAGCAGGATCACGAGGTTGTGTGGGAATTTTGCGGATTACATATGTGCTGGTAAATAAAGCTTCATCAGCTTGATAAATGCAAATGCGATAACCAGCTTTCTTAAAGATATCAGTTAGCTGCTTTTCAGTGTAATAAGTGCCATATTTTCGATTTTTATCTGTTTTTTGGATGTTATTTTCAAGAAGGGCATCAACGAAGAGAGCAATTTCAAAATCTTTCGTGACTTCATTAATAATAGCAAAGCCATCATCACGAAGAAGTTCACCGCATTGTTTGAGGTATTTGATAGGATCATCTTTTTTGGAGAGAACTCGATCAAGGAATAAATAATCTTGATTCTTGGTTTCACCAGTGGTAAATGGTTCAGCAGTGAAATCAACCTTTTGTCGAGTAGCTCCAATTATGCTTAAAGATTGTTCATCCAATGAATTTACATGGGGACCAACACAATGCCATTGCAGTTCAAGAAGTGGATGAGAAGCAACTCCAGTCAAAAGATGTTTAATTTGTTCGATGGAAGTTGGTTCAACAGCGCAGCATCGATTTTTATGACCAGCTGAGTTTTCAATACAAACATCTTGAGCAGTTTTTAATAATCGATCCAAAATAAGGGAAGCAGCCCAATATTTATCTGTATCAAAAACAGAAAGTTGAGATTTAATTTTTGCAGCAATATTGGATTCAAAAGCTTTTTTATCTTTGACATCACTGATATTGGTTTGGAAAATGGAATCAGCTGCATGAGCAAGAGGGCATTTGGAATCTTCAAGATATGGTTGCAAGATATCATCTGATGGTCGTTCAGTAGCATCTTTAAGATTTTTAAGAGCTTCCATCAAAACTTTTCCATTGGTGAAAGAAGAAAGTAAACCAGCATCTCTCCATTCTTTCAAACCTGCTCCAATAAGTGATCGCAAAATATTTCGATATTCAGAAAGAATTTTTCTATCTTTTTTGAATACAGCAAGGGCATTATCATCATAATGTTTACAGAAGAGAAGTTTTTCAAGATAAAGTTGGCCTTGAGTTTGAATACGACGAGAAACGGTGTGAGCTGTAAGATCACAACATTCAACTCCGCCAGCAATGCAACCATTAGTGGCAATATCATTATAAAGTTCAACAACTTGAATGCCATCACGTTCTTCAACATGGGTGAGATGTTTTTGAGGATCGATGCGCATATATCGAACACGAGTGGGTAAACGCAAAGTATCAGCACGTTCAGCAAGAAGTGCAGTTTGAAGGAGGGAATCAAGGAAGGTTACCCAATTGCCTCGCCAATAAAGTGTACCAGTTTCACCACTGTTGCAAGTGCGATAAATACCACGGAAATTTTCTCCATATTCATAACCACGAAGTAAAAATTCTTTGTATGAATCTTCAGTATCAAGTTCAATACGTTCAGCAATTTTGGAGGTTTCAATGGTGCTAACATCATTGTAATAAAATTGTCGGGTTTCATCGGGAATGTAAATGCGACCGCTGGAACAAAGTTGATCACCATCAAGAATTTCAAATTCTCCATTGCCTGGAGTAATCACGACATCCAAGCGAATTGGTTTAGTGAGAATGGTGGCGCTGTAGACATTAATATTTTCAATAATCACAGGAGTTTTTTGAAAATCAACACCCTTCAATTTGCAAAGAGTCTTCCATGCAAGAACCATATAACCAGTGAATGGATATAAAACACGTCCATCAATAATGTGATCAAGCAAATAAGCTTCTTTAGTTTCAGGTGAAAATGGATCAATCGTGTATGAAGCTGATGAAGGAACAGATCCACCACCACCGGAAGCCATTTGTTTTCCATCAACAACGGGCCAATCAACTGAATGATCCCATTTCCACATTGGTGCAATCATGGGTGTTCCTGGTGGAACAGGAAGTGGAACTTCGGGGTAAATTTTTTCAAGGTGTACTGTTGCACCAGCTTGATAAAGTTTACCAACTTGAGAAAGGAAAGCTTCAATTTCAATTTCAGCTTTGCTGTTCATTAAACCAATGTTGGTGCAAGTTTTATGGAGATTTCTACGAAGGATGGAAGCCATGAGGGAATGAGGAGCAATTTCAATGGTAATTGCATTTGGAGGAATTTTTTGAATAGCTTCATAGAAAAGGACTGGGCTGCAAGCATTGTTTACATGATAATCAGCCGAACAATAAAGTGCAACTTCATCATCCCATTGATCTTCAGGAACAGAAGTGGAAAGCCATTTGGATGATCGAGGTTTAGGATCAGGAACTACTGCACCCATAGCTTTAAGCATATCATCTTTAACACTCATCATCATGGGTGAATGGAAGGGAATGCCAGAAGTATCAACAGCTTTAGCAAAGATATCTTCTTTAGCAAGTTGTTCACAAAAAGTTTTAATTTGATCTGCATCACCAGAAATTGTAACTGAATCAGCTCCATTATGGCATGCAGGAACAACCTTATCAGGGCATCGCTTTCTAGCTTCATCCCAAGTGAGACCAACAGCAGCCATGGCGCCTTTCATGGGCTTTTTACTTTTCATGATGGTTGTACCACGGAAGTATGCAAGCTTCATGGTTTGTTCACGAGTGAGGCCACCATCACAATAACCACAACCCATTTCACCAGTGGAATGTCCAACAATGCCTTCAGGAACAATTCCAAGGGTTCCAAGAAAATCAGTCAAAGCAACCTAGAAATGCAAAAAAAAAAATGATTTGCATACAATTTTAAATCGAATTTCTTACTTGAATAGCACTAATTGCAAGCATACAATTAAGAGTATTATTTTGATATTGTTTTGGATCGGGATTATTTAACATTCCATAAACATCCATGCCATATTCTTCAAGAGCTTTTGAGCAAGCACGAAGAGAATTATCAATGACGGGAATGCACATGAGACCTCGAGCCATGCCAGGCCATTGACTGCCCATACCAGAATATACATACCAAACTGGACGATGTTCAGTAATTGGGACTTTTCCAACTTCAATAATGGGTTCAGCATTATTACTACGATTATACATTAAATAACCACGGAATGGAGTAAAATTTGATGGAATATTAGCTTGATTTGCCAATAAACGTTGGAAGTAAAGATTATCGAGATGTTCTTGAACATTTCCAAAGAATTGTTTAAGGCCTTCTTGAGTTCGACCAGAATAAAGTACAACTCGAGGAAAATCAACTGATTCAAGAGGAGGCAAAGCTTTAGGTTTATCAGGTGTACGGAAAACTGCATGAGTGTTGGATCCACCAAAACCAAATGAATTAATTCCAACATAACCGCCAGGGAATTCAGTTTTTTCTGCAACAACTTTTAATTGACCATTTTTAAGGCCATCGATGTATTGATTTGGCGTTTGGAAGTGAAGATTTGCAGGAATAAATCCACGTTCCATAGTAATGATAACTTTTGCAATTGAACAAATGCCTGATGCTGGTTCAGAATGGCCCATATTGGATTTAACTGAACCAATAAGAAGTGGACCAGTTCTAAAATATTTAAATTTAATATTTTTGTTTTTTTACTGAATGAAATAAATTTTTACCTATTACTGCAGAAAACTTGTGTAATTGCATAAGCTTCTTGTGGATCACCCACTTTAGTACCAGTACCATGACTTTCAACATAACCAACTGTATTTGGATCAACATTGGCTTCACTATATACTTCTTCGAGAAGAACAGCTTGTCGTTCACCCGATGGAAAAGTAATACCTTGTTCTTTATAGCCGTCTGTATTACTTTTAGCATGACAAATAATGGAATAAATACGGCATGCAACTGCTCGACGTTGAACAAAAATTGCATTTACAGCTTCAGTACGACAATACCCATCACCCGAATCATCAAATGATCGGCAACTGCCCCGGGAACTAAGCATACCAAGCTTTAAAAATTGTAAAGCAGCGGTTGGAGTCAAAGTTAAATGTGCTCCACAAACAAGTGCAGCATCACATTGGCCTTGACGAATTGAATCCACTGCAAGTTGAAGAGCAAGAAGAGAAGAACTGCAAGCAGTATCAACGGAAAATGATGGACCACGTAAATCAAAAGTAAAACTAAGGCGATTAGCAAACATGGATCGAACACATCCAGTTAAAGTATAACCAGTAACAGTTTCTGGATCTTGTGTAAGTGCACCAGCGGTTTCTGAAGCTGAGCAACCAACAAACACACCCGTCTTAGTGCCCCGCAGGTTGTTTGGGTTAACGCCTAAAGAAAAAAAGAGAAATTATTTTAAATTAATATTATCGATTTTTTATTTAAGCATAAATTTATTTAAAGCCAAATTTGTGCTAATTTTTATTGGAAGCTGCCGAAAAATAAACTTGTATATCAAGTTCAAGGTTAGACGGCACCGTACGGTACACATGTAAAAAAAATTTTAGTCGATAAAAAGATACAAAAAGTTAATTTACTTTTTTATCGATTTAAAAAAAAACAAATAATACTCACCAGCATCAAGAATAGCTTCATATGCAACTTCCAAAAGAATCCGAACTTGAGGATCCATATAATTTGCTTGTTTAGGAGTGACTTGGAAGAAACCGGCATCAAATTTTTTGAGTTCCTTGAGTTTACCATGTCTTTTAGGTAAATCACAGAAACCTAAATAAGAAATTTGAATAAATAATTTTTACTCATTTTTTTGGAGAGCTATGAAAGACACGTACCAGGTGGCCATCTTTTATCATCTTCTGTAATCATATCAATGCTATTCATAAGATTATCTTCAAAATCTTTGATATGATCGGAACATGGAAAACGTCCACTAACACCGGAAATGACAATTTCATCTTGATCACGCCAAAATGGTGGTTCTTCAGCTGAGCCGCTACTCATACTTTCGTTCGACTGCAAAAAAGTTATTACGGTATTAAACCCAGAAGTTCTCTTTTATTGTTTTTTTGAGTAAAAATAAATAATAATCGTATTCAAATTTTTATTTTAACATTAAAACAAATAATAATTATTTTTTTTCTTCTCTTAATTTATAGTTGGTAAGAAAATATGAGAGAGTGAGATGAGAAAAGAGAAAAGAAAAGGTTAGGTTAGATTTGTTTTAAACGTTAAAATTATTTGTCAATGCCAAATGAGGCAGGCGGCAGGCAGGTCGTGATCGAGCAACGACGACATCAGCGATGGCGGTCCTCCTTTTTTGTTTCTTAGAAAGTAAAAAAAAAGAAGAAAGAAGGAAAAAAGATTTATTCCGTCTTCTTCTTCGCTTCGTTATCCCTGCCTGTAGTAACCCTTAATGCATGAAGAAAAAGGAAAAGGTAGAAAAAAAAATAGAGAGAAACAGTGGCAACACCTTGAAACCGCTGCTGCTGCCCAACGCTTGACGATGATGACAAAACAACGGCGGAATGAAGAAGAAAAAAAGTGAAGGTCAAGAAGTGGACAAAACAGTAAAGGGCAAGAAAAATGAAAGACAATTGATGATCGCCTTCTATAAACCTTCTCCTCTTCTTATTTTGCTGATACAAAGACACCGAAAAAATATATATTTATTAAAGGTAAAAAAATGAATGGCATTGGCACATATCTCTAATCTCTATAATTGATTTTTACAACTATCAAGAATGATTTATTTTTGTTTTAAAGCTCTTTTTTGTTTTTTAGTCAAAACTCCCAAAAATAAATCAAACAAAAAAATAAGAAGTTTGTTTTTGTGCAACTAAATTTCAAAAAAATAAAAGAATTGGGTTAATTTTATTTAACCTAAAAAAATGGTAAATGGCTTTATACCATCAACGGAAAAATTTTAAAAAACAAATGAATGTTTACATGGCCAATAACCAAAAAAGAAAAGAAGAGGAAGCTATTTCTTAAGATCAGCTGATATTTGCTAAATTATTTTCCTCATTTTTTAGTCATCATTATTTTTCCATAGAGAATCTCGAAATCTTTTCAAATTTTCATTTACAAAATGTCAAAAAAATAAAAGAAAATGAGTTCTTCCGGAACTTTGATGAGACAGACTCCTTTCTTTTTGCCGCCTTTAACCTATGACAAAAAATAAGTATGGAGATGGGAGACATTTTAAAGGTAGTAACGAAATCGAGAAAGCGAAGGTAAAAAAGAGTTAGTTGATGGAGGGCCAAAAAAAACGAAAAAAACTTTTGACGACTATCAGCAATAATAATCTTGATCGACCGTTCTCCCCCCTTTATGAGGTGGCGGCACATTAGACATTAATGTTAATGAACAAAATAAAGTTAAAATCAGGCAAAAAAAGTTAAGGAGAAAAAAAACTTTTTTTGATATTTTTATGGGTATTTTTTGGTAATTTTTAGTTTAACAGACACTAATATTAAAGTGTTAAAAATTAGTAAATTCGGAGTCTTTTTTATGGCAAGAAAAAAAGGAGTTTAAAGTCGTTTATTAGTTTAAAAAAAGTGAGCGATTGCAATGACCGATAATTAATCAAAAAGGGATATTGTTGGAATATTCACATGACCCTCAATGTCAGACGACAATGTCCACTTCGAAAGATATAAAAATTATGTATGAGCAATAAAAAGATCTATACGCTACAGTAAAAAAAATACATATGGATACAGAAAAAGAAGAGAAAACAAAAAAAAATGTTAAGAAATTTTGATAACAATTAAAAATAAGTTTACCGATAATTTGTTTTAGGTCGCGTGGTATCACCCAAATAAAAATTGTCTACGTAGTTGGTTGCTTTTTTTGAAAGTAAAAAACCCGACTGCAAACTTTTTTTTCTTCTTGAAAACAAGAAAGCGCGTTTTTTTAGGTTGCAAAAATCTTTGAACTTGATCGTTTTGAAATTTTAAAAGGAGATGACTAAAATTTCAACATAAAAATCCTAATTAGTCACCCTCAAAAGGATTTTTTTGATAATGAAAATGCATAGCATCGAAATCCATTTAAATAGCTGGCAAAAAATAGACAAATGCGCGACAGAAACCTCCCTCCAATTTTCACCAATGTCCATTTTATGATGTAAGGGTTTTTTTCATTAAAAAAAATATGTCCGTGCGTTACTCGATCATCATCGCCTCACATCTGCTGACAACGACGACGACGACGACGTGAAAAAAAATAGGGGTGCGCAAGAATAAAAGTAAAAAAAAAATTGGTGAAGGAGATAGAAAGAGTGGGCATATGTACATACATATTGGGCAGTGAGCCCATACATACTTCTCAAATTAAAATAGGTCATTTTACCAAATAATTTTTTTTCCTATCAATTTCAATTAATCAAAGAAAACTAAAAAAATTAGAGAAACAAGAAATTTTTAAGGAAAAGTCGAGAGTCAAAGTCCGGCGGAGATAGATCTATGAAAAACTGGGATTTATTAAAGCTGATTTCTGGATTTTTTTTGAGGTAAAAGTCAAAAACAGGCAGATAACCCTCAAGAAATAAAGAAAATTTATCTTTTGTTTGAAAAACAAAAGAAGAAAGGAAAAGTTAATTTTTTTTTTTAAAGATCTTTCTAATAATCAAGTTTTTCTCGAGACATATTTAAAACTAGAAGAAAAAAATGTTCAGAAAAAAAATAAGGGCATCACGATAGGAAAAGCTAGCTACTGCTTGAAAGTCGCCAGCCACCACTAGCAACTATCTACCATTCACTTTACGGTTAGAAATGATAAAATGACGATTTTGAAAAGTAGGAACTAAAAAGCTTGACAAAAGTCTTTTCTTATATTTTTTTAAGGCGGATCTATCCATTCAGGAATGTCTCTCTCGAAGTAGCAACGGCATCGTCGCAAATATACACAAAAAATTATAAACAATTTTTCTGTCCTTTGAGCTTCGTATAAATCTGTTATCTATCTATCTCCCTTCCATCCGTCTCATAAAAAAAAGTTGTTAGTTTTTTAGGAAAAGAAGCAACAGCAAAAAAAGTTTCAAAACAAAAAACGGCACAGAAAAAATTTCTTTCATATTTTTAGTTTTTTTTGTTGAAAAAAAAATTAAAGAATCGATGATTATTAAGAAATTCAAATTTCGAAACTTACAATAGAATTTGAAACTCGCTCCCATCCAGAAGAAAGTTCTTCAGATTGGCGGCTATCGCTGTCCATATTTTTAACTCAAAAGTCAAAGAGTAGTAGTTTTACAGAAAGAGCAATTTTATATATATTTTTTTAAGATTGGAAAATTTGTAAAAAGTTTGAATATTTGCCTCTTTGCTGTTTTTTTGGGCGACTTTTTTGTATGAGGATCGTCTGCAAGCAGCAGTGTCTTGTGGATATTCTTGAAGAGAGCAAAGGCCAAAACTAAAAAATTAAAGTTTGATTGAAAAGATGCATAAATGTAGTTTGTGCAATTAATAACGACAACAACGAATCGGATGAAATTCACGCATTTTTCATTATTCAATTTTATGATGATTTTTACGTCATCAAAAATAATAAAAATCTCAGTCGGTCAGTCATCTGATTGGAATGAATGGGAATGGAAGTCATTTTACGTCAAAAATCCGGGTTGTGGATGTTGGTGATGATTCATTAAGCTTATTTTTTTATCAAACAAAAGGGTTTCAAAAAATAAAGTTTCATCAAGTAAAAAAAGGATAAAAATTTTTTACATTTATTTTTTAGGGCAAAAATTTTTTTGATCACTGATCAATTTCATAGGTGTTTGTTTATTGGCATCCTAGAAGACAGAAACATAATAAAAAAGTTATTTTATGGAAGAAAGCGGATTTCGGATTTCTTCGGGAATAGAAAACTAAAAACAAAGCAATGTTTACCTTATCTTTTTCTTCTTCCGTCAAAAAAAAAATTTTTCTTGGGATAAGAAAAAATAACAAAATGTGTAAAATTTGAAATCCTAAAAATAAAGTTTTTTTTCAAGCTAGCATAAATCTGTCAAAGATCGACTCATTGAGCACAAAAGGATTTTCTTCTTTGAAGCTTATCGAAAAAAAAGTTTGTAGTATTTTTTAATAAATAATAATTTTCACCAAATATAAAATTAACCAATGACGAAAACCCCAAATTATTAAAACGCCTTCAAGCAGCAAGAAAAAAAATATAAAGAAAAACCACAAAAAACGGTTCCAACCAACAAAAAAATTGAGCTGTGCTCTGAACTAAATTCTTTTTTTCGTTTTTGTTCTTAATAGTTGGAAGTCAGGCGACAGATAGATAATACCTGCCTCTTTCTTAAAAAAACCTTCTTTTTTTTCTTCTTCATAAACGTCTGTGATAGGAAAGAGATAGATTCCATGAACTTTATTAGTGGCTGGTGTTCATCCATCCCAATTACTCTCTCTTTTTTTTTCTTCTTAATACAGCCGCTATTGATGACATTTGAACCAGTTTCGTCTTTTTTATTTTAATAAAAAAATTAACTTTAAAAATAGGTAAAAAAATTATTCGCAAGAGAAAAATAAATAAAAGAATGAGAGTAAATTTCGCTTTTTTTTATTATAATTTTTGAGTGAAAACAATGAAAACTGGAAGCATGTCTTTTTGAGTAGTTTTTGAGATATAATCTTGTCTGAAAAAAATTAAAGGGTTTTTTTCTCACTTTTTAACGCTTCATTAAAGAAAATAGAAAATTAAAGAATTTTAATTTAGCAAACTAATTTTGTTTTCCCATTTGCAAAAAAAAAGACGAAATCACCTTTTTAGGGTCAAACTAGGAAAAAATAAATTTTTTTCATTTAAAAATTCGATTCAACACCAAACAAAAAAGATTCATGCATTCTTTCATCTATCCTCCAACATACTAACTTCACGCATCTATTGTTGTTGTATTTAACAACAGAAAAAAAATGGCCGGTAGTGTCTTTTGCGTTCAACGATAGTAGAGAACGGTCGTCGACGACGACATCGGCACACACAAGGTCAATCAACGTACGTGAATGATGCTGAAGAATAAAAAAACGAAACGAAGCGTTTTTGGTGGTGGTGATGATGACCCAATTTCAGAAGAATAATATATCTATCTATCTATCGATGGATGGATGGAAAGGGCGACGAGGAATGGAAGAAGGAAGAAAGGTTGAGTAAAAAAAAAAGTAAACGTAACACAAACATTTGCGGGAAAACAAAATAAATGGGGGTAATAGTAAAACTTTTTAGTAATACCTAGAAGTGAGCATAAAATGAGAGAGATAAATACTAATTTTGACCAACCGGATATTAAAAATATCATCAAAAAAATTTTTATTTTGCAACAAACACAAAATAAAATTTTATAAGAGATCAAAAATTTAACGTTCGAAATGGAAAGAGAATTGAGTAAAATGAAATAACCTTTTTTCCCCTTGCTTGACTTTATGGAAAATTTCTTAGTTTTTCCATATTCAGCAAACTTCTTTCATCAAAAGCCTTAACTAACCAACCCATCAATAAAAAAAATAAATACTTTCATGCGCAAGCGAACGACCACGTACGTACCAGCTGGCGGCGGCAGAAACTACATGAATCATGGATTACTTTACTTACTAAATACTTAAAAAATGGACAAAACAAGGGAGTTAGAAAAAAAGGAAAAACGAAATACAAAGATTGATTTTTTATTTTTTCTTCTTTTTTTGAAATCGAATTTGCAGAGGAGGCACGAAAGGATGTGAAGAAAAAATAACCTTTTCCTGACGTCTTTTTTTTCTTTTTTACTTTTCTTGAAGGTGACACTCACTTTCTAATTTCCAAGGATCATCGACTTTTCCTCAAATAAGAAGAAAACACATTTCGAATTAATTTATGAAATATCTGTCACAATCTTTCTTCCTTCAGAAGTTTTTAGGAAAAAAAGAGAGATACTGCGCGTGATTAAAAAAGCTTTTTCGCAATTTAGGGTTATTAAACCAAGAATTACAGACACTTCTTCTTTTTTTTCTGATTGGCGGTCATTATTGTAATCGACGCCGACGACCATAAACAACGCATGCACAAAACCATAGAAGACACAAACGAACAAAAAAAATCGCCTCTCTTTACAATAACTTTTTACCTTATGTTCGTCGTCGGTTTATGACGTTTCAATTTTTTTTTTATAAAAAAAAAGAGAAGAATAGCCGTGACAGGCGGCAGGTAGATGCAGAAGTTGAAAAAAGTTGGACAGGAAACAAACCCCACGACGACTAGGGCGACACCACGAAAAGAATGGGGTTCAAGGTTATTTTTTTGAATAACAAAAAAAATAATGGATCGAAGAGAGAAAAAAAAAGAGGATAGGGATAAATAAGGTGGTAAGCGAGCGAGAAAGCGAGTGTTGCTCCGCCTGACTTTCATTTTAATGGAAATAGATGCGCAAGAGATGGATTTTAATTTTTTGTGGAAAAATATTTGTTGCATTTGGTCAAATTTATTTTTAACCTTGCCTTTAAACTTATGCCCAAAAAAAATAAAACATAAGTCACCATCCAACAATTAATGAGTTCAACAATACTACGAAAGAAAATATTTTTAGGACTCAAAAACAAAATTAAAAAATCAAACCTATCTTTCGCTGCAAATAAAAGCCAATGAGGACTGAGATGTATAAAGAATAATAATTTTGGTTAAAGTATAACTTTCAGCTGATGATTTTTTGTTATTTTGTGGTCGAAGTCCATTTTTAAAAAACTTTTTTTCAGCCCTTTTATAAACTAATTTTTATATGGTAAAACCATCATTTTTAATTTTTTGACAGTTGTGTCTCGACCACCTCTTGTGTTCGAAGAAAAAAAAACAGAGGCATGTCACACTTTAAACTCACAGTTTTTTTTTGCATGAAAAAAAAAGTCTTAAAAGTTCAACGTTATTATCAAAAGAAAAAACATGCAATAATAATAATTCAAAAACTTTTTTCTTTACTTTTGACTTTTGACATTTTTTTCAACGAAATTTGCGGTTCTCAAGTGTTTTTTATCTATCGATTTGATTTGCACTTTCTCACCAAAATACACAAAAAAAATTTTTTAAGGTTTTTGTTTTGATTTTAACATTCATTTTGACGCAAAATCAAAAAATAAGTTTTATGGCATTCTTCGATTTAATCAAATCTTTTCCGATGTGTCTCTCGTTTTATCAGATCATGCATGATGTCAGAGGATAAATAAATTGCAAAAAATCTTTTCAATCACGACAATTTTTTAGACCTACCTAAAACTGACACAAGGTTAGGTTGCATACATCAAAAAGAAAAAAATTTGTCGAGAAAGACAAAAAAAATGAGCAAAGTTTTTTTCTTTGACCTTTTGTTTACCCTTTTTTTTTTCTATGAAAATTAATAGTCTATAGAAAATTTCTTATTATTTTTTATAAATTGTATTTCTTTGACACCCATGTATAAAAAACAACTGAAAACGAGTAAAAATGTAAAAATGTCAATCTAAAAATCAAAAAATGTAATAAGATTAATTTATAAGTCTAATATGATAAGAGCATTAATTAATTATCCCTGCCACCCATTAAGTTTTTGGCCTTTTTAACAAATAATTCCGGAAACCTGTCTGGGCCAAACTTTTACACAAGTACATAGTCGTTTTTTAGTTTGCACTTTTATGGGGACAAATTTCTAAATGCTCGTAATTTTAAAAAATCTGTGAAATGAAAAAAGGAAAAAATATTTTAATAAATGTAAAAATCAAGCAATCAGCGAAGATGAAAAATTTGCTTACAAAAGGCAAAGAAAATTTAAATGGCAAAGAAAGATAAACTTAACAGCAGTTGAGCTTTTAATTGGAAACTACTCTTAAGAAAAAACTCAAACCCTTGCAAAAATTTTAAAATATAATAAAACTAAAGGATGGATGGGTGAAAAAGAGCAACTTCAAAAAGTGATTTTAAACGTGACCTTTGTGAATTGCTATCATAAAAATCTTGCAAAGTAAAATAGACAATTTTTAAAACTCTTTCTCTTTTTTTATTTCCCTAAAAATTCAACGATTCAGCGAAAATCGTGACGTCGTCAGAAGAAAAAATCACCAACAAAAAGCATCTGATGTGTCTTCTTTTGACCGTCAAAGAAAAAATAAATAAAGGTATTTGTAATTTATGGGTTTAAAGTTTCACACATACATAAACTTTTCAGCGAAAAAAATAAATGGGTTACCATCATAGATTGGTATTTTAAACTTTTTTTTGTGGTGAAATTAAAGTTTGTCAAAGATGTTGTGATTTGGAATGTTTGTAGTTTCAAACAAGTTCCAATTATTTTTATTAAACTTTTGAGTGAAATGTTTTTCGGATTCGTCCATTGAAAATACAATGTTTTTTATGGCATTAAAGCTCTAATGTAATTATTTGTAATTTGAACGATAAAGTGTTATAATTTTTTCTTGACCAATAATTTATTTATTTTTCCAACTTCAAAAAGCTGATCAAAAGTTAATCGTCGAAACAAAAGGAAAAAAAACTTTGAGAATTCCGGTTTCCTGATGTCTCAGAAAAAAAAGTGAACATATCTTTTTTTACTGTTCAAAATATTTCAAATCGTCAACGTAACAACAAAAAAGTTTATTTTTCATTTCATAAAAAAATAACATAACTGAATATCTTGCTTCTTCGTGTGTTATTTGAAATCTATTTCACAGATCTTTTTCAATGCATCAAAGAATACAACAAAAAAAGCAAAAAGCAAGGAAAAGAATGCTTTTCTTCCTTTTTTTCAAAAAAAAAAGTTAGGAAGACACAGAAACTTTACAGCAAAATGATTTTTTTTGTTTTTTTTTGTTCGGGATTTTTTATATATTTTCTCCATCGAAGTGAAAAAATGACAAAATAAAAAAATGAAAGATAGGGGACATTTGCACTAAAAACAAATATTTATTATTTTAATTGCGCAATATACTTTCTTCGTCGGCAAAAAAAAAAAGAGAGTGAAAAAACTATTATTAATTTCCCGTCCGTTGATGTTGATAGACGACTGTCTTTCCAAAGTCAGTCGTCAAAAACTTTCTTTTTTTCATTGACTCAAAGAAGTTTTTAAACTCTTGCTCGCTCACTCACTCGCCTGCTCTTTTTTGGGTTTTATCAATAATTACGAATCTTTTGTTTTTCTTTTTTTTATTGCCTAACAATTTTCTCTTTTCTCATTGCAAAAGGGTTACTTTCTGCTTTCTTTACTTTTCATTATTAAAGAAAGAGTGTCGAAGAGTCGAGCTTTCTTTCTTTTTTCTCGATTCCATATTTTTGTTGTCTGTCCTTGACCGAGAATCTATCAGTGCAAATCATCTTTTTCTTCTTCTTTTGCTTGGAGTATTTTTTTTTCATCTTCTTGTCAATGATTTTTTTGCTCTCCTTTTCTTTAAGACATTCAATTGAGTTTACGACACACATACAAATAAATTACACGGAACCCATAAATTCAATCAAAAACAAAACAAAAAAATTGGTTTTCTAGGACACTTTTGTCATTTTCTTTCAGAATCATTTAAAATAACAATAAATTCATTTTCCTTTCAAAAATTTTCAAAAATAAAATGAGCACCGATATAAATTAGTTATCACAGTAACACAGCGAAAGAAATATTCCAATAAAAATTTACAATACAAAAACTATAACTCTTTTTTTGACACATATTTCTTCAATCAAAGTAATTAAAGTTTGTGTTAAAATGGAATCGAAAAAAGGAAGCAATAAAGTGAAATATAAAACCAGCAAATGAAAATAAAAAAAATGAAAGACCCTCCGGGTTAAATCCAAAATTATCTATGGAAATATATATAAAAAAATTTGTTAAACAAAGATTTCACTCAAAGTAATAATAACTTTGGTGAAAGAAAAAAATAAGAGACCTCAAAAACCCGTTCAAATTCTTTCGTTGTAATGAAAAAGAATTCCTTTACAAAATACCAAATTGCAGGATGGCTTTATTTTTTTCTCAATTCCATCTCCAATTTTGCAACCGTTTCAGCCTGCAAAAATTTTTTTTTATTAAATATTCCAAAAAGCAAGAAATTATAATACAAACCTGTTGAGAAACTATTTTTCTGACTTCATCCAAATCCATTTGAAGCTCTTCGATTTGTTCCACTCGAGCTCCATATTCACCCAATAATTCTTCGTAATCTTTATTTAAGCGCTAAAAAAAGAAACAAAAAATTAGGTCTATGGAAAAGAATTTTATGGATCTCACGAACATCATAATCCATTGCCTTTAATTTTATTTCTCGCTGATATTCTTTATGTTTATCCGCTAATTCATCTTGCAACATTTGAACTCGATTTAAAGTTTGATTATATAAATTTGTCATATTTTGCAGTTCACTGTGAATCCCTGAATATTCGTTGGATGTTCCAGAAAAATTATAATCAACGAAGTGAGGATGGGAAGCATTGGCAGAATCTTCACTGAGTCGACTACCCTGCAAAATTATTCTTTATTAGATATATTTAAATTTATTTTTCAGCATACCGCATTAAATCGATTTTGACTTGCAGCAGATTCAGGCCTTGGATTATAAAATTCCACGGGTTTTGAAAGAGAAAGTTCAGAAATCTTTGCATTGAGCCTCTGAATTTCAGCTTCATAGGCATTCACTTTAGGCAGCAGCTCTGAATTTTTTTCATTTTGAACTTTCAAATCGTGCATAACATTTTGGAAATTCTTTTTTATTTTACTCAATGAATCACTTTCTTCCGCCAATTGCTTCTTTAAGATACTCAACTGTGAAGTTGAATCATGTTCGATGGCAGCATTTTTGGCTTCCAAAGTTTGTAATTCATGTTTGAGATTTTGGTTTTCGCGTGACAACTAAAAAATAAATAAAATCTTTATGCAAATATTTTCAATAAAATAAAAATTAAAAAGCTTACTGAAATAATTTCTGAATGCTGTTCATGAAATTTAGTTTCAAATTTCTTTTTAATCGAATCACTATCTTCCCTTGAAGATTCGAGATTTTTGCATTTAGTTAAAATATTATTATATTCAAATCGAGAGCTTTTTAATTCACTTTCAAGTTCTTCAATTCGAACAAGTAAAGGCCCTGTAGCTACTGCCAATTGTTGAGCTGAATGCCTTTCATTTTCCATATATTTTTGAGTTCGAAGCTCCAATTCATTGCAACTTTCTTTCAACCTCTCATTTTTAAGTTTAAATGATTCATTATCCATTAAAAGTCCGCCAATTTGATCCTCTTTTATTGCGAGTTCTGTTTGAAGCTTCATCCTTGCTCGTTGTTCGCCTTCGCGTTCCGAAGAAACTTCACTTTTTTCTTTTTGAGCTATGGCTAATTCAGTTTTAAGTTGCTGAATTTTTCTTTCAGCTTCTTCAAACTTTGCTTGTTGTTCAGCAAATTGTTTTTGATGGAAATCTGTATCTTCTTGGGTTTGAGAAATTTCCATTAAAACTTTTTCATTTGCACTCTCAGCCGCATCCAATTGAGCTTCAAGTTCAGCAATATTTTGTTCGGCAGCTTCAAATCGTTTTGTAACTGCTTGTAATTCTGCCACAGCATCATCTCTTGCAGTTGTAACAACTTCAAGTTGTGAAAGTTCTTGCCGCAATCGTTTTATTTCTTTAGATTGGCGACCATTAAATTCAGAAAGTTTTTGGCCTTCAGCAAAAAGTTCGTCAATTTGTGCATCTTTTGAAGCTAATTCTTTTTGGATTTTTGCAATTGTCGCCACTCTTAAAAACAAAATTAATAGTTTTTAGATTCAACTAAAAATTTTTCTTACTTTTCAGTTAATTTTTTGTTTTGCATTTTTAAAGTATTATTAATTTGGGACAAAGATTTGCATGAAGCTGACAAATCTTCTATTTGCCGATCTTTCATACCTATTTGAGATTTTAATGAAGCTAAAAAATGTTCTTCGTTTCCATGATGTGAAGCTAGGGTTTGAGCCACGTGATGCATGGATGGTGGAATATTTGATACTGAATGACCATCCGTCGTCATTGGTCTATGGGAACTTACAGTTGACCTGAAACAGAGGTGAGATAATAATTACAAAATAAAGTTAAAGTAAAATACCATTCATCATTAGCTCGAATAATTTCAATATCACTCGATGCTATGGTAACAATTTCATCTGGGTTTGGATCAATATGTCGAGGATGTTGGGAATTGTGATGGTCACCATTATCTGATGGCTAAAAAACATAAAATCTTTATCGCCAAAAGCTCGTTTAAAAATTCTTACTAATTCTGCTTTACTAAACTCGGAAGAATTTGTGTCATCTGTATTTGTATGAGACCTTGAAGGTTGGGTTCCTTCATCAGTGGGAGATAACTAAAAAATATAATATATATAATTTGAGCACAATTCAATTTTTTAGAAAACAAAAAACGGGTCTTCTTTACTTTAACGGGGCATGGAGAGTTTTTATTCTTCAGCATCAAAAACAATTTTCTTTTCATTGTTTAAAATTCAAATTTTTTGGAAAAAATATTTATGCCCCGTTAAAGTAAAGAAAATCCCAAAAAACTAACAGAGTTCGGGGAATCAGGGCAAATTACAACATCTCCATGAACATGTAAATCTCGCATTGGATTTGGCTCGCTTACAACTACATCATCCTGGAATAATGACCAAAATTATAAATGGAATATATAAAAAAAGAAAGATATGTTTACTTGTGATGGTCCATCCCATTGCCAAGCATCATGTTTATCCGATTTGGATTCTTCTTCTTCTTCAACATGGCTGTTATCATGATGTCGTTGAATATTTGAAGCAGCAGCTGCTTCATCAACTTCCGTGTCAATATCTTCGCTTTGTAAAACATTTTCTTCCTCTTCTTCCGCTTCTTCTTCTTCCTCATCCTCTTCATCGGGTTTAATATCAAGAACAGTATCAATCTTTTTTTGAGCTGATATAATAGCAGATTTAGCATAATCAGCCAAGAATGACATGTTTTAACTAAAAAGAACACAAATGAGCAATTATGAATTAAGGATATGAAAATGGTAAAAAATAAGATAATAATCAATGAATGAATGATTCCGTTTAATTTCAAATCCACGTTGTCGTCGTTCATATACTCGTTTTTATTCTCTCTAGTTTGCTACGCAATGACAATATAATATATATATGAGTTTCTCTAAACAAAAATTTTTTTTCGCTTTAGGATATTTGTAACTAAATTCTAATTTTTTTTGGATGTAAATTATTATAATTATTTATTTAAATAAGATATTACAATACATAAAAATCCGCGAAGGCGAAGAAATTAAAAAGTAAAATAAGAAAAAAGAGAAATAAAGCTAAAGAGATCAAACTGTTTTAATAGTATTCTTTCTTAATGAATTCATTGTTGGGTTCAATATCTTTCAGGAATTTAGAGAGTGTATATTTATGGTTTTGTTCAACCGATGCAAGTCTAATGATTGGGGCTATAAAGAATCAAGTTAATTTTAAATTAGTTTTTTTTTTTGGAATTTAACTTACTGATGTCATGCTTTGATCTTTTCCCTCCATTTTTTGACGACTTTTTTGTTGCAAGATATTCAGCAATTCGGGCATCACAATCCTTAATTGTATTTAATTATTTATTTTTCTCCCCAAAAAAATATTATGAAAACTTACTAAATTTTCTTCACGCTCCCAAGTATCGTCTTCTGGAGAATATCCTATCCATCTAATTTTAAAATATTTTACTCCTTTTTCAACTTTCATTCCCATAATTTTCTCAACCTCGAACATATTGGATTTTAAAAATGTTTCCTCGTAGGTGCGATTATCATTGTCGTCAATCTGCGGAATTACTTCATCACTGATTTGAGGAAGAATAACACCTTCATTTTTGATAAAATCCATCAATTTTTGTAATAAAAAACTGATGGTGAAAAATAATAATAAGGGTAATGCTCCCCAATAACCATACCAGCAATCTTTCAAAACATCTTGAAAAAAATCAAGTTGAGCCTGCATTGTTGCCAAAAAATGGATAACGAATGAACTTTTTCTGCATTTATAACTTATTTTTGCCATCAAATATTTTGCATTTGTTTTTTAATCTGCTCCTCTGCTGCTTGTTATGCCTTCAGAGAAACCCTTCGAGTTTTTCTGATCATGAGAGAGAGGGAATGAGAAAGAGCTATTTAACAGGAAGGCTTTTTTTACAATCGGTTTTCCTTAAAATGTTTTATGTAAAGGTATGGCAGATAAAAGATGGCTGCCGTTTTTTCTTGAAATAAAAAAGATGAATATCTTTATTTTTTACAACTACGCCAGAAGCAACTCTCAAAATATTTTTTTGATCTTTCCATAATTGACGTCATCTTCATTACATGTATTTGTTTGATTCTATGGCTTTTTACGAGTGCCATTGTTTTGTTGCTCATTATTTTCTTTCTCTTTTTTTCTTCCAATGATTGGTGTTTTGTTTTCTTTGTTCCGAAACTTTTTAACAATATTTAATAAAGTCGAATAAAAGAATAAGCATTTTAAAAATAATTTTATTGGGCCAAAAATACTAGTGAAAAATATGTGATGAAAGATAAAACAAAAAATAATCCAAAAATTAAAATTTAAAAAATGATTATGTTAATTTTTTTTGTTTTTGAAAATAAAATATTTACATACAAAAAAAATTTCCAGAAAAATATCAAAAGAATAAGTTGATCAAAAAAGTTTAGAATACCGTAGTTTCTTTGGCAATTTTTGGGGATTTTGATCAAGCATTCCATAATTTAAAGCCCTTGTCCATGCAATATCTCCCAGCATTATAGGATTTTTGAGGGGGGCACGCTGTAGTCTCTCTGTGGATTTATCAATAAAAGTCGCATTATAATTGCCATCAAAATAATATTTGCAACAATCTAAAAGAAAAAAAATGAAAAATATATTCTTTTACTCCTTCCAAACCATAAGGACGAGTCCTGTAAAAAGTAATCAATTTTTCGCTACAAAATCCATATTTTATAATTTCAGGACTAAAAGAAATAAAAAATAAATAGCCGGTGAAGAGAAACTAATAACAAACTCACTTATTTTTTAATTTTGACCATTCTCCATTATTTAAATCCAAAATCGAAAATTCCATTTCATCTTCTCGATACAAAAGAAGAGTAGTTTTAAGCCATTGAACTCTTATCAATCCCGTAAACTAAAAAATTGACATTAATCATTCCAAAACAAAAAATATTCCCTCCCTCACATCTATCAACTCAACCATAACTTCTTTGGGGTTTGATTCGCTCAAGTCAAAATAAGAGAGCTGATGATAAACCTTTGATGATTGGCGCATTTTAGGTCTTATAAACGGATTATACTAAAACCAGATTTAAATTTTAAAAAGAAATCTAAATTTTTACAGGTTTGAAAGGACCCGTTCCTTTATCACGAAAAAACCAAAGTTTATTTTCATACAAATGCAAATTATCTGGTTGCCTATCAGCATAATCAAAATCAAAAGCGATTCGTTCTTTCTGTGTCTGATATATTCTATCTTCGTTAATTTGAAGATCAAAATATCCAAGAATTTGATTACCATCGAACTAAAAAGCTCAAATATAAATCAAAATTAAAATTTCAAAAGAGTTACTCATGTAATCTTCTTCTAGAGAGTCTGCTGCAAAAGAATGCACTAATAAAAAGCGAAATCCATTTCTAATGAGAAACGAATGATAGCAATTTTTAAAACTCATTTTATCAATAATGGAACAAGTGCGGCTTTCAAAGTTCAATCCAATCAAAATCAATAATTCAAAACCATCTAAAAAGTTTTTGAAAAAATTGTAGCCAAAAGAAATTAATAATTTGTTTTGATCAACAAATTGGACGCATGGCTAAACAAACATTAGAAAAATTAACAAAGTATATTTTGCTTCTTCGCTTACTTCATCTATGCTTGCAATAATTCCAAATCCTTCAGTTTGTTCAAATAATTGAGTTACAGTCGAGTCGGCAAATAACATTCTTAAAATCACATGATTATCCTATTCATAATACAGAATATGCTAATAAAATTACTTACATGGATTTATTGTACATAATATCATATACAGTAATTTGTAGCAAACGTTTTTTGTATGAAACCAAATAAATTAATCGTGAATCATCAGAAAATGTACACACTGATCCTTTAATTTGTGACAAAAAGTCATATGACACATTTTCAACTATCATTTTGTTATAAGTATTTTCTAATAAACAAAATAAAAATTTTCCTGAAATTACAAACAAAATCAGATTTAAAAAAAATGTATTATTAATTTTTTGATTAAACACATTAAGCCAGAAGAAAATTAAAATATCAGGAGAAAAAGTTTCAAACAGAAATGTGTTGATTAATTTGAAAGCATTTGATTTAATAAATTTTAATTTTCTGGCTGCCACCCATCCTAATTTGAAAAAACATTACTTCCATGGCTCCCATTTTTCGATTATGAATTATTCTTTAAACTTCAAACAAAGCTTCTAAAAATGAAAAGATGTTTTTGCCTTTCTCAACGTCGATCATTGTTGCATTGTTTATTTTTTAGTTTACAAGTAAATCGTCTAAAATTATTTTCATTTCGTTGGTTAAACAGAGAAAAATGTAAAAATTTAAAATCAATGGCAGAAAAAAATTAACTTTTTCATATTCTTTGTTTGCTATGAAATTCAAGATTCTGATGGCTGCTTCTATTTTCTTGCTATGAGTTTTTAATTGTAATGCTAAAAACTTTATTTTCCTTAATTATTTTAGGATTTAAGATTTTTAATTTAACAATACTCAAAACTTTTTCATAAAATTTGTTGTAATTATTTGGTGTTGGCTACGTAAAATTCCAAAATTATTGTAGATTTTCTGTCCCATTAATCAAAAACATTATTTTTATTCATTATAAATAAAAATAAAAATATCTGTGATAACAATAAAAGAATCAACCATCAATACAATAACCAAAGTAAAAGAAGTCAATGTGGAAACTGATAAAGCAGCTGGAAATGAGCCAATTTTAAACTATCAATCAATAACTACGTAAAAAAAGAAAAGAAAAAATTGATTAAATTTTGATGTTAGAAATGAATTGAAACAACAATTAATTTTTGTTAAAATAAAAAATGATAATTAAGTTAGTATTATTATCATTTAGCAAGTTTTACCGTAAAGTTGATAAATTTAATTGCTTGAGTAATCAATAAACATCAAAATTGAGCAAATAAATAAAATAAAAATTGAATTCTTTTAGTTTTCCAACTGAATCAATTTAAAAACAAATTACTTGATTCATTTATTTAAAAATTATGGAAGAGAATAAAAGGAGCAATGAAAATAGAAGAAGGCACCAATAATACTTTTAAAAACAAAAAAAGTACAAAATCCAAATTTTTATCAGTAAATTAAAAAAAAAAGAAAAAAAGAATTGTTATTTTTTTGTTAATAAAAATAAACCTCAAAACCTCACTAGAATAACCAAATGAAGCAAGACACAGCTGGACAAAAGTTTCAAATGTAAATCAATAGCTGTTTTTTTTTATCAGTCTGGCGGGAGGACATCAAAAGGGCAAAGAGTCAGAGGAGATGGGCAGCTGTTTTTTTTTATCAATCTGACGGCAGAGTAAAAGGACAAAGGGTCAAACCAAATTGACAGCTAGTTTTTTGGTTGGGGAAGCAGCTCACATGAAACAAAATGTTGCATTTATTTTTTGCGTATCTTGGTTTCCTTCGTTCAGTGCATTTGGTGTTCAAATAAATATGCTTTTACTTTCTTCTTTTTTTATCAGACGTTTGGAAAATAAAAGAAAAACGGGGAATTTAAAAATAAATATAAAGCGCTGATATGAATCCGGAAATAAAATATAAAAATCTATTATAATAAAAATAGATGAATTTTTCAGGATTTTGGAACTTTTGGCTTGATAAAAATATTTGCGATGAATATTTGGTTTACTTCAACAATTATTTTAATTTTAATTGTATTTTCTCATTGCGAAGATAAAGTGGAGTGTAATATGGAAGAATGCGATTGGGATGCATGGGGAGCCGTAACCTCAGCTAAAAGTCAAGTTAGTTTTCTTAAATGTATTTTTAAAAACTAAAAACTTCATAGCTTAATTTTAGGAGCCCTGTAATGTCTGCTGGGCTTTTTCAGCAGTAGCAGTTTTAGAAGGTTTTTATGCCCGAAATTGTGGCACGCTAATAAGCCTATCCAACCAATTTTTAATGGACTGCGGGCATGAATATAGTAGAATGCTTGGTTATTTCAAAAAAAAGGAAGGGAAGGTTGATGGCGGCGATATTACTTCTGTAGGTTTAAATTTGGATATTTTAAAATTTAGCGTAACTAAAGCTTAGAAGTTTTTTTATCTCATGTTTTCTGATATGCATATCAACGCTTTGGCACTAGTATAGTTGTGCACCCACTTTTTTTATTACTCTTTTTTTTCATTCTTCTCATTAACTTTTTGATTTTTTCATCTTATTTTCTTTTTTCAAAATGAATTGAAAAAATTTGAATTATTATTTTTTTAGTTAATGGCAATGATTAGCTTGCACAGAAAAAAGAGTAATAAAAAAAGTGGGTGCACAACTATACTAGTTCCAAAGAAATTCTTTCATATTTATCAAACAGGTTTCGATGACGTCAGCGATATTTTTTCTGTTTTTTATAAACACCCTGGCACATTATTGGCGTGTTTGAAATTAATCAAGCTGGGTCTTTAATGCTTTACACTGTCACAGCGAAACGACATCCATGCTTTATATTTTCGTTTAAAAAAATGTTTACACTAAGTTCCTAAAATTTTACAGTCAAATAATAAAAAACTTTTTTTTTCTTCAGGCTTTTAAGGTCATTCAAAAAATTGGAATTCCAAGAGAAAGCAAATACAGATGACAAAAAAAAGATCAAGATACGTAAGTTGAGTTTTGAATAAAATATTTGCTTTACAAATAAATTTTACAAGTGTTGTTTACTTAAAATTTTTAGATGTCCGCAATTTCCTGATGATGATCTTGTTTTAAAAGGCGCCACTTTTTATCCGAGAGTCTCTGAGAAAATCGATAACAATAAATTAAAGAAACTTAT
Source organism: Panagrolaimus kolymaensis (assembly GCA_028622995.1). Lineage (NCBI taxonomy): Eukaryota > Metazoa > Nematoda > Chromadorea > Rhabditida > Panagrolaimidae > Panagrolaimus > Panagrolaimus kolymaensis. Next base: position 1,455,387 of record JAJQJQ010000055.1, on the reverse strand, counting down.
CATGGAAAATGGACCAGTTGCAACATTAATTAGAACTTCTCCTGAATGGGATAGTTTTAAAGGAGATGGAGTCTTTCGTGAAGCTTGTGCAGGCGGAACATTAAAACAACTCGATCATGCTGTTGTAATCTATGGATTTGGCGTTGATTATATTAGTGGTGATTCTTATTGGATGGTCAAAAATAGTTGGGGACGAAGTTTTGGAGATAATGGTTGTATTAAAATGTTAATTAGAACTGACAAATACGATTGCGGAATTAAAACAAAAGTTTTTTACCTTTCATCAAAAGAAGATTAATTTCAAAATACAATGTCGGACATTCAACTGAGGTCAAAATCTTCGGATTTTTTCCGTTTCTATCCGTTTTCATCCGCAGACAATTTGCCAACGCTTCCCTTTCTTCAACAACCTACAAAATGTTTCAAAACATTTCGAAACTTGAAATTTTCTATGAAAATTTTATTCGATTTCAAAAATTTTGGAAATTTTTACAAACAAATTCGAAATGTTTTGAAACATTTTGTAGGTTGTTGAAGAAAGGGAAGCGTTGGCAAATTGTCTGCGGATGAAAACGGATAGAAACGGAAAAAATCCGAAGATTTTGACCTCAGTTGAATGTCCGACATTGTATTTTATAATGTAGTTTCAAAAGTGATAATAAAAAAATTTCTTTAAAAAAGCTTGGAATACCATAGTTTCTTTGGCAAGTTTTGGGGATGTTGATCAAGCATTCCATAATTTAAAGCCCTTGTCCATGCAATATCTCTAAGCATTATAGGATTTTTGAGTGGTACTCGTTGTAGCTGTTTTGTGGATTTATCAATAAAAGTTGCATTGTAATTGCGATCAATATAAAGTTGATAAGCACGAGCTGTACCATAAAGACAAGGAGACATGGTGAAAAAAATTAAATTTTTATTGTAGTTGCCATATGTTATTAGTTCAGCGCTAAAAATAGGTAGAGTCAATCAAAATAAAATGAAAAGATAAAAAAAACTAACTTATTCGGTAACCGGGACCAATTTTTACTAATTAAATCGAAAATCGAAAATTCGGCAGTTTTTTCATTATAATAAACGATTTCATTTTTAACCCATTGAGGTTCACCAAAATCATCCTAAATAAAAATGTTGATTTTTGTCTAAAATAGAGAACACTTACAACATCAATAGATTCAACTTTTATTTCTTTTGGGTTTGATTCGTTCAAATCAAAATAACAAAGCTGAATATAATCTTTGGGGCGAGGAAGCCTTTGTTCATGGCGCTAAAACTTGTCGATGTTTAAAAAATATGTATTATAAAAAATAGTTTACAGGTCTAAAAGTAACAGGTCCTTCATCCAAAAACCAAAATTTATTTCCATACAATTGAATATTACTTGGCTGCCTAATTAGATAATCAAAATCAAAGACAATTCGATCCTTTTTCGTTAGAATTATTTTATTATCTTCAATTTTAAGAGGATGATATCCAAAAAATTGGTTACCATCATACTAAAAAATTAAAAGAATATTTAAACTTAAATAAAATAATTACTTCGTCTTTATCAACGGCGAATGAATGCAATAATCCAAAATTGAATTCATCTTTAAACAAAGCTCCATGATAACAATCTTTGAAAGTCATTTTATCGATAAGTGAAAAAGTTCGAACTTTAATGTTTAATTCCACTAGAGTCAATATTGTTAAACCATTAAAATGTTTAAAGAAATACTCATTAAATGAAATTAGAAGTATGTTTTGGTCGACTGTTTGAACATCGGGCTTAAAATTTAAAAAAATAAAAAAACTTGAAACAAAAAAAATAATTTACTTTAAGATCTTGAATTTGGGGCTTCAAATCTTCCATTTGATCAAATAACTTTGTGATACACTTGTCGGGTAATAAAACACTTAAAACCGGAAATTATTAACAAAATAATAGTTGCAAAAAATAAATTTACTTACACACATTTATTGTACATAACATCAAAAACCATAATTTCAAGGACATTATTATTATTAAATGAAATCAAATAAATTAATCGCGAGTCATCAGAAAATGTGCAAACGGACTTCTCGATTTGCGATAATAAAGCTGGCGGCAGATTTTCAACTATCATTTCTCTAATTTAAAAATTCTTCAACTTTCAAAAAAGTTTTAAGTTCCAAACAAAATACGATTTTTAAAAAATGGATTTTATAATTTTCATTTGGTGCACATTAAGCCAGAAAAAAAATTATAAGGAGCCAAGCAAAGAATGTTTTGGATAAACATTTTTTTAAATATTCATTTTAAAATTTACAAATAACTCAGAGTTATTTTAATTTTCTTGAAAGTATTCCAAAACTAATAAATATCGGACAGCTCTTTAAATAAATTTGTCATTTCTTTGATATTATTTATTTTATGCTAATCTCGTTGTTCTTGCATTCTTTATTTTTGAGCAAACTAAATATAAAAAACTAACAAATAAAAATCAATGACAACTTTTATTTTTTTAATGAGTCACAAATTTTCTTTTGCGTATTTTTACGTTGCGAAACATCCGTGTATTTGGCCGCTCGCGTCATATATCAATAAAAAGGGTTTGGTCGATGCTTTTAACCTTGTGCAATCTTTGTGCAATAAAAGTATAAAAAGAATAGATATCAAAGCAGAGAACTTCAGTTTGCTTGATTTTCATGATTATTGACAGCAAACCCGGAGCAGCTGAAGGAAGAAGAAATGGAAAAGCTCGATTTAAACTAGAATATTTATCAAATCTATGTAAGGGATTTGAAACTATTCGCAAACACATTATTGGAAATGAGATTTTATCAAAGGTATTTTTTGCTAAAACTACAAAGTTTGTTTATATTTTTTTATAAATTCCAGAAAGCTCAATTGAAACTCGAAGAATTTTCAACAACCGATTGTCTTTCTCCAGAAATTCATTATTCCCTCAAAAAATCAAATCGATGGAAAATTGCTTTATCCCCAAATTTGCTTATTGAAAATGTTATTTCACAAACCAGTGATTATCCAGTTGTCGTGGTTAAACGACAAATATGTATTGGAAATTGGAAAGCTTATTGCAAAGAGTTCCATTTTCAAAAAAATCCAAATGAAAAAATTAAAAGTTTGAAAATAAAATCTGGAAAAGGAGCTTCATTTCTTTCACTTCGAGGAAATGTAATCGGAGGTGTAACATCCAAAGCTGGAGAAAAAAATATTCGAAGAAGGAAAAAAGGTTCATCTCTGGAAACTTTTGAAAATTCTCCATCGATTCTATTTATCATTGATGAACAACATCCAACAAATTATATTGCATCCAGAAGAATTGGAACTTATAAAACTCCCAAATTTCATCGAAAACCTTTGATGCATAAAAATTTTGCTTTAAAAGAATTGGATGATGGATGCTTCTTTGACATGGAAGAGCCAGAAGTTTTTAATGTCCAAAAACCATCGCCTTCTGGATTAACGCTCAATGATTGCATAATAGCTTCGAAATTGCCACAAAGCCGAAAAAGAAAAATAACAGAAAGCAGTTTTGAAATAATAGAAAAAAGTGACTTTGATAAAATAAAAAATACTCAAAAACTTATTTTTGACAGAAATCTATATCAAAATTTTACAACAACCAAATTCTATGTTGGCGTGCCTCTAACATTTTTAAATTCTGACAAAGAAATTAACAAATTTGCTGACGTTCATTGGCTCAATAAAATACAAACAAAGTGTTTATTAATTATTCCAAAAATAGCAACTGCCACAAATTTTAATTCTTTTATAATTTTAAATCAAAGTCAAAAATCTGATGAAATTGAGTTTGTTTTTTGTTTAAAAAAATAATCTTTGACTTTTATTTTTGTTTTTTGTAGGATCAGAATTTGCTCAATTCGGGAACTACCAAATATTCCAGAACCTTTTCATTTAGAGGAATCAGCTAATTTTATAAAAAGAATAATTCAAAAAGTTTGGAACTTTAGTTGGCAAAATCCATCCAAAGCTAAAAATACCCCTTCGATGGTTTATAATTTCAAAAACGATTTAATTTCAACTCGAACTTTGCCTCCTTGCTCAGATTTTGAATTATTATTTAAACATCAAACTCAGTTCCAAAAATTTGAAGAGATTGATTTTGTGATTCTCAGCTTGGATAATAATTGCTGTAATTTTTGTGGAAAATATGAATCAGTAAAATTAAAATGTGGTCATCAGTTTTGCCAAAAATGCATTTCAATATTTATTATTAGCCAAATTGAAGAAAATGCTGATGTAATAAATTGCAAATTTTGTGAAACTTCATTGGATCCATTAATTGTATTTTATTCGACGCCTTTATTACTCCTTCAAAAATATTTAAGATTAAAATATTTCAATAATAGAAATAATTTAATTCTTTGTTGCCCAAATTGTGAAAATATTTTGGTATCTAAAAATAATGTAAATAAGTGCTCTCAAAATATTCGATGCAAATCATGCTTTTACGTATTTTGTAGCTTTTGTAAGGAAGAACCTCATTTTCCAATAACTTGCGCACAAATGAAAAAATGGAAGAAATTCCAAATTTATCGACAAGGTAAAATAAATCCATCCTTCTATTTTTTTCTCGAAGTTTTATGCATAGTTGTTTTTTAGATTGGAACACAACGATAGGATTTATTGAATGTTTTTGCTGCAAAGTAAAAATCCCAATGACAGCTTACACAAAATCATTTTCAAACATTCGATGTGAAAAATGTTGCCAAGAAGTTATAAGGCAAGCAACAATAAAGTGGCCATTTATTAAAACTGATTGTCTCAAAAAAGAAATTAAATTAAATAATCGTTACTTTCCAAGTTTCATCACCAAATCCATTTCACCAAACTTCATCGATGCTTATTTAAAGCTCCATGATATTAAATATCAAAATGGAATGACCCAAAAAATTTCACTTTTTAGTGGCCTCAAAGCAAATAAAGCAAGAGAAATATTAATTACGGTAGATTTATTTTTTTAGAAAATAATTATTTTTGAATTTAAAAAAAGTTTAGATTTTGCATTATATTGAATATGGCAATGCATGGATTTATTTTAATAGAAAAACAAAAATTAAAAACATTTCTTTGATCAAAATGCACCTTCGAAGTTTGCATTCTTTATTGGTGCAAATAGAAAATGAAAGAAAAGCGGCCACCAGAGAAAAAAGTGAGACGACAATGGTTAGAAAAACCAAAAAATTGCAAATTCTTCTTACTCGAGTCACTATTTATTTTTCATAGCTCTTTTTTGCAATAAAATTTTATTATTATTGTTTATATTTGGTTTTCGATTGTGCTGCCTTGAATATTTTTTTTTATCTGATTAAATGAGTCTCGAAAACTGAATCACATTTTTTTGATTCGAAGAAGATTAGCTTACTTTTCGAGAAAAAAAGTAAAACAAAATTCTTTCGATCTGCCTCTTTCTTTCTTTAATTTGTCACAGGAAAAAAGGCAAAGAAAAAAGTTTTTTATTTTATTTTATTTTCCGGCGAAACAATCACATCTGGCAACAATATGTGCAGCTGGGGTAAAAGTAAGTAACAATAACGAGGGGCTATGAGAAAATCAGAATAAAACAAAAAAGAGGAGGCTAATGGCCAAAGCGATTTGTTGTTGCAACGACAACAATCAATTTAAGTGCATTTTTTAGTTTTGTTTTGAAATGTGCAAAAAAAAAATAAAAAATGGATACGGTAATTTGATCTTTTTTTACTTGTGATTCATTAATCTTTTAAAAACCAACAAATTAGAAAAAATAAGATTTACACATTTTTTTTATGTTACAAAAACAATTTTTTTAAGCGAATTAACCTTTCCTTTTTTGACAAATAATAGGCACGGATCAAATTGCAACGAAAGAAATAAAAATCCTTTTTTTTATTGGCACAATGGTGGAAGAAAGAAAAAAAGAAAAGAAAGAAAAATGGAAAACTTTTTTTCCTTTTGGTTGGTTTTTTTGTGACTTTTTTTCTCTCCGGACGGTGTGTTATTCCTTTTGATGATTTATTACAAGCCGTTGCGATTCAACAAGTTGAGGTTGGTGCGGTTCACTTTGATGATTTGTAAAAGCTCTGGCATCAGCAGCATGGCTATATGAAATCATCGTCGATGGAGAAGAATATTCATCATTAATATCGCCGCCGATAGAATGTTCCATCCATTCTGAAAAAAAAGAAAAAAAAATGATAAATAGGTGAAAAAGTGACGGCATTTTTGCTTTGGTAAAAAAACAAAAGATAAAAAATAGTAAAAGCAAAAGATTTTTAGTTATTTTTAATTAATTGATTTAAGTAAAAAAAAAACCATTGTTTAAAAGAAATAATAAAAACATAAGAACCTCAAATTTTTTCCAAAAAAAGTGAAAAAAGTAAGCCTCAGTAACCTTATTTTTTGAATCATTTAAAGGCGATTGCCATATCAATAGCCTAACCGAACTTTTTTATTTTATAACCATCATCGGCTTGATTCGAACTTGGCTCCATCAGGACGTTACCGCTCCGTTTTACCACTAAGCCACAGAATCAAATGATGCACAAACCAAAAGCTTAACATACTTCAATAAAGTAAATTAAAGAAATTTTAACCCAAGGCTTCTAAAGCTTTGAAAAAGCAAGCATCAATAAAATAAAAATGCTAAACCTTTTAATAAGTATCGAGAAAAATAAAAAAATAAAGAGAATTTCAATAATTTTTTACAGAATTATTTTATAAAAAATCAAATAACTCTTATAAGCTACAGTGTAAAATTAAAATATTCTATGAAAGACATGTCAAAAAAGGGAGTAAAAAACAGTCTCAAATTTAAAAAATCGATTCTATAATGGTGAGCCCTGAACTACAGTAACAAAGTTTAAGGTTCAATACTTTTATAAAAATTTAACAGATGCAGAAAAAACGCTTACCCTTTTTACAATACAAATCATTATTATTGCTGCCATTCATGGAAGCTCCATTATTGTACAATGTTACACAATTGGATGCTGAAGAATATCGACCAAATGTTTTTGAATCAAGTAAAGTTAAAGAAGTAATAGAGGAGGAAGTTAAATGCTGCTGGGCTTTGCTACTTCGCCAAACATGAAATGAAGTTTGTGGATTGCAATCAATTGGATCGAAATCAGATTGAGATTGTCCATTGAGCATCTGGAAATACATTTGGTTTACATATTTATTTTTTTGGGAGAGGCATGTGTTTTGTAATATGTTTACCAAATGTTAATAGTTAGTTATTTAAAGGAAAAGAAAGAGAATGGAACAAACCTCAGCTAAATATGCTATATAAGCTGTTGCAATTCGAAGGGTATGTATTTTACTCATTTTATCTGCAGGCATGGATGGAATTATTCGACGAAGCATATTGAATGCGGTATTAATTTCCTAAAAAAAAATAAAGAAAAAATTAGTGAAGCTACCGTACTCCTAAAAATTTTTAAAAATTTACTTGTGTCCTTTGACGTTCACGAGAATTTGCTGAACATCGCTTTTGAACTTGCTCTTCATCATTTGTAGCTTTTTTACGGATTATTTTTTTCGTTCCATCTTTCATTTTTGTTATTATGGAAAGATGGATACAAAAATAAAAATAATAAAACTTTTTCCTTTATTTTTCAATCAAAAAATCTTTTGGCTTTAAGGATGAAGATCTCAGAGACATCGTTGCTTAGCTCAAAAGTCTCATCATCATTTTTTGTTTTTGCTTTTCTTGCTCCACCCTTATTTTTTTCTTCTTCATCCAATTGGCAAAAAAAAAAATAACGATCAGCGCCTTTGAAAATGGAAAAGCAGCCAAGTTTAAGCCTTTAATGCAGTCGCCAAAGTAAGAAGAAAAAAATAAATTGTTTAGGATTTTTTTGCTACTGTAATAATTATTTTTTGGAATAAATAAAAATCATTCTTTACTTTTAAAAAACATTAAGAAAAATTGTTTTTTTTTCATGCTTACACATTTTTCTCTCGACCATTCATAAAATTATGATGTCTTCCTTGTATTTTTGAGTTTAGAAATATGAATTACAAAATAAATTTATTTTTAACATTCTCTTTCGTGATTGTATTTATATTTGAATACATTTTTTTATGTGAACCATAAAAACTCAAAAAATTAATCGAACATTTTTTTTAACAGCGCAATGGCGGCTACTTCCATATCCATTTATTCCATTATTAAAATTATACCCAAGTTAAAGAAAAAAAATGTAAAACACCTTTAATTATTTTAATCAACTTGGTTAATTATTTGCACTTTGCTTGCATTTGCCTGCCACAAACACATAATGAAGAAAATGGATTGTTCAATCGTCGTTGTTGGTTGGTTTTTGTTGTGTCACAGTGGCGATCAGTGAAAAGTGCGTTCCTTTTTTCCTTCTTCATCTAATTGATCCAGTCTCTCTCTCCATTTCTTTTCCTTAGGCTGATGAATGAGTAAAAAAAGTAAAATAAAAGTGTACGTGCGTAACAAATTTTAACGAAAGAAAATTTTTCTTATTAATTTACTAACTAAAAAACCTTTATAAAAAGTTATAATATTATTTATTTCTACCGTATTTATTCTTACTTTTCAAAAAAGATATTTATTTTTTCAGATAAAATAAAAGCCATGGCATCGAAGCGTCCACCAAAGGATGCAAAATTGCCTAAATATAAATTAGTTGTGATTGGAGAAGGTGGCGTTGGTAAATCAAGTATAACCATTCAATTTTTCCAGGTTTTTAAATTTCATTTCTTTGAGGTATCCTTTAATTAACTTTTTTTAAAGCGTCAATTTCTTGATTATTATGATCCAACTATTGAAGATCAATATATTCAACATTGTGAAATTGATGGAAATTGGGTGATTATGGATGGTAAAAAAGCTTTCCTTAAATTTTTAATTAATATTCCCTTCTTTTCGTTTTTAGTTCTTGACACCGCTGGTCAAGAAGAATATTCAGCTATGCGAGAACAATATATTCGAAATGGTCGAGGCTTTCTTTTGGTTTATTCAGTCACGGATGAACAAAGTTTGCAAGAAGCAATAAAATTATACAAACAAGTTCTTCGAGTTAAAGATCGAAATGAATATCCCGTTTTATTAGTGGCTAATAAGGTTAGTAGTAATGACAAATCTTATCCGAATATAAAAATCCCATAAAAATGAATTTTTTAGGTGGATCTCGTTGGACAACGTAAAGTTTCCGAAGAGGAAGGTCGAAGGGTTGCTGAAACCCTTAAATTGCCATATATTGAAACATCAGCTAAAAATCCACCATCAAATGTGGATGCAGCCTTTCATGAATTAGTTCGAATTGTTAAAAGTTTTCCAACGGATGAAGATGATCCAGATGTAAGTGAAACAACTTTTACCAAAAATGTTAGATTAGTGACAGCATTCTATCGGCAGCTTTTACTTTTACCGAATCACAATCTTAAATGCTAATTTTCCTCTTTTTTTAGGAAGGTTCATCAGGTGTTACAAGTGGAAAGGTAATTAAAAAAGGTGACAAAAAATCAAAGCAAAAGTGTTCCATTATGTAAAAAACAAAGCAGTAATCCACCCTTCTTCTTCAAGTCATATTATTGTTGCTCCGATTCGATAATTGCATGTTATTAGAATATTTCTCCGGTTATTATTATCAAAGTATATTAAAAATGAAATAACACTAAACAATGATTCTTCTTTTTTTTAAACTAACCAGTTCTTGCCTTTATTTTATTATTTTACTAAAATGCTCAAAATTGGGATAAAAATAATGGGTATATGTAATCTCTTCTTGCCTTTGGTATTAATGTATTTGCTCATGATTAAATTCTTGCCCATTTTTGTTTTATAAATTTATTGTTATTAATTGAATTGAATAAAAGTATTATTATTAAAACATTGAAACAACCCAAATTTTGGTGGAGAAAATGTTTTTTTTCGTAGTTGATGAAATCCACAAATTTTTAGCAACTTGGAAAGTTTATGGAAGCTTTCATTATTATTGCAAGATGATTTATTAATGTAACAAAGATATTTTAACAACAAAAAATATTTGAACAAGAGACATAAAAGATATTCGATAGCACCAAAATTCAGTTTAAAAAAGAAGCAAAAAATTTTTTCATTCAAAGTGAGGCATTTGCAGCATGCAACATGCAAATAGTATGGCAGCGATGGAAAAAAAAAAGCACCTCTCTTTCTTTTTTTGTTTCAAAGAAATTTTTCTAATCATTGCAAACTAATCATCAAATAGCTTATCTTTTTTACAATCCTGATATTCAACATGCTACGACAATATTTTCGATCACCGATGCTTTCATTTCAAGTAAGTTTTTGTTAACTAAACTCATTTACATTGCCATTTTTCAGGTTGCATGTCGAAGTATGAGTTCATCAACAACAACAGAATCAGAAGTATTATTTGAAAGCCATGGAGCTGCAAGAATTATAACTGTGAATCGTCCTAAAGCTCTTAATGCATTGAATTTACCTATGGTGCGACTAATTTATCCAAAGATGAAGGTTGGTGTTGCTTGATATTGGATTGAATAAAGCTTTAACAAAGATGGTTTTAGAATTGGGAAAAAGATGATGATGCTGGTATGGTTATAATCAAAGGAGCTGGCGACAAAGCCTTCTGTGCAGGTGGTGATGTTTTATGTGAGTTTGCTTTAGGTTAAAAAGTTTCATATATCCATCTTCGTTATTTTTAGCTGTTACTCGATCTGCGAAATCTAATGGTACTATGCACAAAGAGTTCTTTCGTGAAGAATACATATTGAATCATCTTATTGGAACTTATCGTATGCCTTACATTGCCTTGATTGATGGAATTACTATGGGTGGAGTAAATAACTAACATTCTGCTACATTTTATCACTTTCATTGATTTCAGGGATGTGGTCTTTCAATTCATGGAGATTTTCGAGTTGCTACTGAACGAACTCTTCTTGCAATGCCTGAAACAGCTTTGGGTCTTTTCCCTGATGTCGGAGGCTCATTCTTTCTTCCACGCCTTCCTGGTAAACTTGGAATGTTCTTAGCGTTAACTGGATATCGTCTCAAAGGTTCTGATGTCTTCCATTCGAATCTTGCTACTCATTACGTTTGTTTACTTTTGTTGTTATAAACTTTTGGTTAATGTAAGCTCATCTTTCAGGTGGAATCAAAGAATATTGAAGAGCTCGAATCCCAATTGAAGAAGCTTCCTAAAAAGGAATGTCAAAGAGAAAGCATCGACAAGCTTATCAGCAAATTTACGCCTAATACGGTTCCTGGATTTTCATTGCAATCTGAAATCGAAACAATCAACACAACTTTCAATGGTAAATCTGTGGAAGATATTATGGAAAGACTCAAAGCTAAAGGTGATGGTTTCTGTCAAAAACAACTTCAAGAACTTTCAAAAATGGTATGATTTAAACCTTATATATGTACATGCGATAATCTAATAACGATGTCTTTCAGAGTCCAACGTCGTTGAAAGTAACTTACCAGCAACTTATAAATGGAAGCGTGAGTGACTTTCCATCTGTTTTTACAATGGAACACAGGATGACATGGCATTTCTTAGAAGGGAAAGATTTTTATGAAGGTTGTCGTGCAAGTAAGTTTTTCTTCTTCTTTCAATTCTCACTAATTTCTTGTTTGTTTTAGTTCTTGTTGACAAGGATCGCAACCCTAAATGGAATCCGAGCATGTTAGAAGATGTAACTGCTGAAGAAGTCAATCGATACTTTGGACCCGTCAAAAATGTGGATGATTTGATTGTATGATAGATTAGTTTTTAGGATGTTTTGTATTGTATGTATGTATTTAAAATTTTGTTTAGATTGTTAATAAAGTTTTTGTTTTGACGTTTTGTGTTATTCATTAGAAATGTTGCTTTTTACATTCTTTCTTTATAAAGGATACTATAGCGCTTTTTTTTGGAACGCCTTCTGCAGTTATTGCTTGATGTGATTTTCACCTTCTTTGTTTTCAAAATAGCTGCTTCTTTTTTAACCTATCAACCACCAAAGGCGGCGATGTTTTGCGGCTTTTAATCGTTGATTAGTTAACTAACTAAAATTTGACTCAAAAATGTTTGATGAAACAAGGCGGTGGTTGTGGTTGGTAAAAGCAAAATTGCATGAATGATAACACATTTCCTTCTTTTTTTGTTAACCACTGCTCCATTCTTGCCACTCTATGGACGTAACAGCTACAGTAAATAATTGCTTGCATCGACGACTTTTTAACATTTGTTTTCCTTCAAATGCATCTTCATTTTTATCAATTTTTGTGGTAATAACCATAACTATGCTTGTTGAGTTTATTTTTGTTATAGTTGCTTTAAATCTTTATGCAAAACTTGCAGCAATATGAGTCATTATTAGTAATGCTATGTACTTGCACATCAACAACATCAGCATAAGGGGATCAAAAATTTATTTTCTCTTTTTAGATGATCGTTTGCTTCTTCTAAAAATGTAAACTTGGATTTCTGGGAAATTTTTTTCACCACGTTTAATGCAAAGCAAATCATCTTGAAAAACAAGATTTTCAATTAAAGAGAGGTAAACAAGTAGCGTGTTTCACCCTTGTTAGTCGCCAAGCTAATGCTAATTTGCTTTTTATCAAACTCCAACATCCAATAAGCTTGTTTGCAATAAAAAGATACCATTATTGGAGAAAGCAAAACAAACCATTTCAACAACAATGTGTGAAGCTAAAATTGCCATCCAACAAAAAGATATTTGTAAACAAAAGAAAAGGTAAATTCACAACTTCGAGAAGTGCATGAAACCGTTATTAACTTGTAATCAACCGTTAAAAAAAACTCCATTAAAGCATCCTTGCATTGCCTACTACCTATAGCTGCATTTGTAACAGATAAAGCAAACACTTACAGCAAACCAAAAGGTGAAGAAGAGTGCATTTTTTGAATCTTCATCAAAGGCTGTTCGACAATTTCAAATAAAGGCCTTCGTTTTAAACTAAAGCCACTAAAATGCCAAATGCCAATTATTGAAACTGATAGAGTTCCAAATCTTTATTTTTAGTACAGTCAAAAAAGCATCATACCATTTTTCAATAGAAACTTAAAAATCTTTTTTTGTTACTTTTTTTGTTTGTACAATAACCATTCAGGCTTTATAAAATTGCTATCATAAAGGAGGGGAAAAGAAGAACCATCAAATAAACATGGAACGAAGAACACAAAAAAGTAAGAAAGGCAATTCAAAAAAAAAATAATCTGTTGAAGGATTTTAAAGAAGAGTGACAGTAATGACATGGCAAAGATGAGGCCGACAATTTGCGCTTAATTTAAAGAAAGGAAAAAAACCGTAATAATATAAAATAAGGAGCACACGGTTATCAAAAACAAAACTTATAGTTAATTGCAATGTGGCACTATTAAAGAAAACAGAAGACAACGAAGTTAAAATAAAGTTTTTTTGCATCACATAAAGAAAAAATAAAATCGAATCAATACAAGATAATGTCACTACAATAGAAATACACAAAACATTAATTAAACAAAGTAAAAACTATAGTTATTTTAGTTATCAAACAACAAAAAAAGCTCAACAAAAAGCATAAAAGGTGGAATGTGAACTAAATCACTTTGTTTCATCGACATCCTTCTTTTCTTCTTTCTCATTTTTATGTTTTTCTTCGACTGTAGTAGCTTCAGCGTTATCTTCATTACCAGCAGGAACAGAGAACACCATTGGTGGCTTTTCATCTTCAGCTAAAAACGATAAGATTATAAGGTGGTTTTATATAACAATAATAAGCTTACATTCGTTTTCTTCTTCCGTTGCATTTGGAGATTGATTGGGTGTTGCAAAAGTTTCATCACATGCAGTAGACGCAACTTCAGCGCACATCTTGATTGGATTAGGCGGTTGAGGATCAGGCACTGGACGAGTAACTCTTGCATAATATTCTTCAGGTGAATCGCCATGAAGGTTGAGAATCAATATAACAGTCATATTATCACATCCAAGACCACTGAGTTCACAATCAGGTGACAAGCATGTATCAAGCAATTCTTCACAAATCTGAAAATAGCAAGTCAAAAGAGGAACAAAATGAGAAGAAACAAGTTTAGTTGATAGGATAAGCTATTGTCCAAGTAATAAAGCAATATAACTCACAGCTTCTGGTTCCATTTTCTTTTGTAAACGTGTGCGAACAAATTGTACAACTTCAGCATTGTTCATAACATCCCAAATACCATCACAAGCAACAACCATAAATTCGAGATCCTTTGTAATTTCAAATGAAGAGACATCAGGATAAGCTAAAAACGTAAAACTTAGAATGGCATAAAAAAGAGACAATGGAGAGCATATCAGATACAAAGAACATATGTTGAAGAAAGAACAAAAACATACCAGTAACTATTTGATCTCTAGCCAATTTTGTTGAATTCCTTTTGAAAGCAAAATCTCCAAGAGCACGTGATAAAGCAAGATTTCCATTAACTCTATTGAATTCAACCCATCCACCAGCATCATGGATTCTTTTTGATTCACCTTCATTGCAAGGTTTATGATCATAGCTCATCGGATATACAACACCGTTAATACATGCAACAGCTCTTGAATCACCGACGTTACCACAATAAGCAATATTGTTCTTTATCAAGACGATGATGGCAGTTGTACCAGACATTTCTTCTTTTATTCCTTCATCAATCTGCATCTGTTCATCAAGTTCAAGAAATCCATGTTGCATAGCTTCTGGTATCTTATCTTCTTCTGGAAAAAAGATAAGCGTTAGAGTTTTCCAATACAAGTTTTACATATTCTAACAAAAAGCTTGAAGCTAATGGATCAAAGGTTTAGCAGTAAAAAAAGCATAAGTAAGTTAAAAAACGACCAAAGAAGCAAGTGAACTTACTATAAAATTGATTGTTGACGATTCTTTTGTGTAAATGTATTCCAGCGTATTCTGAGACTTTAGCACCACCATGTCCATCATAAACAGCAAAGAAAGCAGCTTGTTTATCATCAGGTAAAGCGAGCAAATGTGTATGAGCATCTTCCATATCTAAAACTAAGCATATTAAAGGATAAACAAAAGTTAAAATCAAACATACTAATTCGCCATCCTTGCATACATGAACTTCCAACTTTGTATAAACTATTTCCACATGAAGCTGTTTCCTTTGTTTTTATTGGTTCACCAAGAGTTTGTCCCATTGTTAATAATTGAATATAATAATAAATCAACTAAATTAATGATGAAAAGTAATTTGGGTAATAAGATGTAAAAAAATAGTCACGAGTTTGGGACAACAACCACGGAAAAACAAAGAAATGTGTGACAACAAGGGAAAAAAATGAAGAAGGTGCGGCAGTAGCAAAATAAAAAATCGTCGTCGTTTCAAAAGCATGAGGCAAACGAGCAAGTGAATGAATGGAGAAGAGCTCAACCATTGGAGACAAGATGCCAAAAGTCAATGCAAGAAATGAAAGAATGGAAAAAAATCATTGCAAAAATTTGACACGACTGCTGCTTGCTGCTTTTTGGCTGGCTGCCTGCTTCTTTTCATTCTTTTTTTTACGTGGCTTCCATTCCTCCATAATTATAATGATGCAAATATTCCGCTTATGTATCATTCCTTTTTCGAAAAGGATATTTACTTTCACTTTTTTTTGCTCCATTGATAAAGCTACTGCTTATTTTTCAGATTCTCGTTTGTCACCTGTTATGATCAATTCCATATAAGAAATACGTCGAATGAACCGTCTTTTGCTTTTGAGCACATGCTTTGTGCTTCTTGGATTTACTGCTAATGTGTTTGCAGCTGATGATGATACAATTCCTGATATACCTGTAGCAGAAGTCGTTGTGGATGAAAAAGGTAATCTTGTACCAATGTCAACAAGTGAATTATCAACTGGCTCAAAAGTATGTTTTATCTGTTCTGTTTCTTTACCATCTAACATTGGTTTGTTTTAGCTTAATCTTGGATTTTACCATGCTTTCGTCGCATCATTATCGGTTATCATTGTATCAGAACTTGGTGACAAAACATGGTTTATTGCTGCAATTATGGCTATGCGTCATTCTCGTCTTGCTGTATTTGCTGGTGCAATGGGTGCTCTTGCTATGATGACCGTTTTATCAGCATGCTTGGGCTGGGTTACTCAAATTATTCCTCGGAAGATCACATTTTACATTTCAACAGCCTTATTTGCTCTCTTTGGTTTGAAAATGCTCCACGAAGGATATCATATGAGTGGTGATGAAGGTGCAGATGAATATGAAGAAGCTAATGCTGAAGTACAAAAGACGACTCTTGAACTTGATTCTGGACAATTTAGTGATATGGAAAGTGGTGCTGCACAATCAACGTATGTTTCTGTTTGCTTTTTATCTCTCTAATGATTGACTGTTATAGTAACAAAACATGGAATATATTCAAATTTGTATCAAATATTTTAACAAAATCTTTTATGCTTACATTTGTTGCTGAATGGGGCGATCGAAGTCAACTTACAACGATTATATTAGCTGCTAGAGAAAATGTTACTGGTGTGATACTTGGTGGAATCTTAGGACACAGCGTTTGTACGGGTATAGCTGTTGTTTTTGGTCGACTACTTGCTCAACGGATCTCAGTTCGAACTGGTATGGTTTTTGGTGCTTTATCGTCAACTAATAGCTAATCTTTTAGTTACATTGATCGGTGGTGTCGTTTTCATATTGTTTGCTCTTTCTGCACTCTTCATCGAAGCTGAACCATAAATACCAAATTCACTTCTTATTCCAATGTTTCAAAGGATACTCATTTGTTCTTTTCTTCAAATCACTGATGTTTTTCTATTCAAATGAATCCAAGTAGTCTAAAAGTATAGTCTTTCTAACAATTTTGTATTATTAATTTGTAATTTGGTTTTGATTTTGAAAAAAAGAGTTTATTCATTGCATAATGTTCATGTTTTTTGTTTGGTTTTCTTTGACAGAATACGCACGGTTTTTTTGTGTTGGTATATATTCATAACAGGGTTTACATTTTTTAAATAACAGATTCAATAAAGATTATTTTTTGCGATACCCTTCAAACAGCAGCATCAAATACAAGTAGCAATAAATATTAAAGGATTCCTCAATGCACTTAAAGGTTTTGTTCGATAGTGACTAGTGCTTAGATACAACGAATATGTCACAGTTTTGATACTCAATTATTTTTCTTCATGAGATTTTTCGAAGCCATTATTCGAATAATTTATGCAAGAAATTATCTGTTTGTTATGATTAAATTTGGAGGTGATTAAAATATTTTTATTCAAAGAATTTACATATGTTATTATAACATCCTAGTTTTTCCATTTTGGAGCGCTTTCTTGATTATTACTATTTGGGCTTTTTATAGCATTTTTCTTTTTTCTTGGTGTATTCTTACTATTTTTGGAATTTATGCTGCTATCGGTTATTTGATGATCAACATTGCCGTACATAGCGCTGCTCTTGATTTTATTCATCTCTTCTTGTTGACGCAGTTGTTGCTGTTGCATTTGTTTTTGATACAAATGATTGCCTTCTGGAACTCGTAGTTGGAGACCTTCCGATGTTGCAACTAACGTGAGGACATTATTTGAAACAATTGGTGCACAACCTGAAGTTTATTAATTTTGTTAAAAAATTGTCGTATAAAAGATGCTATTACTTTTTTGTCTTTGTCCATTATGTATCCATGTTCCCATAGATCCCATTGTTGATCGTCGACAACATACAAGATTAACAAACTTTGTCCAAATATCTTGACATGATGCAAGAACGATTAATGGCATAACTAATGGGAAAAAGAATCGAAGCCATGTGATAAGGGTATCTGCATCTTGTGGGATTTCATATTCCTTTCCACTTCCCATGACTTCTTTGGAGTTGTATATCTGTAAAAAAGGTTTTCAAATGGGTTTTTATCCTAATCAAGGCTTACTTGAACGATAAAACACATAACAATATATGGGCCTTGAAGAAGCAAATATGCCAAAGTTATAAACAAAACAACTTTGCCAAGATGTAAATTTTCTTGAATCGATCTTGTTTCCATTATAAATCCTTCATAATCTTGTGGCTTTACTGGAAGTGATCGAGGTTCATTTGCCTTTTTGAAAATGAAAGCAAAGCAAAAAAGTAAAAATATTAAAGTGAAAACATAAACCATAGATTCCACAATGTTGTAAGCCAATGGAGAGTAACTAAAAGGAATTTTCTCGGTTGTTAATTTATAGGATTAAAAGCATACCTTCCAATAGCACATAAATAACGATATCGATAACTTTTAACTGGAAAAGCATTAAATGCTAGCGGAAGTGCAAAGAGTCCAGCAACACCTGATAAAGCAAAGAAAAATACAATACAATGAGTGGCGTTTATTCGTAATTTCCATGATTCAACGAGACTCGTGACTCGTTCCATCGCCATAATTACAATCAAAAATAACATTTTTAGAAAACCATACTAAAAAAGAACTAATTAACATTCTTTAAAGGCTAAAAATACTGTAGCTTTCGGGAACAAACAATGAACGAAAATGTGGAAACTTTGATTTTTGGAAAGTTTATAAATTGAAAACTTTTTTGCTTTATTTATGAGAAACTTAACAAATATTTATTTACCTGTTGAACGATGGCATTAAGTCGACATAGAAAATCACCAAATGTCCAAGTTGTATTGGCGATATAAACAACGGACAAAAACATTACCAAAATGGTATCGATCAAATTTAATAATCCCGCGGAACAAACCATTATATACAAAATGGTATTTCGAAGTTTATAACTAAAAAATAAAAAGTGTTATAATTTCGCTATAGTTCATAAAAAAAATTTTTACCTCGATAAAATTGTTGCAATTAATAAGGAATTGGTTATAAAACAAGCAATAACCAAAACTGCTAGTAAAATGGATGTGGTTGCTGCTAAACTTGCAGATGATACATCTTTCAATGCTCCATCAGCTATTGTATCACCAGCGGGGACATATTCAATAATTTGAGAGGAATCCATTCCCGAAGCAACAACGTTGATTGAAACTTTCAAAAACCAAACTTTTCCAAAGAATAATTTACAATTCGTTTTTCAAAAATATTTAAAAACAAAAATAAAACAAACAATTATTAATAATTTTTCCTTTCTTCTTTCTCAGGCATTTAATTAAACTTTTTTACTTATTTACGTGAGAAGCTTACTTACTTACTTTTACAAAAAAGGTGCTTGCTTGGGGCTTTTGATAAGTTAGTCAATGAATAATGTTGCTATGGTGATTATTTCTTTCACCAGTTCTCCAATTTTTATTTTTGCTTTCTAACTTATTTTCTTTATGCGCCCGCTTGTTTTTGGTGGTGGTTTAAAAAGTAAAGCAAGCAGCACACGAGAAGAGAATGTTTGTAACCATGGTGAAGAAAAAAATGAAATAGGTATAAATAAAAACATTGAAAAAGTTTATTTGGTTCAAAAGCAAGCAAAATAAATTTATTTTTTATAAAAAAGCATTTTTATTAGAAAACTTTCGCAAAAAGTAAAACTAAACTTTTTTTAAAGAGCTAAAAAAATTACATGAAAGCATTTATAATAATTTTGCAAATTACAAGAGAGCAATTAAGTTTTTTGTAGAAATCATTACATTCCCCATTCATCATAAGCGGAAGTATTGCCTTGAAAGTTTTCATCTGAATTTGATTTCCGGCTTTTAGTTGCAACTGTTCCCTAAAATTTTTGTTTTTGTTACACCGATGATTATCTTTAATGTGAATGCTAAAGCTTTTTTTACCTGTTCCCTTTCAAATTGCCATGATTCATAATCTCTTATGGCAACTTGAACATATGATGTTACATAATGTTGCTCTTCAGTTCGCTGATATTTTTGTAACATTTCAAGCGCTAATTCTTTTAATTCAACCAAGTTTAAAGCTTCGCATTCACCTACGAGTCTTAAAATTAATTTATAAAAAATTGGATTAAGCAAACACTAATTCTAAACCGATTGCATTTTTTTTTTCAAAGCCACATAGTTTAATAAAAAGTTTTAGATTATTTTTAAGTTAATTTTTACAACATTAAAAATATTTGGATTCTACGATTTTTTCTCGAAATAAGAGCAAAATTAAATTTTTTTAATCTTTATTATTGAAGAACCCTTTTAAAATACTCTTTTTGCTTCTTTGACTACAAGAAATTTGATCACACTCATAGCAAGTTTATGTCGCAACAATTTTCTATGTTATTACAATGGCACGGGAATCCTTTTTCTTATTGTATTATGTAACAAAAAAATGTTTGACTAAAAATACTCGAAACTATAAATTATTTGGCACAAAAATTTTTTTCTTCATTATAATTTTTTTAAAAAGAAGATATAATTAAAGGGAAGTAAAATAATTACTTAGCAAGGTCATCAGGTTTACTTGGAAGTGCCAAGGAAGGTGCAAATTTTTCTTTTTTTAAACGTAAATAAGCAAGAATGTGACGAAATGTTTTAGCATCTCGATCCAAATAAATATTTCCACCTTTATCCGTTGCAATTGGTTTAGTTGCGCCCATTTTAAACCATTCAGCTAATTTACTTCGTGGATCCGCAACCAAATCTGTTCGACGAACCTGAAATTAAAAGTAATACTACAAATTTAGTCACGCTTTGATTGCTGGGTTTGCCACTGACTTACCGTATATTTTTTTCCTCCAACATTAATATTAAGTATGTCGTCAGCATGACGATTTCTCGACATTTTTAGCAAATACTTTATTATTAAATTCTTGAACTTCCTCAAAGCAGCTTTTTTTTGATATAAAAAAAATAAAGTTTCAAATGTATAAAAAAAGTTTTTTGTTCCAAATTTTTTTGGTGGAAAAATAAATAAGTGAAAATGCGTTTTTATAAAAAGCTTTTCTGGAGGCTGCGAGTATTTATATTTTCTCTATTTTTCTTGCTGCTTCGTTTTTTTTCTTTTACGAATCTTTAAAAGATAATTGCAGGTAGTGGTAGTTTGAAAGGCCCAATTCCAATCCAAAACAATTGTCCTTTCCTGCCAATGTTTATGTAGCTTTTAAAAAAAGTCTGCAGCAATGATGACGTAGGAGAAACTAAAAGACTTTTCTTTTGCATAAACTTAAAAACAATTTTCACTCTTCAAAATCCATGAAAAAAAGAGTTTAAGAAAAAAGTAAAAAAAACCAATTTGATTGACAAAATCTGGAGAACCTAAACGAAGGCGAAAAAGTCTCCTATTTTACGAAATAAAAAACCAAATAAAAGCTTGTAAAAAAGTTTAACTATTTTTTGTCTCCTAAATTTTTTAGCTATTCAGTTTTATTTGCAACTACCAAAACATGGAATTCAGTTGTTTTTGCATCAGTAAACTTGCATGTCTATAAGAAAACTTAAAAAAGGAACAAATAAGAAATAATAAAATAAAAAACCACTGAAATTACTTTTTTTTAAAGTCCTGACTCCTCTTTTTTTTGAACATTCAAAAGAAGAAGATTTTATCCATGGATTAAATTTATCTTTAAAAAAGAGTTTAAAGATTAGAGTACTTTCAGTCAGCAGATTTTTTTATGATAAAAACAAAAATATTAGAATTGTTGCAATTTTTAGCTGTTTATTTTTTTCCTGTTTTCCACCGTAATTTTAACTAGCTAACTTATTGTTGCGATAGAAAGTTTGGAACAAAGTCTATTCTATTGACCAAAATACAAATTGCATTCAATGTCGGTTATTTTGTTGTGCTTTGGCCTCTATAAAAAGTTACAAAAATTTGTATTTCTTTCCTATAGTTAACTTTATTCAGACAAAAACCTCCAGCCGCAAAAACAATAAATTCAATTAATCTTTTTTTTCTTCCAAAAAATTAGGCAACAAATTTCATTAATATTGTTTGTGAAACTTGACCATAAAAAAAAGTTCTGCATATTTATTTATTATTCTTTTATTCTGCAGGTATATTTTTTTGGCAGTAATTGAAAATAAAGGTGTTTTAAAGCCATATAAAAAAGTGCTTTGAAACCAAATTTCATTTTATTTTTTTGTTTTTTATAAACTAATTTATCAACAGTTTTTTTTTTACTTTGATAACACAAAATTAAACGAATAAAAAAGAAGTGAAGATGAGAGACATTAAAAACTTGTCTAAAAATTGAGTATTGTCTAACATCAATTATTGTCACCTCTTGTTTTTTTTATTACTTTTTAGGAAAAGAAATTATCGACAAAAAAACATGAGACATTATGTTTTTGAAATTTTCGCTTTTAATATATAAATCAATTTGAAGTGTGTATGTGAAATATTAGTGGTGTTATTCAAAAGTGATTTTGATTTTCGATATCAAAAAAGGTTATTAAATATCTGAAAGATTTTTTTTCTTGCTTTTGATTATTTCTCTATTCCGTTTCTGAACAGAAAAAACATAAAAGCGAGCGACATTGTTTCAACGGAAAGATAATTGAAAACGTCTGATCACATTTTTATTACTTTTTTTTATTTTGCAAAGAACGAAATTACCTTTTTTAAATGCTTTTAAAAGTAACCTTTTCTCTTTCAATTTAAACTTCCTGTTAACATAGAAAAAAATGAAACTTTTTTACTTTCTGTCTGGTAGTTTAATCGAATAAAAAAATAAGATAAAAAAAGTGAGCAACACAAAAAAATGAAGGGAGAACGTCTATTAAATATTTTTTTTTTCTTCAGCTCACTTTTCCTTCTGCTTTTTTTCTTTCCCTTTTTTTATCCATTTCGATTAAATTCACCTCATTTAATACTCTCGTTTACCATAACACACAAATAAAAAATTTCTTTAAGACAAATTATCTTCTATGCGTAAACCCCATTTAATTTTCTATTTTCTAAGAAATTGTTTATCCGTCTTTGTCTATAGCTTTTTCATTTATAAAAAAAAGTAATACCTTCATTTATTCATTTTATTTAATTTTTTCAGTATTAAACTTATGGGATGCTTCCAAATATTTTATTCTTGACGGTTTTGAGCTGCTCATTAGTGAGTATTTGCAATGGCATTGGACATGATTATATTTCACCAGAAAATTTTGAAGAATTTCATGATTATTTATCCCAAATTAAAAAACGTGAAGTTGTTGATACAATTTTATCTGAAGTTGGAACTCATGTATCTTTGGCAAAAGGATTCGAGCAGGTATATTTTCGATACTTTTTTAGTTCAAAAAATAAAGTTTTTTTTTAAATTTTTAGCAAACTTCTCGAAGATTTATTCGTATAAGTCGTGAAAAGCTTGATGAACGTGAACAAAATCGAAGGCGGCGTTATATTCAGCGAAGGCAACGAAGGATACGAGTCAAACATGCAGCAACCGATAATTATGAAAACAGCTATCATAAAAAAACTTTATCCTTAGCAAAAGCAACTACCATGACTTTGGCTTCAAAAAGTAGGTTTTAATTTTTTGCATACCGTATCCCAGCCATTTTTTAAATTTTATAAAAAAAATTCCCAATAGCTTTGATGATTTTTTACTTTGAGTTTTTTTTTCTTTCAGCATTTGGAACTTAATGTTCTTTAAAAAAAGTGCAAAAAATGCTTCAAAAAAAAGCTTTAAAAAAATATTAAAAAGAAGTAAACATTGAGTCAGAATTATTATTTTAAAAAATAATTAAAGAGTATTGCTCATAAATAATAATTAAAAATTTCAACACATCGAATGACTGACAAAACTTTAATCATTCAACGTGGAGGCTGGCTTTGAATGTAAAAAATAAACAAAAAATTAACAAATAAAAAATACAAAAAAAAGTTACTTTCTAATGCGCCTAAAATGAGACGAAATTTGGAGGATTCATGACGCAAAAAGGAAAATATTTATAAAAGTATTTTTTTGCTTTATAACTTTTTGGTTAAAAATTTTGATATTATTGTCAAATGCTCTTAGAGTCGATGCATCGTTTATAATTAAATTTTCCTATCACTTTTTATCTAATAACTTATCAATCATTTACAAACACAACACGTGCTCACTTTTTTAATATATTTCCTTTCAAAAATAGAAATGGATTGTTACCCTTCAATTTTCCTAAGACACTTATAATTTAAACACGTGCAAAACATAAATTTAAGATATAAATTGTTTTGTTTTATAAAATCTAAAAATCCTTACCCGAGATAAAAAAGTGGCATGCAGCAAAAAAATTTCAATCCAGATCAAAATATTGTGTTCGAAACTAAAAAGCATTATCGAAAAAGCTGTAATTAAACACTGAAAAAAATCGGGCTATTTTTTGACAACAAAATGGAGACAAATCTGGTTCAAATACTTACACATAAGGAGACCGATTTTGCCCTTAGAGACCATACATTTTGTCTCTATATGGGTTCCAATCTGCTCCCAAATTATGGGACGATTTGTTAATAAAATGGAGACAATTTAATAAGAAAAAGGTGAAAAAAATTTGACTCCGAGAGAAGTTTTTTACATTAACAAAGGTTATTAAATATCGATTTTGAAGCTTCATATTACTGTTAGAAGACTATCAAGATAGCCTTTATACCAAAAATTAAAAATTATCCAAGTATTCGTGAACTTGAAATTTATGTATTATGCAAATATTGGATGAACCAAATATTTACATTAGCTAATGTTTTGAATTCATTGAATTTCACCAAATGCATAGCTATACATCTCAATGGTTACTTCTGGTTCGCATAACTAACCAAAGCTTGGCCGCACCCGAAGCCTTGGATGGTTACGCAAATACTGGTAAACCAAAGATTTGCATATTTATTTGCTATTTATTTGATTTCAATAAAGACTATCAATTAGCTATCAAGGTATCCGAAGATATCAATGAATAATACTTTGGTTAACCATAGCATCCATCCTTAAAAGGTAAAGGAAAGAAAGCGATAATGAAGTGAAAATGGGTGGCAGACAGCCAAAGAAATGACTGGTCTAGCGCTTTCACTTTTTTACTCCATTTTTAGGGTTAAAAAAATATGCGACTGCGAGAAGTTTTTTTCGTTTTCATACGAAAAAAAATATGCGACTGCGAGAAGTTTTTTTCGTTTTCATACGAAAAAAAATATGCGACTGCGAGAAGTTTTTTTCGTTTTCATACGAAAAAAAATATGCGACTGCGAGAAGTTTTTTTCTTTTGCAAAAGGTTGATTTAGTAATTCTTTATTTTATTTGAATAAAGCTGAGCGCAACTAATTAATTTGCATTTTAATAAGTACCTCAATCTTTCAAACATAGAGAAGAAGAACACCTTTATTTAAATAATGGTTTATGCTTCTTGTAAAACATCTGAGCGCAATGGACAGATTTTTTACATAAACTTTAATCTTCCGGCTAAAATCTATCTTTTTAAATTTAACACAACTAATAGCAAAAAATAAAAAATGAACCCGTGGATTATGTTTCCCACAAATACGTCCAGCAAATTAGACATTCACACCTAATCGAGTATTTCCTCATCAAAAATAGTTAAAATAAAAACTTTGAATTGTGACTGAAAAAAAAAGTTTGACCAAAAATAGGAGTGGATTTTGAAAAAACGGCAAAATTTTTCATTCACTCCTAGTTTTGATCAAAAAAATACAGATTGTCTCCAAAATAGTGCCATTAGGAATTCGCTCCCTGTAAATTGTCTCCAAATTGGAGCTTAAACCACTACCATTTTTCTAGAATCTGATGTAGACAATGGTTATTTTATACTTTTTTTTTCAGTGAAGCTGCTTTAAATGACCTTAAAATCTTATTTAAGCAAACTTCAAGTACAACTTTTGCAACAAATTTTTACTCCTTTCAAAAAAATAATTCCAAAGCATAGGCATAAAATAAAATAACACTATGCATATTATTTTTTTCATTATAGTATTTTGTATTGTTAGACTAGTTGCATGCAATCCCTGAGGTGACAAACTGTGAAAGTGCAAAGAAAAAAGGAATACTGTAATGAAAAGATTTGAAAGCGTAACAAAAAATTTATTTTTTTCCAGCCATTTTTTATAAATTCTTTTTCACCTCAATCTCATGTGATTTTATAAACTTTCGAAATATTCAACAATATAACATTTTTATTTCTCAAACCTTTTGTTTTATAAAATTTGAAAAAACAAAAGAACAAGGAGCAAATAAAAAAATATAAAAAGTCAAATAATAAAAAACTAACTATTTTTAAACCATCTAACATTTTTTTGTTTTAGTCCAATTAGGACTTTCAGATGTTTTTTATACGCATGAAAAATACGGTAACTTAAAAAACTTTTAAAAGTTTCGACCTTATTCAAATTCCCAATAGAAATGTCTTTTGTTTGAAAGTTTTTTTGTTCCAAGCGACCTTTTCTTAAATGCGCAAAGATTTTATATATAAAAGGAAGAGAAGCAAAATTAAAATCAAATAAGCATTTTCTTATTCTTTTGTTGTTTGAAATGAATCTTATCTGTTTTCTTGCATTTTTGGTTGCTTCTTTTTGGTTTGAAGCAATCGTCGTCGTTGTTGTTGCTGATGGAGGAGGATCGTAAGCGAAAAAAGTATTTTTTCCAAGCTTTTTGGAATTCCAAAACTTTTTTTAGTGACGAATGCGATTTAACCGAATCTCCCGATCAACAACAGCAATGCTTCCTCCGACACCATCAAAAATTAAAAATCTTAAAAGAGCTAAAAGTTATTGGAGGCCATCGACTTGATCCAAGTATCAAAGACACTAGCGCATATTTAGCTGCTTTAAAACGGCATCGAAAGGGATTAGCTAAGGATGAGAATGTGCGTTTTTTTAAATAGAAACTTAAGATTGAAAAATGCTTTTTTAATTTTTAAGGAACCTTGCACATTTCCTCTATGCGATAATGATGGAGTTGTTAAAAGAATGGCTTTGCGAGTGAAAAAAGGTTAGAATTCGAATTAAGAGGATAGGTCTTTTAAAATTCATAAAAAAATAAAAAAAGAAGACTCTTGATTTCCTTGAAAGACAAATAAATTTTTAAAGAATAAAAAAAATAAATTTTTGACAAACTCAAAATTAAAATACAAATATAGCCAATTTTTTTAAAAATATGTTGTAACCTTAAAAAATTTTAGGTGGCCCCAAATACCTTCCCGAAGATTCCAATCGCATTTGGTTCAACATCTCCACCTTGATTCCATACAATTTTGAAGAGGCTGCAGTCCTTTATTATGTTGGTAGAATTAAAGATAAATATTCTGATCGAGATTATCAAGCTCATTTTTATAATTATATTTCACCAACGGATGTTCATGAATATGCTGTTTTAAGTTTAGCTCGAAAACTTGATAACATTGTGAGTTAAAAATTAAATTTATTATAGGAAAAAAAAAAGAAGTAAATAATTGAGTTTTCAGACTGGAATGATGACAGTTGACGAAAAATGGGAATCCTTTGATATTACTGCTTTGGTTCGAAATTGGATTGATGACCCTGAAAAAAATTATGGTTTCATGATAAAACTTTCCATTTTGCATGAAGAGGATGAAAATGAAGAACTATATAGTGAAATTGTCGCTGAAACCAAACCTCCAGCTTATCTTGAAATTTCAAATACTCATTTTCGGGTTAAACAAAAACGAGATAACGCCGTTGCACCACGTAAAACGCCCATTTGCGAACAAGGTCAAGATCATAAAACTACAGCTTGTTGTCTCTTTCCATTTACGGTAACGTTTAAATATTCTAATTAACACCCATTTCAAATAAGCATTTTTAATTCTTTAAGATTTCATTTGAAGAATTAAACATGGATTGGATTCTTGCACCAAAACGCGTTGATTTTTATTATTGTGCTGGCTTTTGCAATGCTGCAAGTCTCAAAAAAGGAAAAATTAATCATTCATCAATTTTGTATGCAAAAAAACCCTTGGAAATGTGTTGCGCTCCTGAAGTTTCTGATCCCATTGATTTCCTTTATCAAGATGCTGATGGTAAAAAATATTTTCTAATAATCTAAAATGAAAAATGATGGAATCTATTTTTTCAGGAAATCTTCAACTTAAAACCCTTAAAAATATGATCGTTCGTTCATGTTCTTGCAGCTAAACAAGAGGCAGCATTGAATTCAAAAAAGCTAATTTTCCATTTCATTAAAAAGCGTGTTTTTTAAATATTGTGTCTAGTCGATGCTTGAAATCAAATTTTTGAAGAAAAAAAAGTTAAAACAATTTGTATGTTTCGAAAAAGGCTTTTATTTTTGTAATTTTTGTAAATGTGTAAATTTAATTATCTTTGCTAAGTTAATCTTCTTTTTCTGACGATTAAAATAAATAATAATGTGTGTTGATTATGTAGGGCTTCCATCAGTGACATTTATAAAAATATTAATAATTTTATATATCATTTCTTTAAAAATAAAAATCCAACTATCACAGGAGCTGCTGCGGCAAAACTAAGAATAAAATAACAAGTTTTTTAAAAAGTTTAAATAGGCTAAAATAAAAATTTAATACTATCGAGAAAAAAAAATATAAGTGAACGAGGAAGAAAAGTGTGGAATATTCAAATCTGACAACAATGTGTTTCACTATCAAAAAATAATAGTAATAATCAGCAAAATTAAAAAAGTGAGTAAAGTATAATTATTTTAAGCTAATAAAAATCTTATTTTCGCTATACATTTAAAAAAATTAAATTTAAGTTAAAAAGTTTTATGAGGATTCTTTTTTAATTAATTTATTTAATCTTCAAGATTTCGGAAGGCAGTTTGCATTTGTTCATAAAGTTCGTCATAATCTTTCTTAATTTTTTCTTCTCCATCTTTTTGAGGATCCTTGAATTTCATGGATGAAAGTTGATACATCACATCACCCATATGATCACGAATGGTATTCCAAGTTACTTTATTTTCAGATTGGGCTGTGGCTTCAACAGCGTGTTTAGCAAAATCATAGAATGCCATCCTAAAGAAATCAATTTTGCATAATTCATTTTTGTAAGTTAGCCTTTTTTTGAAACTCACATATTTTTAAGCATTCCAACGGTTTTATAAAATGGACAAAAACGATCATAAGCAGTATAACCATTTTGTTGAAGGAAATCATCTTTAACCAATTTTGCAACTTCTAAAGTAATTTTATCCCCTTCTGCGAGGGAGGCTTTACCAACAAGTTGAACGATTTCAGATAAATCTTCTTCTTCTTGAAGAATTTCCTTGCATTTTGTTCGAAGTGCAACGAATTCAGGATAATTTTTCTCATAATAATCATCCAATGCTCGCATGTATTTACTAAAAAATTAAGTTTTTTAATTTAAATATAAAACTGATTAATTCTTTGCTTTTTAATTTTTTTGTATTTTTGGCATTTTTTAAATTGTTTTTTTGTTTATTGTTTCCTTAAAAAAATTGGTTCAGTGAAAAAATAAGTAAACATTGTAATTTATTTCATAAAAAAAATTATTTGCGTTGGTGTGAGTTTAAACTTTTACAAGTTAGTTTTTTTCTCTCTTCATAACTTTCCTAATTTCAAAGATGTTGTAAATAATAAAAAAAAAGTTGGACAGCATGAAAAAAAAGACGACGACAAACTAAGCTTCAAGCAGGTCCCATATTAGGAAAAAAAGTGAGAGTTAGAGTGAGTGAGAGATTTTCTATGTTGCTAATGGCAACTCTTTTTTCTCTCTTAGCAGCTTTGCTTTTTATGGAAGCCAACAACAAGCAAGCGGGCAAAGCAAAAACAACATCACAGGTTGATGCCCTTTCTTGTCGGTTTTAAATTGAAGCAGCACAGAACTCAACTCAAAGAAGAAAATAGCTACCTAATATTCTAATATATTTTTTTATTCCTTCCTTTTCCATCTCTGTAATCAACAACACCACCACCGAACTCGTGTGTGCTTTCATGTGCGCAAGAGCGTCATCAATATTTCCTTACCAATAAAAGATAAAAATATTAATACGTGAAGTGAAAGTGAAAAGAAGCCTGGTGGTTGCCATCGCCGCTAAAAAAAAGAACCGCCTTAAAAAAACTAAAAGAAAAGCAAATTTTTATTCTCTCCTGTCTTATGCTCATATAATTTTTTTTGTATTACAACAACTACTATTTTTCTTGTAAACCAACCTTGGTTAAAAAGCTGCTGCCTGCTATATTCTAATTGAAAAGCTAGCTCCCAGGAGAGTGAAGAAGCAGAAAATAACATCGGTCGTCGTCGACAAGGGCAAAAAGAAGAAAAAAAATCTCATTCACGCGTAACTACTGACTGCAACGTTATTTTATTTTTTCCTCTCCCATTTTTACTTTGGCCGTGACCGCTATATTTTATTTTATAATAACGAAGGAAAGAAATTTTTTTGTCATTGTTGAAACTCTCAATATTTATTGATGGCAAAATAATATCAATTTTTACTCATCAATATTTTACTATTTTCGTAATTATTTTTTGATTGACCAAATTATTTTTTCTTCTCTGTATTATTATTCGATTTTTCAATCATCAACTTTCTTCTTCTTTTGTTTCAACGCTTGTCAATCAAAAAAAAGATTTCTTTTTTTTTTCATTCTAACCGGTTCAAAAATTTTCCAACGCCGACAACATTCCATTCTTTAAAAAGCGTCGCAGTGATATTTCTACGGCAACAAGAGAATTGAAACGCCACTCAACAGCATCAACAGCGACATCTAACATCGCCTATCATCATCGCAGTAGCAATAGCGGGAGAGAAATTTTCAATACATCCACATCCGTCGTCGGAGCAGTTTACTCTAATTCTAATTTACGCAACAATAAACCTCAACTATCGAATTTAAATTCGACAGCGTATCAACTAACACAATTATCCCAATTACCGCAGCAAACGAGAAGAAAATATTCATCAACATCCACGCTTGAAATAGATACCAGTGATATACCATCGAGAGAAATTTTAGAACAATTAATTAAAAAATATAATTTATTTGTATATCTTGGAAATCTTGCTATTCCTCCTCCGCCCAATTACGAAGACACTTATCGAGGATCTTTAAGTAGCAGTACCACTGGGACTTTAAACTCCACAAATCCTTCAACGATATCTGGAATTTCAAGAAATTCAAACTCATCTTCAGCTGATTTTATTTGTTTAACGATGAATTTGGATCGAGCTATGCCTGCTGAAAATAACATAGTTATTTCATCCACGAGTGGACAACATCGATTGGAAACCCTTAAAGGTTGCTGCGGAATTCCAGCAAGATTGACTGGATTTTTTAGTTGGTGTATTCAACTCGCAATTTTATTGATAAGCGTTGTGATAACTGCATTAATTTTTGTTCATATTGGTGGTTATGCTTATTTTTTGAGTTCCACAGGGAATAATACAACTTTGGCTGAAGTTATTGATACTAGTTTATCCGAAAGTTTTGTTACCGTTGAAGCCAGTGAACCCTTATATTTGAATAATGAAACTTTGGAAGAGGTTAATTTTTAGGATTTAAACAATTTAAAACGTCCAAATTTTAGACTGCAAGAGTAATCAAAATTCTGGAAGGTGGCAATGAAACTGAATACGAAATAACCCAAACCAAATCAATTTATCATGGCCCATTTGAACAAATTAAAGATGTTCATGTTCGAATTGGAAGTGTTGTTATTAGTTTATTACCTATTTTGCGCACTCTCAATGTTATTTACATAATTTTTTGCGTTTTATGGCTTGCTTCCCTTGGATGCTTATTACTTTCACTAAAATTGGAATTACTCGACCTTGTGCTTATTAATTGCTTCTTCTTGGTTGTTGCTATCGTGGCTTTCTTCATTCAAGCTCTAATTATTGGGGTTTTAATTTTCTATGAGGTAATAATTAATTTTTAATAAAGCAATTGAAAATGCAAAACTGCTAATTTTTTTAGGAATCACTAATTTGGACACGAATGTTGGTTATTGGAGGCGCAGTTGGAGGATTTATGTTATGCTTTATTTTTGGCATCATTGCATTATATTTGCTTATGATTTGGCACAAATACATTGATTATAGCTATAATCGAAAAGATGCGGTAGGGAATTTATATTTACCATCCACTACTCCCCGACTGCTTCGATACATACAAACAACACCTTCCGTTGAATAATAATTTTTTGTTTAATCATTCACACCCAACAATTGATTAAAGATAAAAGCGTGAAAAAAAAATTTGACCTTTTTAACACAAAATTTTTACAAACATGTGTAACCAACTAATAATTTCTCACAAAAAAAATACTTAAAACTTAATTAATTAATGTAATTTTTGCAGTGTGTTTGCCTTGCAAGTATTAGTGCATGCATCAAAGGTCGAAAACATGGCACTCAAGCAAATCGGGATCAAGCAGCAGCAGCTGCAGGATATACCATTCCCGAAGCTACCACACATTCAGCTCTTCCATATATTGATGAAGGACCGGTAACACATTTCAGTAACTTTTAATCATAATAAATTTTAACATTTTTACTCTAATCTTTTTTTTATCAAACTCTTTCCCAGTGTATTCGCTTTATATTTGTAAAAACATGTTTTCTGTATTTTTCTTTGCCGCTATTTTTAAAAAAAAATTGATCTCAAGCATTAATAATTAATTAACTAACTATTAATATTGTTGTTTTTTTAAATTAATTAAAATATTCGAATAAATTTAAATATAAAAAATTAACAAACCTGTATGAAATCAACCAATTGATGGAAGGGAAATGTTTACGTTGGGCAAGTTTTTTATCCAAACCCCAAAACACTTGGACAATACCAAGGGTGGCAGAGGTGACGGGATCAGCAAAGTCACCACCGGGTGGAGATACGCTAAAAGAAAAATATATATTAAAATTTGATGCACTAATTTTTTTTTAAAGCATACGCTCCGACAATAGTAACAGATCCTTCACGTTCAGGATTTCCAAGACATTTAACTTTTCCTGCCCGTTCGTAGAAAGAAGCCAAACGAGCGGCTAAGTAAGCGGGATAACCAGAATCTGCAGGCATTTCTCCGAGACGACCTGAAATTTCTCGCAAAGCTTCAGCCCATCGTGAAGTGGAATCAGCCATCATAGCAACATTAAGACCCATATCACGGAAATATTCAGCAAGGGTAATACCAGTGTAAATGGAAGCTTCTCGAGCAGCTACAGGCATGTTGGATGTATTGGCAACTAAGGCAGTACGTTTCATGATGGAAGTTGTAACTCCATCAACTTCCATAGTAAGTTCGGGGAAATCTCGCAATACTTCAGACATTTCATTTCCACGTTCTCCACAACCAACGTAAATAATTGCATCAGAATTTGAAAATTTGGAAAGTGATTGGGAGATGACAGTTTTGCCACAACCGAACGCACCGGGAATGGCGGTGGTTCCACCTTGAACGCAAGGGAAAAGAGCATCAAGAACTCGTTGACCACACAAAAGTGGAAAATTTGCAGCAAGTTTTTCATTGACTGGACGGGGTTGACGTACAGGCCAAATTTGAAGCATAGAAAAAGATTTCTTTTCACCAGAAAATTCTAGTTCAAGAATTTTATCTGTGATAGTGTAATTTCCAGCTGGAGCAATGTAAGTCACGGTACCACAAGCAGTGGGAGGAAGCAAGATTCGATGTTTTACGAGAACACTTTCATTAACCTCTCCAAAAATATCTCCACCAGTAACATGAGAATTAACTGTGACATCTTTGTCAGGTATAAATTCCCATTTGATATCTCGACTAAGGGCTTTAACGTTGATACCTTTTGGGATGTAAATGGAATCAGTCATTTCCGCAATATCTTTAAGAGGACGTTGGATACCATCAAAAATGGAATCCATAATACCAGGTCCAAGTTCAACTGAAAGTGGCTTTCCAGTACGCAAAACAGGATCACCAATTGTAACAGCAGCTAAAATAAATAAATAAATATATAAATTTAAAATTCCTTTAAGTTAAAAATATATATGTACTTACAAGTATCTTCGTAAACTTGAATGGTAGCAAAATCACCTTCTAAACGAATAATTTCACCGACAAGTTCAGAATGCCCTACTCGAACTAATTCGTACATAGCTGCTCCAGACATTTTTTCTGCCGTAACGACTAAAAAACATTTGCTTATTTTTTAAGGTTTCTTTTTTAAGGATAGCTTACCAGGACCGGATACACCATATACGAATCCATATTGAGATTCTTTGATGTTATCACGGGATGCAGGAGGCATATTTAAACTTAGGAATTTGGCACCTAAAAAATAATCAAGGATATATGAATTCTATTTCTCATTTAAAAATTATTTTTAAAAAACTAAAAAGCCGTAACAAATATTTAATAAAGAATTAAAACGATAAATTAAATTTCCAGAGGCAATTGTTTAACGCCTAATATTTTTTTTGTCCAATGTTCACGGATTGTTTTTGAAGAGGAAAGATCAATTTCCACCTTGATATAAAAAAAATTCAATAGTCTCTCTGCTTTGCAAAAAAAGGGACGAAAAAGGAAATCGAAGACCAATGATTGATAATTTCGCGTCAAGACTACACAGGCGAAGAGAAAAGATGAGTTCTTGCTTTTTTCCATGAGAGCAAAAAGTTTTAAATGCAATGTCGAAGACCAATTTTTATTCAAATTTCCAATTAAAATTGTATATTTTTTGGAATAATTTATTGTCTCAAAATGGAACATAACTTTTACAATTAATAAATTTACTTAAATTTGTTTTTAAAAAAATTTAAACTCTTTCAAATTGCTGCGGTGATTTTGGTCGTATTCGAGTTTGTTGATTGACGATGCATGTAAAAATAAATATAATTGCACCAATGGTTCCAATCAATAATAAAATAATTACAAGTGAAATATCTATAGCTAAATAAAAAGATTTATTTGTATCTTTAAAATCATTCATTAGAAGAAAAAAATAAGAAATAAACAAACTTTTTATGAAATTAAAATTTAAGAAATATGTTATCGAACTTCCGAAATTGTAAAACATTGAAAATGGAGATAAAATATAGCAACAAAAAAAAGAATGACTTTGATGGAGCTAATAAAAAACAAAACTATCGAGCACTTTTTTTGTATTCAAAAAAGTTAATCGAAGTCAATTCAGTGTAATTGAAAATGATAGTAGTTATAGTTGGTCAGCTGAGAAGTGTTCGTGTTTTTACTAATTTGATTTTTGTTTTTGCTCTTTTTTTCTTTTTCTCGTCTGTCTGGGAAATATGTTACTTAGACATTCTTGGAGTGAAAATTCGATTAAAAAAATGTCAAAATTAATTCAAAAATTTTTGGTTTTCAGACATTTCCATCTAATCAAGAAATGTTTGATTACTGTCTTTTGATAGTGTCAGAGATCTGTGGTAAGCATAAAGTGCATGGTTGTAAACGCTTCCATTTTTTCCATAAACACCTTACAATTTAAAAAAAAGATTTATTATATTTGTAACCTTTTAAAACTTTATTACTGTTTTTTTTGATACTCGCGGCCTTTTTTTGTATTTTGTTCTTTTAAAGCTTGACAGCAAGTTTTTCAAAAGTAATTATTGTTTTCTTCTCGAACTTGAAAGAATTTATGAACTATGTCGTTTTATTATTTTTTTCGTTAGTAATAGCATGAGAAAACTATTTTTTAATTTACTTTTCTTTTTCTTGGATTAAAATGAAATTAGTGGTGAAAACTTTCTCCCACACACACAACTAACTTTGGCATTTCATTCCTGGAAAATACTATGAATAAAAAAATTTAAAAAATAAAGATTTTTAAAAAAACTTTCGAAAAAGCATGAAAACGTTAATAAAATAAGATTTAGTTAGCTTAACTTTTTACCAAAGTTGTTGTTTTTGAAAAATTCCTTTTCTAATTTTTAAAGAAATAAGCTTATTTGTTGACGAAAACTACGTATAAAAATTTAGCTATTTTTAACCTACTTTTTACAAACTCATTCATTCAAAAATTGTTTACTGCTTTGCAAAAAAAAAATTAAACAATAAAAAGTAAAAAAGGATTACTTGAAAAAAAAGATAGTCAAAATTCTTTTGAACTTTTTATATATTTTAAAAAAGAAGGATTAGAAATTTTTTGATCAAAATTACTTAAAAAATAAATAAATAAACAATTGTTTGGGCGGTTGTCATGCCAACGTGGGTAAAAAATATGTTTTATTTTTATACTCATTCAAATTTTTGATCCTCTATAAATAGCTGCTACCACCTAGTCTTATTAGCTTTTTTATTACCTTCTTTTTTCTCGCTTTTTTTTTAAATAAAAGGTAGCTCGCGCCGCGCCAACAGCCAGCTGGTTGCTAATATTTATTTCCACCTTCAAATTTAAATTTCGTTATTTTTTCATTTTTTTCCAGCATCCATCTATGTAAACCCGAAGAAGGAAGGCAGAGACTGAAGAGAGAAATATTTACTGCGAACGAAGAGGGAAAAAAAGAGAATTCGACTTTAAGAAAAAAGACGGGAGAAAAAAGGATATTTTGGCGGTCATGGCGTTCGGCTTACGCATTTATTTCAATTCTCTTCGTTGTTAAGTTTTTGTTTTAAAATTTATTCTCTATTTCCTACACCTTTTTATTTTTAAAATATTTTATGCTATTTATTATTGATAATGAAGCGTGCAACTAAAAAAACAAGTATTTCTTTTAAATGTCATTATTGTGGAAAAGGTAGTGACAAAACTTTGTTAACAAACAGTAAGTTTTTAAAAGGTTTTTATTTTTTCTTTAACAACCGCAAATTAAAAGATTTTTCAAAAAAACAGAATATATTCAAGTGGAATGATAAAAATACCACACACTTCTTTTGTTTTTGAGGTCATTCATGTCAATCAATTGCACAATATATCGAAATTTTTCGGTACTCAAAAAGTTGGAGAATAACAAAAGTTTTGAATTTTTGCTTTTTTGATGTCACTCCCATTTTTTGAAAGTAATTAAAAAAATTTAAAATAATAAATTTTATGTTACTGTCAATGAAATACAGCTTAATTTTAAAAGTTAGATTTGAATAAAATTCCTAAAAAAGTTTAAAACACATTGTAAAACTCAAACATTCTTTTTTAACTTTTAAGGAACATCAGCAAATGCCTCGAGGTCACTAGAACGTGATCGTCGATTGGTGAGTGGAAATGTTTTAAACCGGTCAAAAAGCAGTCTACATACAACTTATTTGCCACCACGTTAGCTAACTTTCTTTTTTTAAAAATTGCTAATCCATATTTTCCAGTAAATGGCACTCCAGATTATAGTTATACTCCAGGTAAAACATTGACTGAAGATGATTTGCGTGAAGAATTGGTTCAACTCAAAAGAGTAAAAAAATTCCGTTGAAGTAAATTTAAATAATTTGAAGAAATTTTTTTTAGCGTTATAAAGCCCTAAATCACGAACACGATATTCTTAAAACTCATTTTACTGTGGCAAATAATGATTTAAAAAAGAGGGAACAAGAAATAGAAAATTTACTTCAAGATGTTAGTTTTATTTAAATTTATGCAATGTTTTTAAATTATTTTCATTCATTTTTTAGCCAGTAACTTTGACCAAAGATCAGGAGCAATTAGAAATGAATTCACTTAAACGAAAAATAATTCAATATGAAAGAGCTTTAAGAGAAAAATCTCAAGAAATAAAGTAACTTTTTTCCCTTAATATTTTTGAATTTAGTCTGATTGCTTCTCTTTTTTTTCAGCAATTTATTGGGTGATAAAAATATTTTCAACGCCACAGAAATGAGAAAAAAAATGATTAAATTAGAAACTGATTGTGCAAAATTAAAGCATCGCTTGGAAAAAAGGTGAGAGAATATTTAATTTTTTAAAGCTTTAAAATACCAAAAGCGATTTAAAAAAATAAAACAAGTAAAAATAATTGATGGATCTTCGATTACCTTTCCCCTTTTTATTATCGTAAAATTATTTTAAGTGTTCCATACGCCGAGTTGGATGCTGAAAGATCAAAATTGGCAGAAATGATAGAAACTTTGCAAAGAGAAAATGAAGAGCTTCATCACATGCTTGAGGCAGCTTTTCAGGAAAATGGTAAGCTAACCCCAAATTTGAAAGAAAAAAACTTTTCTTACCCAATCAATAAAATTTCTATCAAAGTTTTTTCAGACGATTCAACTTTGCTTGATGCAAATGGAATTCGAGACCCTAAAATGCTTGAAAAAATGAGAAAAGAAGCAGCAATAAGAAGGCAAGAAGTTGAACAATATCAAAGAGCTTTATCATCTTTAATTCGAGAAAGAACTTTGCCCGCCATTGGCACTCCAAATGGTAACAAGTCTAATCATATTGGTCGATCATTATCTGCAAAACCAAACAAAATAAATGATCGATTGGCTTCAGCAACAGCAAAAAGTGAAAAGCATCACCACCATCTTCATCATAGTCATAGCCATAATGAAAAGGAAAAAGTTAGAGTGGATGCAAAAAGACCATTAAAGCCTATCAAAAGTGTTCCAACATCCGCTACTGTGCGAATTACAAATTATCCCAAAGTTGCTGAAATAGAAGCAGCTAAAAGTAAAGCTCGTCTGGAACGTTCTAAAACCCTTACAAAAACACCCAAAAATGGTAAAACTATTCCTGGTGAGAAAGCTTCGAAGTCAAGGCAGCAACAAAACCCTCCAGTAAAACATATCAATCAATTAATGCATTATGAAGAAACTGAATCTTCTGCGAAATCACCTGATTTGTTAACGCCACCAGATTCTGAAGAAGAAAAAACTCCAAAAACTAAAAATAAAAAAGTTCATGATGCTTCATCGGTTGGATCCGCAGTAACTAATGCAGATTACGATAATGATTCAAATATTGGAGCCATAAATTCTGAATATCAAGAAAAGGTTATTTTGATAACTATTGTCGGTGGCTAAAAATATTTTTTTACAGGAAATGGATG
The DNA here is from genome assembly GCA_028622995.1 of Panagrolaimus kolymaensis. Classification (NCBI taxonomy): domain Eukaryota; kingdom Metazoa; phylum Nematoda; class Chromadorea; order Rhabditida; family Panagrolaimidae; genus Panagrolaimus; species Panagrolaimus kolymaensis. Next base: position 1,416,637 of record JAJQJQ010000055.1, on the reverse strand, counting down.
ACCGAGTAACTTCTCTAATCACTGCATTAAGGTGCCAACTTTTAAGAGAGGAAATGATCCAAACTCGTGTTATGAGTTTTTAAATAAATAAAAAAACAAAACAAATCAATAATAAACTGCCATATTTTTACTTATCATTTATTTATTACTTATTTGTTAGAATTTTATCTTTAACAAAAACGTATCATCATTTATTTAAAAAACGTTGTAAATAAATTTTTGCATCCTAACATAATTTTTTTTTTGGGTTAGTTTTATTTTTAAATGACTGAGTTTGCCTTAAAACTTTGAGATTGCATTCATTATCAATGACCTCAAATATGAACATTTTTTAAAGGCAATCGCACTTCTTTTCGATTTGTTTCTAAGCACATAAATAAAAAATATTTAAATTGGCGTTGCGTTTATTTTTGCCAGCGATGGTCAATACAAAAGAAGAAGTTTATTTTTGCCCCCATTTTCAACGAATTTTATGTGTATCTTTCTTTCATATGTTTATTGTGTGGACGCTAAACAAAAGAGAATGGAATAAAAATGCCAGCCATGTGTTAAATTTTTTACGATCAATATTTTATTTTTTGCTAAAATGTTTGTGAATTCATTTTCATCTTTGTTACATTAAGAATTAGATTAAAAAGTTTGAGATTATAATTATTCCCTCTCTCTTTTGTCCATTAAAATCCAAAAGTGTCATAAGCTTTTTTATTATTATTATTGATTCAATGAACTAATTAATAAAACTTTGATAAAACTGTATTTCTTTGATAGTAACATAAAATTTCATTTTTTAAAATTTTTTTATTACTTTCAAAAAGTAAGTAACATTTAAATGCAAAAATTCAAAACTTTTGTTACTATCCCTCTTCATGAGTGCAAAAAAAGTTTTGATATTTAAAATTTTTTCTTCGCCTTTGTTTCAACTTCCATTAAGAAGAGACTCAATTTTATTCAAATTTATTAGGTGCCATCTTTTTTTTACGACAACATAAGATAAAACATTGACTCGTGTGTAATTATTCGATCGTGCCTTTTTACTATTGTGACGAACTATTTTTTGCTTTTTTGCTTAACATTTTTATTTAAAAGAAGTATGAATAATTTTCTTTTATCCATTAAAAGTAATAACGGATGATTTGTTGCTTTTTATTTCTCCAACATCAACGGACCTTAAATTATTTTTTGCTTTAGATACTGCAACTAAAATTATGGCAGCCGCTAATGAAAATAACGAATTTGCTCCTAACTTTTTGTAAGTTTGTTTTTATCGTATTTAAATAACCGAATTCAGGCATTAAGAAAGTTTTTTAAGTGATCCGCTTTATCTCATGAAACTCGAAAAAAGAGAGGTACATGACTTTCGATTCGGAGTTAATAATCGAAACAAGCCAAACCATTTAATTATTGTTCCCGAAAAAAATTATCCTGGATTGGTTCGTGATTATTTAAAAAATGGCAAAAATTGGTATTGTCGAAAATGTTTTTCCATTACAAAGAAAAAATTGTTTGGTGTTTTAAATGATAAAATTTTTTATGCTCCATTAATTCATTTTTGCGATGCAATACCCGTCGAAGAATCAAATGAATATCAAGAATCAATTAAAAATAAAATTAGTCCTCGATGGGCTAAAGCTCATGGGTTACCTGAGTATGACTCAGCATCCGATTCAGAAGAAGAATTTCGAAATGCTCGAGAAAATATTAATGACGTTGTTCGAAAGTGAGTAACTTTAGAAGAATTAATAAAACTATTTTTATTTTCTAATAATCTTTAAAAATTATGTAGCAAATAAAAAAATTATTTTTAAAATTCATTATCCATAATTTAAAAAAAATATATTTTTAGCGCGCTTGCTTCTTTCACTTCGCCAAATCCTATTTCTCTAGCCTCTTTTGGAACGTCTATTAATTCCACTTTAGCTAACTCAAGGAAACGTAAACCCAATGATAATGATTTGCCATGTCCATCTTCCCCACCTCGAAGAATGAATCGTTCTGTGTTTGTTTTTTTATTCTTTTTTAAGTTATGAGAAAAACAAATTTTTAGAAGATTTATGGAACCTAATGCAGATTCAAATATTAATAATGAAACTAACAATCAAAATGACATTGATTTTTATGAACCATTTGAAAGGGAAAAAATGTGAGTAAATTTTCTAAAAAAATTCTTTTGTTTTTTTATTTCTGATAAATTTTTTGAGAAAAAAAGACAAGTTTCAATTTATTGCTTAAAAAATTTTAATTTCAGAAATATTGAAGTTCCACAGCAACCACTTGCCATTCTAACAACTCCTGCAAATTTTTACCATCCATCGGGGATGTTTTTGAGTAATACGTGTAAAAAACTGTGCTTGGATTATTCAAGATCGTTAACTTCCGCATTTTTGTTAAAAATTACTTTTGAAACAATCTTGCCATCATCTCGTCCAAATGAAATTCACCCAGTTTCATCGCCAATATTTCCTGACTATGCATGTCTTTCTTATTTTTTTACTGGAGAGGAAAATCATTTTCTGCAAATTAAAAATGCATTACACAAACATTTATTTAAAAATTTCAAAACATTGGGTATCAAAGTTTAATTTTAAAAAACAAATAACATTTTTATTTTATTTTTAGGCAAATGTCTGGATCATGACTTTTCTCGAACTAATCATGAAACTCCCATTGTCAGTGAGACTTTAACTTCGGATAATTTAACCGAATTGCATTTGGAAATGCTTTCTCAATGGTTAACATGCAGGATAACTGTATTCAATGATGGCATTTGGAAGTTATATGGTAATTGGATTAATGCAGATGACAACGTTCCAATTATAATTTTAGAAAGTAAAAACGATACTTTTTTTCCTGTTTTATCTTTAAAAATATAAGAAATTTATTGATAAATAAAAAACAAGAAATTGATTTTCAAATTACAATAATAATTTAAAAAAAACCCGTGAGAATTATAGAAATGCATCATTTTGTATGAGATACGTAACAAAGAAGTTAAGAAAACTTATCTCTCATTTTTTTTCCTATTGCTTACTTTAAAAAACAAGTAAAAAATTGAACTTTAACAGTTAATTATAACTAGCAGTAACTAAAATAACGAAAGAAATAATTTTTAAACGCTCAGCACCATATTCGTACTTCGTTTATGATGATGATCTTTACTTTCATTTGAATTATTATTATTTGATTGATTATTTCGCTTTCTTGGATCTGGAACACAACAAGTTGCACCAAGGGCGTTGCGACGTATCACTAGATAATCCAAAAGTAAAAATAATACAATCAAACCAAAACAAGCACCAAATGCATACCAAGCCCAAGCGGGGACTCCCATAATTTTTTCTTACACAATTCCTTTAAAAAATTTGATTAGTTTTTATAAAGTAAATTCGAACTAAAAAAATTAAAGCACGAATTAAAAAAGTGTTAACACGTTTGCATTTTAAAGTTCAGGCAAAAAAAATCTTGGAAAATACAATATAAAAAATAAAGGAAGGAAGTTGAGATTTAAAAAAATAAGAAGCCATTTAATTTTTATATTATAAACGTAAATGAAAAAATAAAAAATATTACTTCATTTGAAAAAAAAAATGGGTTTCAGCATAAAAAAAAGGTGGGCAAACTCAAATGAAAAACAGCGAAACATCGTCAGAAATTCCCAAAAGGAAAAAAGGTTATAAACTCTTGAGTAAAGAGAAAGAAAAACATGGATACGTTTCCCATGAGAGAAAATAATTATCGTCTTACTTACTTATTTATATTATAGTTTATATTTACTAATTAATGCTTTGATAAACAGATTACAAATAATAAAATAGCAATATAAAAAGATTTTCCCGATGAAATTCATAGTTCTCTATCTTTTTTGGTTATCAAGAAAGTAAAATGTGGAAAGAAAAAACACTAACAATATGATTCGAAGTATTCAAAGATGCTCTTCTATTTTTAAATGGACAAACAATGTCGATGTTTTTTATTTTGGGTTCAAAAAATAATTTTAAATATAATTCGTCAAGAAAGCTTATGAAAGAAATACACGTAAAATAAATGAATCCATGCTCGTCGTTTATCCTGCCATTTCCGGAGATAAAAACTTCTCTATTTCTCATACCTGTCGATATCAAAAAAAAATGCATAAAATGTTTTCCAATAAAAAAAAAAGAAAAGACGCTAGTAACTCACAAAAAAAGAAGAAGAGAGAAACCAGGAACAACAGGAATGGCAAATTGGCTGCGCATTCCATTTCTTTCCACAAGCACATCTAACATCAAACAACAATATGGAGTTGAAGCAAAAAATAAAATAAAAAACACGAGGAGTGGCGGGGAAAAAAAGGTCAATTTTCTTCTTTCACAAAAAAAGCTTTGAAATATAATTAGGTAGTAAGAAAAAAAAATTATTTTTTGCAGAAAAAATGCAATGCATTGAAATGTCAGAAGCAACTTCTTACATATCATAAAATAAAGTGGCTGGAGGCTATCCCTTCTCAGCAACCATATTCTTCCAGTTTTGTTAAAAATGAAAAGAGTAATTTTCATTCACATTGAGTTGAGTAACGTTTAAAAAGTCATTGAATTGCAAAAGAAAGAAGTTTTCCTTCGCATTTTTTTGTTGCTTGTGTTGTTTCATCACAAATAAATTTTTTGGTGGCATTTTCTTGAAATTGGAGGAGAGACTTTTCATCTTCCTCCTCCAGTCATCGAAGACTACGAGACGACGACGACAATGAAAAAAAAAGGTCAGAACAAAAAATAACGTAAAAATTGAAGTCACATATGTTTCTTTTTTCTTTTTTGACAAAAACCTTAACATCAACAACAAAAAAACATTATTGGCACAAACAAAAAAGGCGCGCATTTTTTTTGTTCTATAAACAATTTTGTGTCTGTTAAAAAAAGTAGGGAGGAGAAGTACCGGAAATCTCATCTTTTGGCCTTTCAGCTTTTCCTTTTCTTTCTTTTCTTTTGTGTAGCTAGCTTTAGATTATTATGTTACGAAGAAGGCAAAGAAAGAATAGAAAATCTTTGTTGTTATTCTCCCTTTTTTTATTGTGGAACAAAAAAAGGCTAACAATTCCAAGAGGCAATTAGATTTTTCAAGGTTGAATGAAGAAAAAAATAAATAAATTTGCGCGAAAGAAATATAAAAATCTTTTTCATTATTACTTATTTATGTTAAATCCTAGAAACAAACTTGTGGTAATTATTTTTTTTATGTTGGTCGTGAATCATTTTTATTTTTCACTCGCAACACAATTTCTTGGGAAATCCATTTCGTAATTTTTCAAATCCACTTAATCAGGAAGTAAAAAAAAGTGAACGATATAAGTTATTATTTTTTTCCTCTTGAAATTCTCTAAAAGCTTCTTTAAACAAAATAAAAAAAACTAATTGGTTGAAGCCATAAACTTGCAAAAAAAAATCATTAAAATTTGATAAATTATTTACACTCAAGAAATAGTTAATTCTTTTTTGATGATCAAAAAAAATTAAATTTGAAAAACTTTTAACAATTATTTTCAAAGCCGGAAGAAGAATAAAAAGTGGCTACGTAGATAAATGAAATAAATGTTCGGTAAAAAAGAAGATAGAATAAATGTATTTGGTTTCTTCAAATCCACTTTTTTTCTTCAGCCACCAAAAAGACAAGTAAAACAAAATAAAATAAAAATGAGAAAATGAGAAAGAAGAGCTAGTTGCTTGCTGCCTTTCTTTTTATTTTATTTTTCCAGTGTTAAAACGCCATCACCGCCACTACTACATCCAGCAAGGAGCAGCATTTGCGCGCTCATCTTTCTATTCTCCATTTTTCCGGAAAGCTGCTCATTGGTATAAAACTCCTATTTTTTTTTATTCTGGAGAAATAAAAGAAGAAAGAAGAAAATGCTGGTGGTAAGCAACGGGCCATGAAAAAAGAGACGAAGAAGGCAATAAAAAATGGGATAGCATCCCCATCAAACATGGACGACTACAACGACGACTTTTTTTAATACGTAATTTTAGAAGCAAAAAACAAAGCGAATAAAAGCTTACAAAGGTTATCTTTCGTCTTCTCAAATTTATAAGGAAAAAGGCGCCAATCTGAATTTGAGCTTTTTAATGGCAAAAAATGTTTAGTTTGGTAAAGGAGATTTGAAAAGAAAAAATTCTCAAAAGCACTTTTTAATGCATTAAAAATTTTGTTAGTTTTAGAAAAAAATTAAAACTTTCTAAATTGGCTTCGATTTACAAAAAATATTATTGAAAAATGAGCCTTTGAACAGCTAATTTTTTTGATTGAAGCTGTCAAACATAATTAAAGTTTTAAGAAATATGAGTAAAATGAGGAAAACTAAAACTTTTTTTTAATTTTAATTATTCATTTTCTCAAGCCACACCACTTACTATAACTCTCAAACTCAATTTATGTAATACAAAGTGACTCATAATCTGTTTTTCATATTTAACTCACAAAAATAAAAAAAAGGATGAGAGACAAAAAAAACTAACTAACTTTGACGTACATATCAAAAAATGACAATCTTTCACACATCTTTTCTTTAAAAAAAATGAGTATATCCTTTTTCATTTTTGTTTTGTTTTATATATATTTTTGTGAGTTCAAACATGATTCATAATTTATGAATCCCATGGGTGTCTGTTGATGAGTTTTTGAGCTCTTTTTTCATTTTCAATTTATCAATGTGATGGTTTTTTATTCATGAAAGAAAAATAAACTGCTTTATTTTTTATTCGAAACACAGAGAAACAAAGATTTAAAATGAAGGTGGATGGAAAGTTTAGACGTGACCAAAAACAAACAATGTAAACCAAAAGCTAAGACTTGTAATCCGAGATTTAAAGATTTATTAATTTTGTAAAAACAAAATTAATAAATTAAAAATATTGACACTTTTATAAAACTCAGCAGGATTTTTTAAATTGCAACCTACCATAACTTTAAACAAGACCAGAAGAACTAATTTTACAAATAAAATTTAAAATATGTTGGAAAGAACTACGTAGATAAAATTTTAAAGCTCCTTCCATATGCCTTATTCACTAAAATACGAATGTTATAAAATAAATATCGTCTTATTTTTTTAATATTTACAAAATCGATATTAAAATTAAATACACTTCAGAGCTTTCTTGAGCTGTATTTCAATGACAGCAACATAAATTTCATTTTTTAAATTTTTAGTTTCTTTCAAAAAGTGAGAGTTACACTTAAAAAGAAAAGAAAATTTTTTATTGGTACCCAGCTTCATAAGTCAAGCAACACTGCTTTCGAAAAATAAATTTTCTTTTGTATTTATTCGGCACGCCAGCGCGCACCTTTTCAAAAAATTAAGTTCAGTTAAATATATTTTCTTTTTTGTAGCTTCTTTTATTTGTTTTTTGTTGGTGCAAAGAATATGAAATGGGCGCGAAAAATAGAGAAGTCAAAGATAGGCACTCTCTCTCCCTCTTCCATTTTAAAGGATACTTTTTCTTAATACATTTTTTGATCGAAGACTCTATTTTTCCTTTTTATTTAACGCTTTTTTTCGTCAAAGAAAAATTTTTTGATAATCAGAAATCAAGTATTCTAAAAATTTTTATCTCTCTTACCACCAAAATAGACGTAGTAAAAAAGCACAGGGCTTTCCTTTCAAATAGGAACTATGTCAGAAGAAAAAAAAGAAGAAAAGATAAAAAAAACAGCAGACCAATAAAATAAGCAAAGGCTTTTTACACGAAAGAAAAAAAGAGAGAGCGCTGTTTCAATAAATTTTTTTAGTTGTTTTTGTTTTGCTTTTCTATTTTTGTCCCCATAGTTGCAGTTATGTTTGTATCATTTCAATCAAATTTGCTTAAAAATATTAAAAACGGAGATTTATTACATTTTTTAAATTGTAAGTTATTGAAAAATGGTGAACTTATCGATTGGGATTTATTTGTGTTGGATGGAAAAGTAATGGATCCTGCAAAAATCTTTTACGATGAAAAACGAACAGCTGATATTATAATTGATTGTCAAGGAATGATTTTGAGTCCCGGGTTTATCGATCTTCAACTTAATGGTACTTTTTTATTTTCGACAAAAATCCACATAATTAGACTCCAAAAATAAAATTTTAGGTGGTTATGGAATCGATTTTACTTCACTTGAACCTGAAGAAGTTGATGAAAAACTCAGTGAAACAAGGAAAAAAATTTTGAGCACTGGTGTCACATCTTTTTGTCCCACAATTATAACATCAAATTCTCAAATTTATCGAAAGGTAAAGAAAGTTCAAAGTTGAAAATTTATCAATCAAAGACGAAAAATGGAAAACTATTGATAATTTTATCTTTATTTTTTTTAGTTGCTTCCAAAATACAAACGAATGAACGGAAGTCAAAGTGGAGCTGGGTGTTTAGGAATCCATTTAGAAGGCCCATTTATTTCTGCTGATAAAAAAGGTTGCCATCCCGTTGAAAGAATTAAACAAACATTTGGTGAAAATCCTGCTGAATCTTTGGAAGCTGTTTATGGAAATTTAGATAATGTGTGCATGATTTCTCTAGCTCCCGAACTTCCTGGTGCAATTGAAGCAATCAAATATTTAACATCTGAAAAAAATATTATTGTTTCCCTTGGACATTCTTCAGGCGGATTAGAGGACGCAGAAAAGGGTGTTAAGGCAGGTGCAAAAGCTTTAACTCATTTATTTAATGCTATGCCAACAGTCAGTTTTTGGGATTTGATCCTTCTAAATTTTTTTGATCTTATTTTAGTACCACCATCGAGATCCTGGGCTAATTGGATTACTTTCATCGGATGTAATAAAAATCAATGAATTTTATTATGGAATTATTTCAGATGGAATCCATGCTCATGATTCTGCCCTTCGAATTGCATATCGAACATTCCCCGAAGGCTTGATTTTGGTCACAGATGCTATGCTCGCTTTAGGTCTTGGAGATGGCGAACATTATTTTGGTGAACAAAGAATTTGTGTTAAAGGAAGACATGCAACTTTAGTTGGTGAAAATACCACTGCTGGAAGGTAAGTTGCTTTGGAAATGAAAACCACTTAAAAGCATTTCCAAATAAGTCACTTTGCAACAAAAAACAAAATCAAATACATTGTATTTTTACGTTTGTGTGTTTCAGTGTCACTGATCTCGCCACATGCATCCATCATTTCATTAAAGCCACAAATTGTTCCATTGCTGAAGCTTTGAAATGTGCAACACAAAATCCAGGTAAATAAATTATTTCCTTAAAAGCAAATACAAAACCCACACAAAAAAAGCACATCTCGTTTTTTGCTTTGTTTCTTTTTTTGATTTCAAAAATAAATGGTGGCCACAACCATTTTGGTTTTTTTTCTTCACTTTGCTTTTAAAAAATGGAAGCAATATTCACTTCCCCCTTTTTTGTTTCCATAAAATAATCGATTTTGTTTAAAATTCATTTTTCTTTTTTCTTTTCCAGCATCGTTGCTTAATATTAGCGAAACGAAAGGAACATTATGTTATGGAAGCGATGCTGATTTTGTTCTTATTGACAGCGATATCAAAGTTCACGCTACTTTTATTGGTGGTGAAAGGGTATTTCTAAATAACGATGAATAATGTATGATTGTTTTTTATTGTTTGATGAAAATATCACAGAAAAAAACTGTTATTTTTTAATTTTATTTTTAAACTTTATTTTCATAAAAGTTGTAGACATGTGTCTACATATTCCTTCGTAAAATTCTAACTTTTATTTTTGTTTTGTAATTTGCTTTTATTTTGTTTCGTTATTTTGAAATCGTCTCCCATCTCCATTCCTTTGTCTCTGCTGAAAGTCTTTCTTAAACATTCGTGTCCTTTTCGATCGTCTCTTTTCGAAAAGGCGTTTTCTCATATTTTTGCTCTTTTCCTTCTTTTTAGAGAAATGATTCAACGATTGCTTATTCTCATCTCTTGCACGGTGCCATCCAACATTTTACACCTTAATCATCACCGCGCTCGTTTTGGTTGTAAACAAGGCTTTGTTCCGCCTTCAGCAATGATCGTGTTGCCTTATACAAAAGCATCATTTTTGAGCCTAAAATTCATTCACAAATCTTTCGTTCAACAGACAAGGCCTCTCTCTTTCTTTCCTTTATTTTTGTTTTATTTATTTTAAGTTTTTCTTAAAAAGCCTCCAAATAAGTTTAGTAAATTTCCTTATATTTAGTAAATCCTTTGTAACTCTATTTTAATCCTTTATTTCGCTCTCCCATTCTGTTATCATTATTTAGTAGTATATTTTATGTAAGGTTTAGTTACCCATAGTTTGAGTTGCCGTAATAAAGTTATAATTAATAACTCTCGTGTGATATCGCAAACAAGCTTGACATGCAGTCTTCAAAAGTCATTATGTTCGCTATTTTTTAAAATTCTCTTTCAATATCGTTTTTTTGGAAGTTATTTTTGATTATTAATTCACACTGTTTTTAAGTATTATCGAATTAAAACGTTTTCTAATGATAGGAAAAAACGACTATATCTCACTTAAATAGTTTTTACCGGTCCCAACTTTCTGTAGTGTGTAGTATGCTAGCATTGTCTTTGTCATCCACCTGCATTGATAATCCGTCCCACTTTTTATCTTATCCTTTCGATCTTTTGCTCGTCTTTATAAGGGACGAGCTTCTCAGCTTAAATGTCACTTTTCTTATTCTTCTCTTTTATATTTATTCGTGATTTCTTGGATAAGCTCTTGGATTAATTGGATCGTCGCAGGTTTTACACTTTCTTTAAATTAAAAAAAATTTCTAGAATTGGTTTTAATTGCTTCAATCGTTTAAAATTTTTTACATTGACAGGTGATAAAAACTGTCATTTTTTTGTTGATGTTTTTTACCTGTCAGCCAATCAAGATAAGTGTTTTTTTTGATGATTGATAATGCGAAATTTAATCATCATTCTAATAAATAAAGGGAAATCATACGATTTTATTTTCAATCAAAAATGTTTTCAATCATTTAAAGCAACATTTCTTTTGAAACTTATTTTTTCTAATTTCCATCAACATATGTTAACGGGTTTTGATAGAAATTTTTAAATGTAATGTTTTTTTACTGCAAATAACCAATTAGAGTCGAAATAAAAAACAATTAATTGAATTTTGCTTTGGTTTTTTTCCACCTGCTCACTATAGTTTTTCATTTTTTACACTTTTTCTCTTTAAAAAAATACCTGTTTTCTTTAAAAAAAATAAAAATTTTTAATCGAAAAAACCATGAGACCACAGAGTCGAAAAAAGTCGAACAGCGCGCGTTATTAAAGAAAATTGTTGAAAAGAAATTAATGATTTTTAAACTCATCCCTTTTTAAAATCTTCTTCCTTCTTAAAAGTTTATCAAAAGCAGTCAATAATCAAGTTCCGAGGATGAGGAAGGAAAAACTTGTTAACCATATTCTATTAACCAAAGCTTTATTCGTCATTTTTCATTCCCACCTTTATATTCAACGCTCATAAAAACACTCAAATCTAGAGTAGTGATAATTCCTTCCCCAATATTCTTTTCTACTTACATTAACTTAGTTTTTTTTACTTAACATTTAGTTATATAGTTACAATTTTTTTTATCGTATCTTTGCAAAAAAACTTCTTTTATGAAATTTCTTTTCCTACAGCTGATCGAACTATCGATATATTATAGCCGTTCTTGTTAATTACATTATTTGCGATATTTTTAATTTATTTTATTTTTTTGTTGCTTCTATTATCATTATTTTTTCTATTTGTTTAGTTTTATTATCTTTATTTTTCATAAATTTTAGAAATTTCTCGAAACTGTTATACTGTAGGTCATAAGAAATTAAATAAACTAAATATTTTTTTCATTCCTTTTGGACAATAAAAATGATTTCTGTCAATTAATTCTTATCAAATTAATTGTTTCAATCGTGAAATTTTTTAACATTGACAGGAGAGAAAAAATTGTCAATATTTTTTGATCTTTATTACCTGTCAGCCAATCAAGATAAGCGTTTTTTTAAAAATTTAAAAGAGGATTTAAATCAGCGTTCTAATAAACTAATGGAAATCATACGAGCTTATTTTCAATCTAAAATGTTTTTAATTGGTGAATATGATGACAAATACTTTCATTTCCACCTTAAAGAGCTATCCTTTGGTAGAGATTTATCATTTTTTAAAAATTATTCGGCTTTTAATATGCGCAAGTATGATCTATGTGAGCAGCGCTGACGGTTTAACGAAATCCTTCGGTTTTTTGTTTCGATTAACCGAACCGAAACCGAACTTTATCGGTTTTCGGTTTTTCGGTTTTTTAACCGAAATTTTAGTTTTCGATTCGGTTTTAAAATATATTTTTTTAATTTTTACAGTAATTTTTTGACTAGAATTAAAAAAGATTAGTTATTTTTTTTTCTTTTTTATTCATTCTAAAATCATTCTTAGCAATTTTGGCCATAATTGATATCCAAAATCGATTCAAAACTACTTCATTTTTTAACTAACCGAGCCAAAATTCGGTTTTTTTTCGGTTTATCGGTTTTCGATTAGAACCGATGCTTCCCGGTTTTCGATTTTTCGGTTTTAACCGAAAACCGAACCAAAAACCGCCAGCGCTATATGTGAGTATTATGTATAATAGGATAGCAGTAGGAACGATTTTTTTCTCAATAAATATTAAAAAATCTTGTCTTTTTTAATTTCGTGTCTTTTTAATTATTGCGCATTATCAAATTATATCAACAATCAGTGTGTCCAGATTCGTCCTTTTTCAATTTCACTCCGAGTTCCTCGAAATCTGAACTACAACTAACTCTTTCAATTTTTTTTTCAATCACTCTTGCTTACTCCATCAAACTCTCAGATATCGCTCTCACACCATACTCTCAGTCATAGAAAAAATGGCGTTTTTTTAAAAATAATTTGAATATTATGGTAAAAAAAGCAATAAAAAAACATACCGTTTTTGTGCTTTCTTGAGATAAAAAATCAAATTCATTAAGTTAATAAAAATAAATTATTTGGTTTTTTGACGGAAAATAGATTTTTTAGGACTCACTTCTTATTCTCATTTCACTCTTTTTCTAATCACTTTCACTTCAATTTGAGAGTGAGCTTAGACACACAGCATAAAAGTCTTCTTCGTTTTATTTAAAGGTTGATTGATTCACGTGCAAGTTTTTAATTTAATTCTTATCAAAAATAAATAATTATATTCTCATCTTATAGCAGATCCAACAACTTCTATATTTAAAATTATCTTCATATTAAACTTTAAAAAATGCGCAGTTGGCCTTTTTTTTTACTTCTTTTGATGCCTTTTGTTTATGGTAAAGTGTTGTTCCACTTTTCTCTTTTAATTTACAAGTTTTTTAGGTGAAGATAAAGATCTCATTCATTACAATAAAAAAGCAAACCGCTTTGTAAACTCCAGCTTCAAAGATTTGGTCAATTATAGCCGTCATGTTGCGAAAGCGATCTCTTCCCTTGGAGTACCATTCTCAAAAGCTATTAGCCAATGTTTAGATATTGGCTATAAACATGTATGTTTTTTGCACTACGTTTTGACAATATTTTTATACGCTAAATTCTCTTCCATTTGTTATTTTCGGTAGAAATGGGGCTTTAATAGAATTTTTTAATTACTCTTTCTTTAAAAGAATATTGAAGAGAATATTTTCTAGCTTACAAAAGATGATAAAGATAAATTTGATCTAATTTATGAAAGTTTAATGGAACGTTACCAACAACAAAGCATACAAATTAACGAACTTGAAGCAAATATTTTATCAATGGCTTTACAAGAGCAATATTCCACTGTAATTTGCTTTGAAATTTATAAATAAAGAAAAAAAGCAAACTAAATGAATTTTAAAAATTCTTATTCATCACCTTTTTGCAGATTGTTTCTACTCCTTTAATGCACCTAAGAAATCGATTCCAAGAAATCAAAACAAAACCCAATTACATTGAAGCTCGCCAAAATTTTAGAGACTATTGCAAAAGCCCAACTAGCAATCCTGAAATCATTTTAGATGTTGGTTTAATTAGGTTAAGTTTTAACGTAGATTAGTTTAATTTTAGAGAATTGAATATCATACAACTGAAAGCTGCAATCCTCCAACGCCTGAACATTATCGTAATCTTATGGAAGCCGAAACATTCCTTGAAGCTCTTGAAAAAAAACTCGTTATGAACGAAAAAGAAAGCGAAAATTACAAAATCTTAAAAGATAGTAAGTGGATTTTCATAACAAAAGCGCAAAATCTAATTTGATTTTAGTATTTGATTTCTTTAAAAGAATAATAATGATTACTTTAATTTTTAAATTATTTTAGAATATCTCTTAATATCATTTGAAGCCACTGAATCCAGTCTTTACATTTTCGATGATATTAAAAATAACATTAGTTCAAAAAATGTTTTGGATGTCCTTTTTTCAAAAACTGTGGGATTTAATCCCAAGTGAGCTTTAAAAATAAAATCAAAGGTTTTTTTCTAAACGAAATGTTCCAGATGCTGGTTGAAACAGGTCTTTATTAATAGCAAAATGAAGCGATCCGCTATTGAAAAGGCAGCATCAATCATTCTCATTGATTTAGCCAGAACCGTAAATATATATTTTAATTTTTACTAACTATCTTTTTTTAAATAATATGGGAAATCTTTGGCGTACAGAATTTTTAAATTAAAGGACCCTGCTCTTTTCATCTTTTTTGAAATTTGTTTTCAAAAACCGCGGCTGGATATTCCCTCATGCCGCAACATTGCAAAATGCAAAAGCCTTTGTTCCAATACTTAGAAAATTTTTTGTTTTTTTGAGAATTTCGCCTACATGATGAAGTCTTATAGCATTAATACTACCTTTATTCATTACTTTTAATATGATGAGTGTCGTACAGCTATTTAGAAGAGTAGCTACATATGTGCATCATCAGAAAAAACAAAAAAAATCCAAAATTTTTCTAAGTATTGGAACAAAGGCTTTTGCATTTTGCAATGTTGCGGCATGAGGGAATATCCAGCCGCGGTTTTTGAAAACAAATTTCAAAAAAGATGAAAAGAGCAGGGTCCTTTAAGTTTAATTTTCGTGTGTGGAGCAAAAATTTATAATAGTAAAAAAACCTCTCTATTAGGCTAAATTCTGATTGCAACTTGGAAGAGTGAAATTTTTAGAGAGAATTTTATATTAGCTGTGCCAACGTAACGCATCGCGACGTCGATTGGGCTATCAAAAATGGTGCTGAAAAATCAAAAGTAATAAGTGAATATTTGGATAATTTCAAAGATACCCTTTTAGTATGCTTTTAACTGTTATCTATAAAAGCTTGCAACTAACAATTAAGTAAAATTTTTAGAAAGGACTTTACCCTGATATGGTTAAAAAAAGATGTATTGAGCTCATACCAAACACTTTTGATGATTACAATGCGACTGCCAAAAAGATTCAAAACGAACTTAATCAACTTGCTCAAAGCAAGTAAGTTTTTTAAACTAAAGGAAACTAATATTTTTTAAATTCTATTTTTTTAGCATAAAATACAACCTACTTTTATCGAATATTGTATCTGATTCATCAATATTTTTTTATACAACCTGTTTTGATTCATCTGAATGCGTAAATTTTATTTATTTTAATACAAGAGTCTTGATTTTCCCCGTGGAGCTTAATTTCGCAAGCGCTTCAGAAGAAAGAGCTTCTCATTTATTTAATGAAGCCGAAACTGGTCTCAGGAAAATTTTTGAGTAAGTTATTATAATTTAGTCCACTCAAGTAATAATAACCAGTAATAATACCCTTTTTAGAGACAACCGTGGAACAACTTATTTACAAGGTGTATATGAAATCATGAAAACAAAGTATCCTGAACTTTTTTCATACTATCAAAATGTTGTTTTACTTGACAATACCGTTCACAGTGGTGGACTTGATACAGGAATGGGCCTTCAATATGATGAAGGCATTCCTTTGTTTAAAGTTATTTTTGAAGAAAACGGTGAAGGTATTTTTAAAGAAGAAACTCAAATGTTTCTTCTACAGCATTGATTGTTTGTAACCGGACAAGATTAACACCACTACTGTTTCTTTTTAAATTGTTTGCTTCTCAAAGAAAACTCGTCTCGTCTTTTTTTTTTTTGCGAAATAGGTTTTGAAAGGTTTTATCGTATTCTCATTTTTATTATTAAACTATTAATTTATCGTCGATTCATTGTATTTATATTGTTTTTGCGTATTCTTTTCTTTTTTTATTCAAAGTTATCACAGAATTGGTTTTTTGTTATTTTTTGAAAAAGGTTCCATTTGTTTTTTTTGTTTTGTTATGATTTGAGAAAAAAGTTATTGCATAAACTAATCTTTGTTTTTCATTTAAAACCGATAATTGTGTATCCCTTAAATTTTTAATCACAATATACTGTTTTCACTGATAAAAATGACTTTTTTCGATCGATATTATCGATATAAATTTGGTCTTATTTTTTGCCATGTGTTTGTGATAAATTGTTTTGGTTCCTCCTCTCTTTTTTAACTCTAGTTTTAGTTTTGTATTTGATGTTTTATATATCAGTTCATAACTATTTTATCATTTAGTGCTTAAAAGTTGTTATATTCTTAAATCTCTTAAAATGCTATTTTTGTTTTTTATCCTTATAATGATGAGGTAATCATTTTTCGAATCTTTTTCAATATATTTTCTTTATCGGATTTTTAGATTTTTTTACATATTTGTTCACCTTTTTCCATTTTTACTTTAAAATTCAAAATAAATTTTTTTGTTTTGAATTTATATTTTATTAATAAAATGTTTCTTTTTTGTTTCTTTCCTCTTTGTAAAAAAACTTCTATTTATTTCTTATTTTTTCACATAGAAACTATTCTTTTTTAATTTTTAATAAATTTTTTAAATCGTCTTTTTCTCTTTTTTATATTAAGAAAAAATGCAAACTTTTTAATATTTATATATTTTTTTATTCTTTTATGTTTATTCTTTTTTTTTGAGTTTTAATGATTTTATTGTGAAACCTGACCTATTACCGTTTTGTGAACTTAAAAAGTTTGATGTTTTTACCTATTGTTATCATCATTTTTTCTTTTTTTTTGTAGCGCTTTTTATCCATGTTTCTTTATAAACTTATGGAAGCTCAATTTAAATTTTAATATTTTATGAAATTTAAGCTAAACTGATAACATATAATTTGACATTTTTGATTAAAAATTTTAAATAAAAGCTTTTTTTATATTAGTAACAAACAAACAATAAACCAGAAAAACATATTGTTTTTACATTTATGAACTTATAAAATCAGCAAAAAGTTAATTTGTCAAGCAATTGCCGTTTGCCATACTTTTATGTTTTTCGATATACGACATGATAAGGCAAACTTTTCAAAAAAATAAGTTAAATTTTTTTATCTTGTATCCTTTTTTACTTTTCATGCAACGTAAATAGATTATGCATCAAAAATGAAGAAGAAAGAAATCTTTCTCTTTTGCCCTACTCCCTAATGGACAAACTGTAATAAATTTTTTTAATGAAAAATGGTTCATTTTTTCAAAAGATTCAAAAAAAAGAAAAGAAAAATAAACTCATTTTATTTTAAATTTTGTGATAAAAAGTCAAAAAGAATAATTGAATATTTAATTTAAAAAATAAAAAAAATAAAGAAAAACACTGCGAAAGTGCAAAATAGAAAAAAGTAACTAGAAACCGGCAAGTAGCATGCATGCTTGAGTGTTTACTCATTTTTTTCGTCATTCCATGTATGAAAAACCGAATGTTTATTATTAATTTAATAAAGGGCAAATAAATTATACATATTTACCATAATATGTAAATTTATGTCCTGATTCCGAATATCTAATTTTTTAACCAAGTTTTCCTTCATTGATAGCTTCAAAACTCATTTTTTTGTTCAAAAAATCGAGTTATGGTGGGGTAACTCCGATTTTTTTGCATTGATCGATAGAAAATTAAATTCTCTATATATAGATTTTTATTAAAAACGCGCCGGAACCCGCCTGAAATATGGCGACAAAAAACTAATTATCTTGTTGATTTTGCAATGAAAAAACACGAAAAAGAGAAAAAAATGGTTGCTAACTAGAATGCTTGCTGCATTTTTCCTTTCGTTGAATAAAAAAAAAGTGTTATCTCAAACGAAAAATTTTTGATTTTAGAAAATTTTAATTTGACTTTTGTGGGTTTTAATTAAGTCATGTTCCATTAATTTTTATATATTCGGAATATTCATAGCATAAAATACTAGGTCCATACAAAGCTTTGCAATTTTTAAAAAAAAAATTTGAGCTGCTGGTCTCTAAAAGTAACCTTTTTTTTTTTGCAACTTAAAGGGACATAGGTTTTGAAGAAAATATAATTGTTTCCCTTGGACATTCTTCAGGTGGATTAGAGGATGCAGAAAAAGGTGTTAAAGCAGGTGCAAAAGCTTTAACTCATTTATTTAATGCTATGCCAACAGTCAGTTTTTGTGATTTGATCGTTCTTAATTTTTTTGATCTTATTTTAGTACCACCATCGAGACCCTGGCCTAATTGGATTACTTTCATCGGATGTATTAAAAATCAATGAATTTTATTATGGAATTATTTCAGATGGAATTCATGCTCACGATTCTGCCCTTCGAATTGCATATCGCACTTTTCCTGAAGGATTGATTTTGGTCACAGATGCTATGCTCGCTTTAGGTCTTGGAGATGGCGAACATTATTTTGGTGAACAAAGAATTTGTGTTAAAGGAAGACATGCAACTTTAGTTGGTGAAAATACCACTGCTGGAAGGTAAGTTGCTTTGGAAATGAAAACCACTTAAAAGCATTTCCAAATAAGTCACTTTGCAACAAAAAACAAAATCAAATACATTGTATTTTTACGTTTGTGTGTTTCAGTGTCACTGATCTCGCCACATGCATCCATCATTTCATTAAAGCCACAAATTGTTCCATTGCTGAAGCTTTGAAATGTGCAACACAAAATCCAGGTAAATAAATTATTTCCTTAAAAGCAAATACAAAACCCACACAAAAAAAGCACATCTCGTTTTTTGCTTTGTTTCTTTTTTTGATTTCAAAAATAAATGGTGGCCACAACCATTTTGGTTTTTTTTCTTCACTTTGCTTTTAAAAAATGGAAGCAATATTCACTTCCCCCTTTTTTGTTTCCATAAAATAATCGATTTTGTTTAAAATTCATTTTTCTTTTTTCTTTTCCAGCATCGTTGCTTAATATTAGCGAAACGAAAGGAACATTATGTTATGGAAGCGATGCTGATTTTGTTCTTATTGACAGCGATATCAAAGTTCACGCTACTTTTATTGGTGGTGAAAGGGTATTTCTAAATAACGATGAATAATGTATGATTGCTTTCCATTTTTTGATCAAAATAGGTTTTGTAGAAGAAAAAAATACTGTTATTTTTAAATTTATTTTAGAACTTTGTATTCAAAAAAATCCATATGCTTTTAGCATTTTTTTTCTCTCTCTTTCAGTCTGGCCATTCTGGAACTTAATTTAGATTATTGATTCTCCCGTTTTTTCGTATTATCGAATATAAATTTTTTCTAATGAACAATCCCTTTTCAATAACAAAGCCCTAAAAACTTCTTCATGATTGAGCGCCAAAAATAATAATTATTCCAAGAATGTTGTTTGGCTATATTTTGCTTTTTATAAATATCAACAAAGTTTTATAATTCACGCATTGCCAGAGTCCATATATTTACGCTTCAATTAAAAAAAAAGGAGAACTCATTCACAATTTTTTTGTTACTTGTTTATAAACAAGAACTAATTATGAAAGCTTTGTAAAACTTTGATTAATTTTAATATAAAATCGTTATCTCTTTCAATTTAAAGCTCTAAAAATAGCAGTTAGTTGTAAAGCCATATGGCTTGATTTTGCTTGCGAAACTTTTGCTTTTTTATGACTCATTTGTGCTTGATGCTAGTTTTTTTTGTTGTTGTTCTTATCCATGACTAAAGAAGTACTTTTTTGAATTCTTACAATAATAATTTATATATCTCAGCTTAGTTGTTATTTCTCATTTCCCTTTTGCTCCATTGTATCTTTATTTGTTTTAGAAACTAATATCAAAACTGTTATTTTTTTGCCGTGATAATAAAAAAAAATTTCCATTATTCATTCGTGTTTCTAATCGTTATTCACTGTTTTTAGCGGTAATTATATATTATTTTTTTATATTGCTTTTGAAAACACATTTATAATTCTCTCGTAACTTTAGTTTTTTGCCTTTAATGGCAGACGCCATTGTTGATGTTGGGGATGGCAGAGCTTTGGTTGCTCCGGTGGATCAACGTCGAGGCGATGTTATATCGTAAGTTCAAACCTTTTAGAATTCTGTAATTTACAACCCCCACATTTAGCCCAACCAGAGCTGTATTAACCTTATCCAAAAGTATGTTCAATGCTGGATGTTTTTCATTACCATATGCTTGGAAACTTGGTGGACTTTGGGTATGTTGTTCCATAACTTTAAAGGAATATATAAAAAAATTATTCATTTTTTAGACATCCTTTATTTTAACATTTTTTATTGCTGGTTTTAATTGGTATGGAAATCATATTCTTGTTCGATCAAGTCAACATTTAGCAAAAAAGTTTGTACTTTCTATATTCTGGAGACTTTGATAAAGATATGCTTTTTCTAGAACTGAGAAAGCTGCATTAGATTATGGCCATTTTGCTAAAAAAGTTTGTGATCACAGTAGCATTGGATTTCTTCAAAGAAATAGTAAAAGTGTGATGTCCGTTGTTAATGTAACCATTTTATTTTATCAACTTGGAATGTGCAGTGTTGCAATTCTTTTCATTTCTGATAATATGGTTAATTTATTGGGACAATATTTCTCTGGAAGCGTTCATCAAAAAATGGTAATTATGGCTTCAATTGCTACAGTATTTATTTTAATTACAAATATGTTTACTGAAATGAGAGTTATTAGTGCATTTGCGATGATTTCGTCTGTATTCTTTTTAATTGGAACCATTTTTATTATGCAATATACTATTCAACAACCTAATCAATGGGCAAATTTACCTTCGTCCACTAATTTTACGGATACCATAATTTTTATTGGAATGAGTATGTATGCTTTTGAAGGGCAAACTATGGTACATAATTAACTTTCTTTAAAAAATAAATTTAATTATTTTTTATTTTAGATTTTGCCAGTTGAAAATAAACTCGCCACTCCAGAAGACTTTTTAGGTGGAATGGGAGTCCTCCCAACCACCATGACTTTGTGCACCATTTTCATGGTTGCTCTTGGCTTTTATGGATATACAGGATTTGGAGATGCTATTGCTCCAACCATTACCACAAATGTCCCTAAAATTGGGTAACTTGCTTTTCCACAAAATTTTCTCAAATTCTTTATTTGTAATTTTTTTAGATTTTATTCAGCTGTAAATGTATGTTTAATGGTTCAATCCATGCTAGGCCATTCCATCGCCATGTACGTCGTATTTGATATGTTTTACAAAGGTTTCCAGCGAAAATTCCTTATGCGGTTTCCAAATGCAAATAAACAATTTATTGATAAATCATTCAGAATTTTTTGGGTTCTTCTCACTTATTTCATGGCTATATTAATTCCAAAACTTGAAATTATGATACCTCTTGTTGGTGTTACTTCTGGCACTCTTTGTGCTTTAGTTTATCCACCTTTATTTCAAATTATTACTTTTTGGGAAGATTGGAAGGTTCGTCGGTTTTTCTTTTCGTCAAAAAATGTTTGACATAAAAATACTTTTTTAGATTGAAATGACTCCAAGACATAGATGGTTTAGAATTGGTATTAATGTTGCTGTTATATGCATCGGGTTTTTTGCAATTGGAGCGGGTTTATATGCAAATGTTTTACAAATATCAAAAAGTTTCTTTTCGTATTAAACCTCCTCGTATTTTTTATTTGTTTTTTTATTTCTTGCCTGCAGTGATTTTGGCAATAGTTTTTTTTATTGTTCACGGCATTTAAATTATTGATACATTTTTATCACAAATTTCTGGAAATAAATTTAAAATAAAATTGTTTTTATAACTTCTGCGAATAGTTTTAGAATAAAATCAAAAAACAACAAACGTTTTTGAAATCTAAGATTTAACTTTTATTTCAATCGAAAACAAAAATTAATTAAAGATTTGCACAAATTTTTGATTGTTGTTTATATTTTCCAAAATTTCCATTTTTCTTATTTCATCCATCTTAAATACATAACAAAATGGATTTAGGTAAAAAAAATAAAAGAAGGGTTCATTCAAGGGTTATAATTTAGAAACCGGAACCGGCTATTTCTTTGTTCTTTTTTTCTTTGCGCGAGATATTTTAAGCTAAGCGCCCAGGTGTAAAAGAGAAAATACATAAGTCTCTTTTTTTTTTAAACCTCATAGGTCAATTGCCTTCAATTATACGGTTTGCTTTTATATAATCACACCTTTATGAGTTTTCCTTTTACATAAATATAATAAGGAAAAAAGTGCTGTTTTTGAATTTAAAAATTTTGCCGTTTATGTTTCTCATTTTTTATGTCCCTTGAATTTAAATTTTTGCAAAGATTACAACTTTACTATATTTTATGAATCTTTATTTTCTTCTTCAAAAATTGTCTTTACTAAAAATGCATAAAAATACCCCTGATCAACTATCTCATGATAACTCCTAATTTATGTTGGTTGGGTTTTTTTTGCATTATCCCATTAAAGATGCCTCCAGCCTTATAAAAAACTTCTCTAAAAAAACATTCCATTGTTTTTTAAAACAATGATGCATGTTTATTGCTACGCGTGTCTCATGTCAAGTTTGATTTTATCCCTCCAAGAAAATCACTTTGTTTCATTCAATGAATAGAAACATTTTCTTTCGAGATAACCAACTTACCAAAAAAACAAATACAATGGGGAAAAAAGTTTGAAACAATGACGACCACAAAAAAACCCTCAGGGATATACCTCAAAAGTTAACAAACTTGTTTCAAGGCGTGGTATTTGGGATGGATGAGTGGTAGGATGCTTAACCCGTTCGATTACATTCAACATCTTCCTCCTTTTTTCTTTCTCTAATTATCCTTAATTCGATGATTTGAATTTGGTGAGCAGCATCTGGATTTTTTGAAGATGGAAGAAGTTTTTTCCCGATTTTTTTGTTCATGAGTACATTTTTAAGATCTTTTTTGAGAAAGAAAATCTGTCATGGCTTATTACTCATTTTTATAATTTATATTTTTTGAATGATTGGAGTGAAAAAAAAAACTATTGTAGATGATCGACACTTTTTTTGCTGCTCAAGTAATTCTTTAAGTATGTCTTGAATCTTTCTCAGTTCATTTAAAAAATAAATCCACGGCGCCATTATTATTAGGTTAGAAAGAGGCGGCAGCGCATCGCCAGCTGCAACACAAGAAAAAAACGGAATCCTTGCATTTTTTGTGCCAATTTACACTTTTATTTTTATTTCGATTATCGGATTGTTTTTTTCCCTTTCTTGTTTTTCTCGCTTTTTTTGT
Source organism: Panagrolaimus kolymaensis (assembly GCA_028622995.1). Taxonomy (NCBI): domain Eukaryota; kingdom Metazoa; phylum Nematoda; class Chromadorea; order Rhabditida; family Panagrolaimidae; genus Panagrolaimus; species Panagrolaimus kolymaensis. The sequence continues at coordinate 1,393,138 of JAJQJQ010000055.1, read as the reverse complement.
TTTTACTTTTTGCTCGTTTTTCTTTAAATGGTCAAATTTCTGCAGAAAGTTTTTTTGTTTTAAAAAATACTATCATCGCGTGTTTGTTAAAACATGCATGATTAAGTCAGTTAGTTAGTTATTTAGTTAGTTAAAAAAGCGCTTAAAATGGAAATGTTTTGAGACTCTCCCTTTTTTTCGTTCGTTCGTTAACGACTTCAGGAATTAGATTTCATTTCTGGAAGGAAGAAAAAAGACACTTGTCAAGAAGTCAAAAAATTTCGTTTCATGCGCAAGAAAAAAAATTGTATTCTTTCTTTTTTTAAAATTTCTGATTCGTGCTCTTCCCTAAAAGCAAGCAACAAAGTGCTGGTCATTTATATGTATATTTATATTTTTGCAGCTCAAAAAAAAGTTAAGTCCATTCAAAATAAAACGCAAAAAAACTCACTCAAAAAAAAATAGAAATGGAAACATTAGCTATGTATGATTAGTGACGACTAAATGGCTGCTGCCAAAAATTCAAAAAGTGGCGCATTGGGAGTAAAACAAAGCAAAAAATAAATGGGCACTTTTTTTTGGGCTTGTTTATTTTCTCGTTTTTTTTGGTGGTGAAAAGCCAGCAGCTTCCAGGATAATCTATCAATTTTTTTTTTATGTGAACTAGAGCGAAACTGTTGTTGGTGTTGTTAGTTGCTGAGTGGTCAGTCAAAAAAAGTTTATTTTTTTTAATATGTATCCATCAACAAAAGAAAAAAAGTTTATAAATAAGCATCTATTTTTTTTTTTATTCATCGACTCCCAAGTTTATGGCAATTTGTTGTTGCTTCGCATTTGTTGCGAATACTTTTTTTTTCTTCCAAACAAATTCCCTTGAGGTTAACCAATCAACTATCATTTATGATCGTTTATTCGACACTTCTTTTTTTCTCTTCTTTTGCGATTTATGCATTTTTTCTTTTCTGGCTTTTTTCTTTTTCCCTTGAGGCTATTCTATAAGCGTTCGAAAAAGAAAATTTTTAAAAATGTTGCGCGCTTTTTTTAAAAGAAAAAAGCTTTAAAAGTTCCATAAATTCTTGTTGGTCGGATATCAGAGGGATAAGAATCTCTTTTTCTTGAAATAATAGGTTGTAAAAACATTTATTACAATCTTTTATTATTTTACATTTATCATTTTTTCCCTCTCTTTTCTTCATCTTTCTCTCTCCATCGGCTACTATTTATTACTATACTTTTTAGTCTTGTAACCGATATTATCCATTTTACATTTCTTCTTTTGAATTTAGTTGGAGAAATTTGTTTTGAAGACCAAAAATAACAAAACTAAACTTCTTTGAATTTTTCAAGAAACCCAAACATAATAGAGCCAACACTTCTTAGTTGTGTCTAAGAAAGGTGCCTAACTAAAATATTCAACCTTGAGTTAGTTTGAGTTTGTTTCTATAAGCGTTCTTCAAACAAACAATAAATAAAATATATATCTTTCTATCCATGGTCATTCTTCCACACTTCCAGGATAGAAAAGGAGAGAATAAATTTTCACAAAAGAAAAAAAAAGGGAGGAAATCTTTTGTTATAATCGTGTCATCATCTCAAGTATATATTCGTACAGGCCCAATTTGAAATAATAATAATAAAAAACATGAAAAGGAGAAAATAATAATAATTTTGGTTTATTTGGGCGTAAAATTGTTTTGTTATATTTCGATCCCCACTAAAAATAAATAGCTGCCATCAAAAAAAATGTCGGCTTTGAGCTGGACTTTTTTGTAAAGTAACGAAGACAAAAAAGTAAATGGATACTTTATTTTAAGGAATGGAATTTGAAGCTTCTTTTTATATTATTTTTTTTTACTTCTTCTTGAATCTTGACCGGTGGCTAACTAACGAACGAAAGACGGAGGAATGTGGCAAAAAAAAAAAGAAGATTTTTTGTTTGTTTGCTTTTTGGCCACTTTTTTTTCTGGAATCTTTTTCTTTATTCTTTGTTTATAAAAAATTTTTCCATGACAAACTTTGAGCTTTTTTAGTATTAGAAATAGTATCATTTTAATGACTTGCAAAAAAATCAAGGACACATATGTATGCTAATATACCCTTTTGCTCGTTTCATTATAAAAAAAGAAAGAAAAGTATGCGCTATTCTTCGAAAAAAGTATTGTTGAGCATCCATGTATGCGTATGCAAATTAGCCAACCGCCGAAGTCATAAAACACATTTCTGTATTTCTTTCTTCTTTTTTTCGCGCAAGCAACTAGTGATCGTCAGACTACCTTGTTTCAAATTAGAAACAATACGGTATCATGAATTTTTTAATTGAAGAAAAAAAGGGATGCGCATTTTCGTGTATGCTTTTTTTGTTTATGCGCGAAATTAATCCTGACCTATTATTTTTTATTCTTTTTTTTTTGGCTTTTTTACCTCTCCTTTTTTTGGCAAGGATGCCGACGACAATGATGAATGTGCGGTATATAATTTTCTAATAGTAATTATACATACCTATTTTTTTTCTTGCGCTTTTCTTACAAAAAGTTGATGATTTTACTCGGTTAATAGCTTGCTGCCGAAAAAAAAGCAGGTGAATTTTATCTTTTCTTTCTTTGTCAAAAAAAATTGCAATTTAAAAAAGTAGGTATGTTTGTTTGCAAACATTGCATTTCCTGATTATGCTTCTTTTTTTATTTTTTCGTATATTGACTTTTCTTCTTTTCTGTAATGATGTCTTGGCATTTTTTTGCTGCTATATTTAATGCTACTTAATTATCTCTAATATAATCTATCTTAGCAAAAAAATGTTTTGTATTTCTTTTTATGGTCATTTTTCATTCCATTCACATTCGTTTGGTATTTTTCTCTCAAGATGATTACTATCTTTTAAACCCATTTCTTTTATAAAAGTTTTTAAAGTGCTTGATGTTCGCTAATTTCCGGAATGAAGCTTGCTTTTACTTGCTCACTCAAAATATTTAAACTTTGTCATTTTCTTCGAAAAAAAGTAGCAAAATTTAAAGACAACGAGAAAAGGAAATCGGATCGCTTTTATGCATGTGCAAGCAAGAAGCTCAAAATTTTTTGAAAGGCAGCAACACAATGCTGCTTTTCGTTTGCTTCCTCTGGGCTTGCGCTTCTTGGATTTATTTAGAATTTCATTACTTCTTTATTTTATTTGTTGCAGGGTTACTTTTTAGTAGGAAGAAACAGGCATACATCAAGCAAGCAAACAAGCGAGTTAGTAAGCATGGGAATGCCCACAGATTTAGAATTTCAACAATAAAAATAAACGGCAATGCTATAAAAAATAAATTCTCTAAGGAAATGAAAAGGTCATCATCATCTTCGCCCTTTTTTCGGTTTACTCTTTTTTGTTTGTGTGACCGTTCGCGCATTTATTTATATTTTTTTACGAGGAGCTTAAAATCCTTCTTAAAATCCGAAAACAATGGTTCAATAGTTTTAGTTTAAAGTGTTCAAAAAAAATAATATTGCTGCGGAAAAAATCCTTCGGCTTTTTCGTTGTATTTGTCTTTTGATTTGTCACACCCATGAAAAGCAAGGCCTCATCATCTTTTAAAATGTCGGGATCTTTTACTATTTCTTATTTCTTTGCGCGGTGAATTGCACTGCGTGATCTCTCCTGGGAGCGGTAACTTAGAAACAATGAATGAGAAAACTAACTTATGAAAAAGCTTAATTTTTGGAAAGCATTTTTTGATGGATCTTTTTTAAAATGAAACAAATATTTTTCTTGGCAGGTTTTTAACGCAGATTTTCCAAGAAGGCGGGCCACTTTTTAAGTTTTTGAATAACAACCCAGATTTGCGCTCATAAAAGCAACAAAAAGCCGTTGCATTTTTTCTTTGTTTTCCGTCAGCTATTTGATTTTAATGGTTCATTGAGTTAAGTTGCACTTTTGGCAAAAGCAACATTTTACATGAACTAGGCATGGCAAAGGGCCTACTTTTTTGGGCCCCGGCCCGGCCCGGCCGCGCAAAATGGGCTTAGGCCCTGGCCCGGCCCCGCTAAAAACCAAAATTTTGGGCCCGGCCCGGCCCCGGCCCTGGTACCTCCCTTGGTCCTCCCTTTGAAATTTTAGGAAAATTTTTTTTAATTTTTTTTAATTTTAGGCCCTAAGGCCCCGCTTCCAAATTTCAGGCCCCGGCCCGGCCCCAGGGCCGGGCCGGGGCCGGGCCGGGCAGGGGCTTCAGGGCCTTGTGCCATGCCTAACATGAACCCACTTGTTTCTAAAAAAAACTAATGCCTTCCTTTTATTTTCTTTAAAGCTTTTATTGTTTCTTTTTGTCTCAAACAATTAATGCAACAAAAAAAAGGAGAAAGAATTTTATACTCATTGGAATAAAAAAAGATTTCTCTCCATTTGACCTCTGGTCATTTTCATTCATGCATTTTTAGGGTTTTGTTCTCCTCTGGAATTAACCAATTGAAGCTAATTTTTCATTAACGGACATGAATGGAAGACAAGTAGCAATTATTTGTTTGTCCATTTTTTGTTTTGTTTTTATACTTTTGTCCTTAAAAACTGGTAATGGTTTATGTATGGGTTTTTAGAAGCTGCGACATTTATTTTATTGCCATTCGGGTTTTTTTTTCAACTAAAAAGATAAAAATAAAATTACACGCTGCCAAAAAATTCTAATTTTAGTTATTTTATATCATGAGAAGCTAATTTGTTGTACAACAGACACATACTTCTCAGATTTATTTTTTTCTGTAAATTTGATTCCTTTTTTTTCTTTCTGCCTCTTTTCTGGATATGTGTGATATTTGATTCAAGATTGTACAAATTGGCAATGTCGCCCTTCTTTTTTTTGAGTAACAAGGAAAAGCTGGAAGCTAATCTTAAAAGCAAAAAAAGAAGACGGGTGTAGCACTTGACTGTTCACTCAAGAGTTCATATAAGAATCACTTGTTTTCTTTTTCTCTTTTGTCGGAAAACCAAAAAACCAAAATTTAAGTCAAGATAAGTGATTTGGAATAATGCCGAGTACAAAAAAAACAATAACGAGAGTCAAGTGATGGCTGATTTTTTGTTTTTGGCATTGTTTTTTTATTAGTTATTTTTTTTCTTCTCAAAGATTCACTTTAGCGTTAGATAGTTAATGGCTGGGTTTTATTACAATTTTTTTATTGTTATGAAGATATCCCATGAAAACGGGTTAGTTAACCCTATCTTTTTCGGAATATTAGGAGTGAGTGATATTTACGATCTGTAATAAAGGTTTGGTTTTGGTTGGCAGCAATAATAAGGTTGGGCAGATAAGTTCATAAATATATTTTTTTGAGACATATTTATCGTTAACTCTTAATTTCTATATGTTTCTTTATTTCCTTTTTTGTTTCTGAAAACTAATCTAATTTTCCGCGTCTTCATTTTCGTGACCGTAGTTTGTCTTTTTTTTGAGCGTGAGAATACCACACATATGTTTTTAAATCCTTCTTGTTTCTTAAATGATGCGTATTTGTCGAATGTATGCTATTACTACTACTTTATTTTTATTTTTATTTTTTACGCATGCATCATTTTTAGAAACACAGTGCTAATCCCATCAATTAGACATAAAGACAAAATCCCATCTCCGGGTTGTGGAATTACGAATAGAAACAAAAAAGAGGACAACAACAACTAATTTGAATCTTTGAGAATTTTTAGAAGATGCATTTTAAAATGCTCATTATTCATTTAATAGGGTGGAAAAAATATAAAAAAGTTGTCAAATTTGTTATCCCATTTTAAGATTTTAAGAAGTTTTTACTGTCAAAACTTTGGGATTAAAAAAAAGATAGTATCTTTCATTTTTAAAAATGGATGGTTAGAGCAGTTTGAAACTCTTTTTTTCATTCCTTCTCTCTTGAGACTTAACTTGTATTAAACTAATCCAAACAAATTTCCGAATTCCTTCTTCTTTTGTTTTATGGTATTATAGATTAATCTTTATGTCATATGGAACGACTTCCATTCATTCTCTCCTTCATCCTCTATCAATTTACCATATCTTGGCCTACTGTTTCGCTATGATAAACTTCTGTTGCTGATTTTATTCATCATCATTTTACAATCAATAATCATTCTCCATCTTCGCTGCTGTTCCTGAATTTCGTCTTCCTTCTAAATAATATTTGTTCGTCTTTTTAATTGTTGGTTCGTTATAAATCTTTATTTAATTATCTTCTTGTGTGTCGTTAGTTCGTTGTTATTATTCCCATACTCAAAGTAGTTTCGGTGATAATATTTGATTGCTTATTTTGTGATTAACTATTTATTGTTATACATATAAGAAAACTTATGTATACTTCAAATATGTTACTTATTGGTGATAACTCAACTGCCTTTAATACCATGCGCCCAACTAGACATTTACTAAATATGCCTGCCAGAAGTAAAAATATGATACAAACTTTTTATTTGCTTCCAAACTTGGAAATTTTCAAATCCATCATTTTCATGTTTGATCAATGGCTGGTTTTTTTAGACTGTTGGCATTTTTCATTTTTCAAGGACTACTTTGTATGTTTTCACGGTTGATAACCTTGCCATTGTTTTTAGCAGCACCCATAAAATCCAAAAACTTGGAACAGGAAAAAGTTTGTTTACACTTTCCTTTTTTTCTTTCTTCATTCTTACAGTAACCTTTTCGGTCTTTGATTTGGATCAGTACAAAAAGGCACACTTTTGTTTTCAGAAACTTCCGCTTTTGTTTTAAACTGTTTTTCTTATCTAATTGCAGGCGAACTTTTTAACTTTTCTTTTTATCTCCAAACTTCGCACTTTTTGCTTAAAAAAACTTTTTTGAACGCTTGTCAACGAATTTCCGATCAACTTTAAATGACAGATGTCACATTTCTTTGATGATGTCGTCCTGAAAGATGCGAAGATGATGACAAAAAAGGAATGCCGCCGCCTGCCATCATCTTTTTTGTTATTGTTCCTACTGCCCTTCATAACTTTGCACAATTGCACATCACTTTTCTGAAGAAAAAAATAATAATTATAAATTCCAAGTTTTTGGTTGTCGTCTTCATTTTAAGAAGAAAAATAAACTTTTCAAGGACTAAATTTTTATTCAAAAAATGGCCTTTCCTGTGATTTGTAATTTTTTGATACTTCAAAATTTAAAAAAAAGTTGATTGATTTTCGAAAAGTTAGAAGTTTTTTTCTTCACTAATCTGATTCAAAAAAATGTAAAATTGTTTAAGTTTTAGACATTTCGGATCCATAATTGGAAAAAGTTATTTATGAGCCATATTTTTAATTTTTCAATCAAAAGTTTTTTCAACAAATTCTTCAAAAAAAAGTTTTCAACTAATCAGATTTTTTTCTTTCAATTTTAATAATAAAAAAACGTTATTGCTTGCGCACGAATTGTTTTCAAACACGCTTTCTTTCTTTTTTATAAATAAAAAAATATAAAATAACAAGGATCTGAAGCAGTAGCTGAACACTTTTTTCCATGTTTTTGTTCAAAATGACGACCACTTAAGCGCATCGAGTTTTTTTTCTTCTTCTTCTATTCTTCCATTTTATTGTTTTAGATTAAAAAATAATAATAATTTCATGCCGCGTTTAGTTTTTTTGTTGTTGCGTGTGTTATTATTAAATACAAAAGTAAAGACAAAAAAAACGAAAGAAAAAAAGTGTAAAAAGAAGACTTGCCAAAGATGCTTTTTTCTATTATTTTTTTGTTGCTATGCTTGCTTGCTTCTGTGCTCTGATAAAAGGAAAGAGAGGTTCAGTAGTAAAATGCTAATTACAAGTGCATCTCTTTTTTTGTGGCTCTCACTTAAGACAATTGCAATTTGCAATTACACAGTCATCGTCTTCGTCGCTATATCCTTTGTTCTCCTTTTTTCTTACTTCAAGTTCAAGTGATTCTTGACAGGGATTTAAATATATATCTTTCTATGTATGTTGCTTTGCTGGCTTTTCAAGTGTTTTTGTTTTTGATTGAAACAATGCCATTTTTTTCTATTGGAATTTTAGAAAATGGTAGTGAAGGAGGTTGGAGTAATAATTCATTGCAAAAATTTTTTGTTCGTTTAATTATAAGTTTCTTTCTTTCAAGTTGGCTATGAATAAACAAAGTGGAAAGTTGAAAGGTCGCAAAAATTTGTATAAAAAACATTTCTAAAAATTCGTACTTTTTCCACAGACATTTTGAGATTTTTCGATTCGACTCATTGTAGGCTTACTGTAAGTGAAATTTTCATCTTTATAAATTATGACCTAAATTTTTGGTATAAAAATAAGCCCTTCTCTAAAACGACTCCTTTACTTGTTGCCTTTCTTATTTTTTTACCGCCAAAAAAAGTGCTTTGTTGTTGCTCAACAATCTTCCCATTATTCTTTCCTTAATAGTTATTTTTTTTTATTTCTGGGTGATTGACAAAGTTAAACCATTCCATTTGATGGTGTCTTTCGTCTTCTTCTCATCTAATAGACTCGATTCTCATTTCATGCGTAATATTTCATTGTCGTCGTCGTCGTCGTTGTCGGTGGAAGAAGAGTAACTAAAAGAAATAAAAAAGAACTGAAACCTATCTATTCCTCCCAAAAAATAAACCAAAAAAAGAGGATCATTGGACCGAAGAAGATTAGTTCGCTCGATTGAACGACGGAAGAAAGAAAAAAATGAGATAGATGAATGAATAAAAAAAAGTTAAAAAAAGTGTTCCTTTAAAATTAATACAATGCCGACGATAGCGAAAACTAAGAAGACGCCATCCTTGGATCGTCTGTTGCGCATTTTTTTTATTATTCTTTTTTTCTTTTCAAAAAACTGAAAGAAATAAAGACATCATTTTTATTATTTATAAGCATCGCTCTATTGTCGGGTCGCGCCCTCGACAATGATTTTTTCGGCATCACTTTTTTGGTTTTCTTTGAAAATGTGGAACAAAAGCAAAAAAGGCAAAGAAAGTGAAGATGCTTTTGCTTTTCTTATTTTTGGACATTTAAAAGAATAGATATGAATGGATGAGATGAAATAGATCTCATTAGAAGATATCTAGGTTCAATTCAAATTTAGTCGACAACGAAGAAGAAAAGCGACGAAGAAAAAACAAGACAAAAAAGCGGCGGGTGCGTGCCATCACAGTTGAATCCAATTTCCGCAACCTTTTATTTTTTAAATTTACTTTTTTCTTGCGTTTCTTTCTTTACTTTTTTTAATGTTTATTTTTTCTTACTCGCTTACATCCCATCTCGGAGTCGTCTTCTCTTTTTTTTTGTCGTCGTCGTTTTCGTAGTTGACTTTCTCACTTTTCATTTCAATCAACGGTAAGTAGGTATGTAAAACTAAAGAAAAATAATGAGGTGCCGCTAATCGGCTCTTCTCCTTTTTTTCTTTTCTTTTTTTCTTTGTTTCTATTTTAAAAAAACCGAGAGAAAGAATGGAGTGAAAGTTAGTTAACTAACTCATTTGGAGAGTGACCAATCCACTTTTTTTTATTTAAAAAAATTTCAGGGAGTCTTTGTTTATTAGCTTTTTTTTGAAAAAAAGTTCCTTTGGTTTAGTTTTTTTTCTTTGCTTGCTTGCCGATTTTTTATATTTATTATTAATATTTCCTTTAAAAATAAAAATAAATGCAGCTTGCGCAGTTCAGCGTCTTCCTGTTTCTTTCTTTTTTTGCCATCCGACGACGATGATCGTAAAAAAGATCAAAGAAATCTTTTCCCCACTATTTTTTTTGCACATATGGGTATGTATTTTGGATTAAGCAAGATCAATGTATCTATGTATTGTGAAGAACGTCTTTTCTGGGTTGCTTGCTTCCTAAATCAAAAGAACATAAAAGTGTTGCTTTTTTCTTTTCTTTTTTTCTTCGGCGCTTATGTGTTTGCTCATTCAAGCAAATTTCTAAATGGGATCTATTATTTTATTTATTTTTCTTTTTTGGCACACTCGAGATAGATAGCTTTTTTGTTTTAAAAAAAATATTTATTATATTATACAAAAATCCAGGATCAGCTCATTTGCAGATTTTATATGAGCCATGCTAGAAAAAAAGAGAAAATTGCGGAGCAGAAGAAAATCTTTGTATCTTTCTTTCTTTATTCTTATTTGTTTTAAAAGGCGCCAAAAAGCACGTTTAAAGTGGTCATCGAAGGAGATAGGCTATTTGCTAGAAGAAGAAAAAAAATATTGATAGTTTTTTTCAAGGGTCTCTTTGAAACAGGCAGGAGAGGGATAGCTGTAGCGGAACAGGAGATGTTACTGACCACCATCATCACCACCTTGAAAAAATATTGATGGCGTTGTTGAAAAAAAAAGAAAGAAGTGAAGAAGATCTCCCAAAAACTTTTACTTTTTTTCTATCTCGCTTCCTTCAATAAATACTTTTTAGCGCTTTAAAATATTGTATATGCGCAAAAAAGAGAAAAAAAAAAGAGGGTATTCTTGAAAGCTCATCTTCAACACTCAAATTCATATACATATATCCCGAATAGAGAGAGAAAAAGTGGGGGAAAGATCCTTAAGAAAAATGAGAGAAGAAGATGATCGTGGAACACATTTTGAATGAATATTTTTCTTCCACTTCACAACTTAGAGTTATGGTTTGAGGTTTCACTTTTTTTATTTGTGACTAACTAAAGAGATGGGAAGCAGCAAGCAAAGGTTTTGTTGTTCGTTTCTTGTGGCGGTGGTCTTCATCGTTTTTTTTAAATATTGTATTCGTTCGTTTATTCTCGCTTGCTTCCAGAAAAATAATAGATAGATAGAACTAGCCCATATGTAAGAATTTAAAAGAGGGAAAGGAAAAAAATGTAATGTGCGATAATGGTTAAGAATGAAAGAAGAAAAATAGACGAAGAATCACATTTGCTGTTTATGCACAAATTATTTTTCCTGTTTCACTTTTGTATGAATTCTTTTTTTATTTATTTCTTCGTGTTTTTTATTTTCTTAAACTTTTGCATCTTTCTCTTTGTTGACTTGAAAGCTTATTAGCGTGTTTAACTTCTTGCTTATTTGCAGCAGCTGATTTTGGCTTTTGACTTACAAAATTCTTTTTTTATTTGTTGTCTGTAAACGTGAAAAAACAATGTAAATCGACTTATTTTTTAACCTAAAAACTTTCTATTTTTTTCTTCATATTTAATTTTTTGCTTTTTTCACTCTTACCGCAGTTAGAAGGATGCCCTTACAACATTGTTAGTAGCGACTTTCGTTTTTCGTTTAATATGCTAATCAAGGAAAGAAAATCTTTGCCGCCGACATAGAAATTTTCCTCCCTTTATTTCTCAATTGTTTTTCCAACCCTGTTATGGCACTCGTTTACACTTAGGCGTCAATTAATGAGAATTCCTTGAGGTTAAGAAAAAACAATTTTCCTCTATTTTTTTTTATCCATAGCGCAAGCGGCCATTGTTTTTGACTCTCGACTGACTTTCTTTTTGTTCCTTTTGGCATTTCTTTGAGCCAAAAGTGAGCGGCTAAATATCTTTTGATCTTGAAAGGTAATAAACAGATGTAGCACAAGTAGCCGTTTAGCTTCAAAGAAAAAAGAAAGAGGCGGTAGTTGTTGTTGTTATTCGAGGCGGGCGTTACAACATCCCAACAAACTTACTCTTTTTGCCTGATTGATGGCGATCTACTCGCTTTTAGCTTTCTTTTCTTTTATCTTTTTTTTCTTTCTACAACACAAATTGCTTGTCGTCGTCGATTAATATAAAACAACAATGAACAGTCGTGTTTCGTGTTTTTTCTACAAAATGTGTATTTGATTTATAACTTCATTAAGGTCAGTCAAAAAGATAAAAAATTAATTTATTTTAAGCTAAAATAAAAAAAAGAAGCAAATTGATGATGTTGCTTTTTCTCTTTGATTTGATTGGGTAATTTTTTCCATTAGTTTTTATCCCCAAAAAGATAAAACGAATTTTTCTAATTAGCTTTTGCCGAGAAGGAACATTAACAAATAAAATTGTTAGTTTTCATTGGCAATAAAAAAAAGTTTGCAAACATAAAATTTTTTAACCTTTCGAAAGAAAATCAAAAAAGATGCCATCAACAAAAAGATATGCGCGCATTTTTACGAGCTTGTTTCGATGTTTTTTTGTTTTTATGCTTTTTTGTTTCGCTGCTTTTACATATATATTTTTAACGATCTGCCGAAAGATACTGGATACTGGTCAGCTAACAAAGTTTCTTGTTAGTAGTTAAAATCTTGTTTGTAAGCTAAGGAACATAGAAAAGGATATGGATATTAGTGACTGACCCTTTTTACATTATTCATTTTTCTTTGTTTGCTATAGCTTTTTTTATGTCCAGCTATGAGACGGCAGAAGAGGCTATCACCTTTCATTAAAAAGTTAATATATGTTTTTTTCTTCATTTTTTTGAGACAAAGCTTCGTCGGCAATTTGCGTGATGACCAATACATTCCATTCCATCGTCGATCATTTTTCCTTTTTTGTCTCATTATAAAAAAAACTTGAAAAAATAAATATTCCGCGCGCCGTTGCAAGAAGAATTAAAGCTTACTCAGATTACAAACGCTTTTTATTGTCTTTGATTTTTCTTTGTAAGCTTTGCTCTTCTTTTTTTTCTTCGTCTTTACTTCCTTCTTAATGACACATTTGCCGAAAAAATATTTTCGGTTATTTTTGTTTGATCAACGTTCTATGTGTCCTCTTCTTTTTTTTCTACAGTTTTAAGTTTTGAAAACTTGTTGACCTCCCACAGGCACATATACTACCCACACCGCAAAAACCAAAATGGTTTTAGCGCCAAGTGTGGCGTCGATCACAGTGTCTTCAGTTTCAAAAATAAAAAAAGTACTTGAGATTGATCTCATCTCATTTCGGCTGCTACCATTACCATTTATCGGTGGCCAGAGCGAAACCTTAACTAACTTCCGACACTTTAATATTAAAAAATCTTCTTCAAGTTTAAAAAGTTATTATTTTTAAGTTTAAAGCCAAAAATTTTAAGTTGAAAAAAAACCGTTAAAAATTAATGATTCACATTTTCCAATTTTTTTTTCCAACAAAAACTTGTTTCCCTGCAGCCGTTGCTTTTTTTCTTTGATTTTTGTTTTGTAACAAAAGAAACGGCACCCGCCAAGTTTTTTTTTTCGTTTAAAATAATTTCTTCTCTTTCCTTTAAACCTTCAATCAAGCTTACATTTTCTCATCCTTGTTTTTTTATGTGATTCACACATTTTTTTATTTTGAAAAACACCCATGATTTATTTTTAAATTAGTGTAACGGGTTTAACCCCCTAAAACTTTGAGAAAATTATTTAATATTCCTCACGCATTTACACCCTCTTGACATTGGCCCCTAAAACCTTATTCGCATGTTTCCCATTCTCGCGCATACTTTATTTTTGATGGAATTCTCACGATTTCATTTGAAGCACTTCATTCATTTCCGCTTATTTTTATTTTTGTTTTTGTGTTTAAAAATATATGAAAATGTGTAGCCATCTTCCTTTCTTTCATTAACTCCCAAAAAAACGGAAGACGTTCATCATCTTTCAAGAAAAATGCTGATAAGTTTGTTAGTTTTTTTGCTAACCAAAATAAATAAATATACATTTTTTGGCATATCATCATCGTAAAAAATGTGTTGTTTGCGTGTGCCATTAAAATTATTTTTATTAGTTTTTATTGTTTGATTATTAAGAAGATGGCCATGAAGAGGAGAGACTCGGAGAAGAGGACACGCTGGCTGGTTGGTGATTATCATCATGCCTTTCTCGTCTAACCTTTTTCCGTTGCCACTTTTTTATTTCACTTGATGAATCGATGTTAGTGGTAGTTAGTGGAAATACTTGCCTGTCAAACATTCATTTATTTTCCATTGTTCTTTTTTTTACTTTGGTAAAAAACCAACCTCGACCTTCATTGAAAGTCTGCGAAAATGAAGAGGATAAGGAGGAATAAAAAAAAACTGCTGAAACCTCATTGAATCCATCAATCAGAATGAAAAGAGAGTCACGGCCATGGCCATTACGTACAATTTTTCTTTCGTTGTCTATTTCAATGGCCTATTTTTACGCGGATATTATTATACAGATATCTATCGACCTTTTTTGACGACCATATCATTACCACACGATCTTGCAAACAGATATAAAAAAAAATCATTCACTCTTAAATCTTTTTTATAGCACTTAAGCTTAACACCTTTCTGACGACGACGACAATCCACTTTCCACTATATTCCTTATCTTGATTTTTAATAATCCAATCCAACTATGTATCTAACTTTTTTGTTTCACTTTCATGAGAAACAATGAGGATTAAAAAAATTAAAAACTTTTACAACCCCACAAAAAAAATCCAGCCATTATCACTTTTGACCTTTCGAAAACCAAATTATCAAATTATGGTCTTAAATGGATTTGTGATTTTTAAATTTGATAATTTTTTATCTCTCATTTTTCCAAGATTAATAATTACATCCTTTTTTTCACGGGTTTTTTTCTTTCCTTACCTTCCTGACTGCAAGGCGGCGCTTCTTCTTATTCTTGCTCCTCTTCTTTTTTTCCACCTTCTTGGAGTTCCGTTCACTTTTTTTTATTATTTCTTGTGTCTCGCGCGATGATTTTTTCCAAAGACTTGTTTTTGGACGACGATGCTTACACATAATTTTTTTTCTTTGCGTGTTCGCTTATTCATTCGAGTTTCATGACCTTTTATACTATTTTTTTTGGTGTAAATGTTTTCTTGAAGAATGTTATTTATACAAACTTACAAACAAAACTTTTTTTATAGGGTGATTTTTCTTTCTTTTTTCTTCTTCAAAAAAATCAGAATCAAAATGAAGACGACTTTATTTTATCCATTTTTATTATTATTTACTTTATTGACAACGATAGTCAAATCCGAGACTACTGTAATTGCATCTGGGATGGAAGCCCCTGAAGGAGCCTTTTGGCTTACCACTGAACTTATAAGTCTTACATTTACTCCAGGATGTTTGACAACAAAATATTGCGTAAAACCAACTTTTAAAATAACTCAAACTATGGTGACTGCATCTGAATCACCATCCATGAGTTGGCCAATCAATGAAAGTTTAACTAAAGTAAGTCTTAATTTTTTTTTTAAATTGATCCATTTTTTGGCACCCATCCTTTTGTTTTGTTATTTATTTTTTATTACCTTAAATCAAAATCGGCCAAAACAATGACAAAATTTTCGGCAAAAAGCTTTTTACCTTTTTATTATCGAACAAAAAATTGACGCCTGCCACAGCGATTGTGGCGGCGGCAGCGGCACGCTTGCTGTGCCGGAAATTGGTTATCGGTCAAATTCTTTTATGATCAACGAATTGCGCAATAATCTCTCAGATTTCTATTTCTTTTATTTTTTATGTTTCTCTAAAAATTTCCTCCTGTTGCAAAAAAAAATAAATTTTGGGTAATCATCGATTCAACGAAGCAAAGAAATAAAAATGAGTCTCCAAACTGTTTTGCATTTTTTCTTTTTTTCTGATTCGATGATTAACTTTAATGATGAGCAACAGACAGCAAGCAAGCTCATGACTACAACCACTTCGACCAAAAAAACCTTGAATCATAAAAATTAAGAGTCATATTATTTTCTTTCATTTTCAGGATGGTCGCGAGCATTTAATGTTCACATATTGGACATCAGGCGAACCTAAATTAGTATCATTTATTGCTGAAATTATTGGACAAGATCCTTCTTTTGGATTTCCTAGAGTTTGTGATCAGACTCCTGAAACCAAAGTCTTTCAACCAGATAATGCATATTTGCGTCAAGCATTGGTAAGTAAAATTGAAAAAATATTTATCTTCATTTTTGCATTTTTTTTGCACTCAAAAAATTCTATTTTTAAAAAACGGTTTTCATTTTCTTACGCCAAAAAAACAAAACTAAACAAATTAATTGAGCAAGCAAAAAAAATGAGACAGAGAGAAGAGGAGCAGCAAAAAAAGTGTCAACAACAAATTTTTTTTATTTTGCATTCTTAATTCTCACCACTCCTTAATTAATTCCTTTTTCTTCTCTTCATAGACTTTAGCTTAACTGGGGCTTCTTTATTCACGCAAACATACATACTTGAAGTTATACTTTATCGGATAATCCATCTGAAAAAATGAGGATAAAGATTTTCTTGCATTTGCATTGAATTCTTCTCACATTCCAATTATTTTTTGCTCTCAAATTGCTTGGTTTATAAAAAACAAAAAAAACATCTTCGAAAGTTTTTTTTCTGTAAACTTTTTTTTGCATGCTTGCTTCTTGCATGAATGTGTTTGGTGATTGTTATTCGCAAATACTCCTCCAATACTTAAGTGCCACCACTCGAATACACATACATACATTTGTTTGATTTGGAGGATGAGTAGACAAGTAGCAAGCTAGCTCATTGGGATTTTTTTATATGCAAGAATGACTTACTTGTTGTTATTCAGGTATATTTTTCTCGCTTTCGAAAAAAAAATTACAGCAGCGCAGAATATCCTCATTTATTAAAAAAAAACAAAAGAAAGAAAAGTCATGAGTTTAATTAAGGAAGAGCAAAAAAATAAATAATTATGGATGCAGAAAGTCAATTTAGCATGTTTCCCACGACCTTTAGCTTTATACCTTTTGTGTTGCATTTTTTTCATTATTTTTTTTTATTAAAAAATGCAACAATTTTTTTTCTTCTCTGGAAATAAGGTAAAAAAATGATACACAAAAATGAAGAAAAGATGGCATGATGAAGATGAGCAAGAAACAAGCAAGCCAAATAAAAAAAAGCAAGCTTCAACACCTTTTCACCTTTTTTGGAAAAGCAAATAACACAAACAAATAAATAATCAAACAATAAAAAAGTCTGTCGTTGTCTTTTGTTTTTGCACTTACACGACAGTTGGTCAGTCTCCTTGCCATTTATGGTTTGAATGAATGAAGCTATGTGTATCAAAAACAACACAAAAATAAATAACGATTTGATTCTTCTTCCTTTTTTTGGTGGCATTATGTTTTTCGTTTTTATTGTAAAAGGAAAAAAAATAACGGAAATAATGGAGAGGTCGATCGGGACAAAAACACTAGTTAGCTTGCTGGTGGTGGACACCTGGGGAATGATAGTCAATAAAAAATGAGCTAATTTTTTTTAATTGGCAGACAATTTGCATTTCATTTTTTAATGTGAAAAATAGTTTTCTTTATTTTAATTTTTTAGGCACTTCGAGCTCGACGACATTTGGGAAATAATGAACAACAAAATCGAAAATTGCCCTTTGCAGCTCAAGTAGCAGAAACTCCCGTGGAATTTACCCTTGTTGGAAGTTGTTTTAATGCAACTTTCGCAGTTCGAAAGCATCTTGAACGATGCCCATGGTGTCCTGATCGAAATTTGCATGTTTCACTTACTGGCAATGATTTACCCGAACAAGCTCAATCCAATGATGGAAATATTTCTTCTTTAATGGCGGATGACAGAGTTTTTTATAGTTTTATTACTCTTTGCATTGCCTTCATCATCCTCGTTGCTGGAGTTACTATTTGCTTATGCCAACTTCCATGTTGTTCAAAAAAGCGGATGCAACGAACAAAAAGTGATAAAAATTTAATTAACAACAATAATTTATATCATCAACGCGCCCTTCCACCTTTTCATCCCATGCATCAAACACTTTTGAAAAATCGTCAACAACAAATGCAACAAATTCATGATGATGATGAACACCATTATCAAATGCCTATGATTCCATCAGATGTTGTGGAACACCGGTTAGTTTTTTTTATTAATTTTCTTTCTTTGATAAAATCTCCTTTTTTGGAAGTTCAAAAAAAGAAATGAAAGTGAGAAAGTTTGATTAATATCTTTTTTTTAATCGCCTGCTTTTTTCTTTGATAAAAATCTTGCTTTTTTAAAAATTATTTGAAAACTAGCATTTATTAATTTTTCTTTCCATTTTTTTTAGTTATGAAGCACCATGGGATCGAAAATATCGCCCAGTTCAACAACAACAATATTGGAATCCAAAATCATCGGCTGAAATGATGATGATTACTTCCCCTGTTGAATCTTCATCAGCTTTAGGAAGTATTAGCACTGATCGAACTACCATTGGCGGAGGAAATAGTGGTGGAAGCCTCCCTGGTGTAAACCATTATCATTCGGGCTCAATTATAAATGGAGGAGGAATAAATCATGGAATGATAAATGCTGATGGAACAGTAAGAATTCCATCAACTTTTACAAGCACTTCCCCGATTAGTAATAATTCAAATACAAATACTAGTCGACATGATGATAGTGGGCTTGAATCTGTATAAAAAAATATAACCTAATCTAGTGACTAGTCAAAGAATTTTGTACAAAAAAATTTATGTTTAAACCCGTGACTTCCAACAACAAAAAAAAATCCCATTTTCATAATTTGTAATAGAATAAAAATTTATGTCTTTGTTTGTTTGTATATTTATGATCTCATTCATTGTTTCGAAATTTACTTTGCCTTTCTCTCTTTTCAGTTTGTATATATTTTCTAATGCGCGATCTCATCGATATAATTTTAAATGCGCCAATAAATTTTAACGTTTTTCAAAGTCCAAAGTATTTGAAACTTTTGATTCTGACAAAAGTGCATCATGGCTCATGAAACAGCTTTGTTACTAACAGCAGCGACCATTTTCAACTTTCATCCATAAAAAGCCGTTGGATGGTTTGCAGAAAAACGAAAGAGAAAAAGAAACTAACAAATGTTTATTATTAATTAACATACATAAACTTAACAACAATTCAAATAAAATTTTTATAAAATCAACAAACGAAAAATAACAAACAAATCAGTATTCAAAACTTATTACGTCGTTTTCGGCCAGTGTACTTTGTCGTCGAACGTACTTCCCTGCAAACGTAAAAAGATATAATAAGGAAAGAAATCACTAAACAAAATCACTTACTTTCCTTGACGTTGCATGCGTTCTTTTCTTGCTTCAATATAAGCTCTTGTTCCCTTTAAAGGCTTTTGGTTGTCATCGCGTCCAGTGTTCCAAGTGCTAAAAAAAGATGCAACAATATAATAAGCATATGTAATTGATAATAATCTTACCGGCGCTGAATATTCTTAATATGCGACGATTGAGGTTTTTCACCAGTAAGAGCACGAGGAAGTTTTTGCACGCCACCAGTCATAAGCACAAGATAGATTCTAAAAAAGATAACATTAGTATAGCAATAGCTTCAAAAGGCATCAAAGTTAATAGAAAGCTTGATAAGAGACACTTTGGATTAAGCAAACTCGAATGAAAGCAGCAAAACAAACAGGAAGCAAAGTAAAGAAAGTTCTTAACATACTTTTTAGCTTTAGAGCTATTCGGAAAATCCACAACAAGACCACCATTGAATCCAGCTTGATTAGCTTGTTGCATAATGAATTCACTTTGTTCCACATTTTCAGGATAAAACTGGAAAACAGCTCGACTTCCACGACTTAGACATCCATACAAAGTTTGGAAGAAATGCAATAGACGTCTCTTCGGATTTTCAGCATTTGAATTGGAATGACACAACCATTGAATAGCAGAGATACTGAAAGGGAAAGTTGGTTAAAACAATCAAGAATGATAAAGCAAAATAACCTGATTGCTCCATCAAAAATACCAGCTCGAAAAGGACAACCAGCTCCCATATCTTGAAGAATAAGTTCACCTTCTGCTTCATTATGATCTTTAGCAAGTCCTATAAAACCAACAAATAAACATGTATCACATAGTAAACAAACAACAACATACGTAACATGCTTTCACTAATATCCATTCCAATCCAAGTATGTCCATGTTCAGTGAGAACTTCACCGCTTAAACCAGAACCGCATCCAATATCCAAGAGAAAGCATTCAGCATCATCAGGTAGTGCAAGCAATTCTAATGCACGTTCAGACATTTCATTTTGAATTTGAATAATATGAGAGCTAAAAAAAGGAGATTTGATGTTGAAAAATAAAGATCATGCATGAGATAAACCAACTTTGTTGTGTATTTCGTTGCTTCAATATCATTGTAAAACTAAAAATGAGATGTAATTAAAGTTATTGTTGTTGCTTCTAAAAGAAAACTTACTAATTTAGGAGGTCCAAGATGTTCAGGACGTTTATTTGTGGACATTTTTTAAATCGTCGATGAAAAAAGTTGTAAAGCAAATTCAAGGCAAACAAAAAAATCAAGCAAAAATGCGATCAGAGAAAAGGAACAGTTTGCGAAGAAACAACGTCCTTTTTTAGCGGGCCTTTTTTGCTGCGACTTTTTATGCATTTTGCTGAAAACTTTGCTGTTTTCTTTTTACTCATTGCTTTGTTTCTTTATCTTTCTTTCATTTTCGTCCATCATTATCACATTTTTTTAACGTTGCATCATCAAGCTGTAATAACAGTACTATTTGTTACTTCCATCAACTATTGTTCGCGTTGTCGCTTGTGTTTTCTTATTTTGTGCCGTTGTTTTATGTTACTTATTTTTGTTATTTCTATTTTTCAACTTATATCGTTTTTTAGGATTCAAAGATGTCAAATAACACCAAAGATAGAATAGCCGTATTTCCATCTCGAACGTATGTTTACTTTCAATAATGATTAAAGCAACTAATGATTCAACTTTTAGGTCTCAAACGCATATGAAGATACGATTGAATGGTGCTCAAAAAGGACACACTTTATTGAAGAAGAAAGCTGATGCTTTGAATGTTCGTTATCGTGAGATTCTCAAGAAGATAGTCGACGTAAATTTGTTTATCTTTCTTTTTGCTATGTACTTATTAACATTGCCTATTTTTAGATAAAGATCCTTATGGGAAAGGTTATGAAAGAAGCTGCTTTCTCGTTAGCTGAAGCTAAATTCACTGGTGGAGATTTCTCTCATTCTGTTCTTCATAATGTTTCTCAAGCTCAATATCGTGTTCAACTGAAGAAGAAAAACGTTGTTGGTGTGATTTTGACTGTCTTTGAAGCATATACCGATGGACCAGATGCTAACAATATGATGGGTCTTGGAAAAGGTGGTTCAAATATTTCTCGTCTTAAGAACTCCAAAGTTTACTTCTTTTGTATATTAATGTATTATATTTTGTCTATGTTCTTTTCATGTGAATAAATGTTTTATTGCTTCTTGGTGGTGTTAATGTATTTACTTTCGATGTGGGTCATAAACTTAGAAATTCTTCGATACATACTTGTTAGAGAACGATATACAGATTTTGCTTCACTTAAACAAAATCATCTGCTTTCTTTTATGAAAAGACATTGACGATAGCCTAGTTGTATTTGTGCTTTAGTTTTATACAAACAAAAAGGTTATAAGGTTATTAATCTATCTGTATCCCACAAATGTGCATATTGTCGGGAAAAACTGCATTCAAAGTTCTCACGAAAGTTTATTTGCTTATTCCATTGCTTTTGCTATGGCAAGAAAGTTGTGCCATTTCGATGTCAAACAATAAAGGCGATGAAGCTTTCATCTTTTACCTTTATTTTGTATTATTACCACTTTTTTCATTTGACTGAAATGAACCAGAAGCGAGAAGAACAAATTCAGTTACGATTTACTTATCATGGATGCGTTCACTGTCTTTTCGATCTCGATCAATCTTTATACGAATGTGAAGGGATAACAAAAGTGATAAAGAAAAGTAGAAAAGGCAATCTTTTTTAACAACTTTATGAATACGTTCAAAAACAAAACAACAAAACAAAGAAATTAGCGAAATTTAAACATTTGGAACAAAAACAAAATCAATTTTCAATAGCTTACAAGCTTCTTCGAGTCCAGTTTTAATTCGCTTCTTTTCTTTCTTGGTAAACTGATTGAAAAGGCAAAATCCAAGTTCTTTTGGCTTCTTTCCAGTTTCTTTCACGATTGCCTTGATGTGATATTTGAGAAAATAAACCATCAAAGAAACAGGAGTAGCTTTTCGACTTCCCAAAAAAGTTTCAAATTGAAGTAAGACAGAATTTTCAGCATCACTAGTAACCTTGAATCCCCATTTTGGATCAATTTTGAGAATGTTAGCAGGCATTGAAAGAACTTTGACCAAATCTGAAAACAATACAAGTATTAAAAGATATCATAAAAGTTGTGAACATACCATAAACAACAAAAGGATCAATATCTTTAACTTTGTTCAAATCAGTGACAATAATAGGTTCTTCTTCTTCAAAGCTTAGGTAAAGATCATTTCCATATAAACCTAAAAACAACACACATATTTACTGTAATAAGATAAAGAGCAAACTTACCGTTCCATTCATTCAAGAACTTATAACCATTTTCATCACGAACACAAATGACGGAAGAGTTATCGAAAAAAGCAATAACAGGAACATTCAAATCAGCTTTTGATGATGCAAGTTTCTTTGGTAATGCTTGGATTTCAGGAATGATAAAAGATTCTTGAATCAAGTATGGAAGAGTGTTTTGACCAACCACTAAAGTAAGCCTGATTCGGTGTTCTCTTTGTTCTTTTAATAGTAGAGTTTCTACAGCAGGTTTGTATCTTTCCAATGTATTGTCACGATATGCAACCTATAAATAAAAGCATAAAGATAAAGGAAACAAAGTAAACAGACTTACATAATATGGCTTCTTTGATTTAGGTACAATTTGGACTTTTTTTAAAGGTAAATCTTCCAATCGTTCTACAGTAATCATAGCTTGTTCAGGAACAGTAAAATTTGATACATTCGTAACAGCAAGCTTATCCATAGAGAAAGGAATAACTTGACTATACCCATGATCATAAATTGTTTTCAAAGCTTGTTGAGTATATTCCACTATATTTTCAGGATCAACGTTAATAACCTTTTCCGATGGAACAACAAGAGATTTCAAAGACATCAAGAGATCATTATTTTGAGGATCAGAAACAATAACATATTCAGGATTACATGTACTAAGAATTTCTGCTGCGACATCATTGATAGTTCCATTAAAACGATTGACCATTCGAAAATTGATGTGTGAATATCCTTCAAGTTTGCGTCGAAGTTCAGAAACAGCAATCTTTTGACCATCCATATTTGAAACATTCAAAATAACATCACCAGGTTTTGAATCAATTTTTGAGGAAAATAACATTGACATAATTGAAACTCTTTCAGGATCAATTAGACAAATGTGCCATTTTCGTTTTTTAACTTCTTCATTAACCATTCGACGAACTTCAAAATCCAAAGGCCCATTGGTAAAATCAGCAAGATAGAAAATAACAGCTTTGAGATTTCGACAATGAACAGAATCAAGAAACTTAGAAATATCTTTAACAGGTACATCCATAGATTTTGGAAGTTCTTTGAAATCAGCATCCAAGAAAGCAACATCGAATATTCCATTTTCCATTCGTTTAATAAGCAAAACTTGGTCTTTCTTTTTCAAATTTTTAACAGGAAGAGGTGGATGCAATAAATTATGTTTATCCATGGTTGAAGAAACAATAACGAAATGAAGCAATGTACTTTTCTGTAGAACAAATCTGTAAAAAGTGTTGAGCAAATTGAAGACAAAATTTTGATTTTTTGCAAACAAAAAAAGTTTGCTGCTTCAAAGCAA
The DNA here is from genome assembly GCA_028622995.1 of Panagrolaimus kolymaensis. Lineage (NCBI taxonomy): Eukaryota > Metazoa > Nematoda > Chromadorea > Rhabditida > Panagrolaimidae > Panagrolaimus > Panagrolaimus kolymaensis. The sequence goes on along the minus strand of JAJQJQ010000055.1, from coordinate 1,369,626 downwards.
ACAATCGTGATAAGAGATAAAATGTAGTTGAATTTTGCGGCTTTTATCTTAGTTCGCGAATTCGCGAACTCGCGAATAATGCTTTCGTTGCGGGACCATACATTTAAATATCTTAGTTCGCGAACTTTTCCTTTGATGGATTTTTCGCGAATTTTAACAGTAATTTGTCAATAAAATTACTATTTTTTAAAATAAATAAATAAATAGCTACTTTAATAAAGGACCTAGCTAATAAATATGGTTTTTAATTATTATTAAATCAGAAGCATTGTTTTTGTTTATATTTGTATATTTTTTAATTTCATATTGTTTTTATTTGCGTTTGGTTACGCATTTATTTACTATCATTTTATTTTCAGATTGATTTTACATCGAATCTGGCTGGAAATTTGCTCCTAGTGGTGCGATATGTTTACATGGAGAGCAAAAGAAGAAAATGAAGCCTTCAAACTTGGTATGATCTATAGAAGAAGTATGAACAACAACAAAGACATGGTTTTACTGAAGAATCAACAAAAGAAAAGAATCCTCAACAACTATCTGATGCTGGAATGAAATAAGCTGTACCAATGGTTCAAACTCCAACTATAGTAACAGCTTCTCAAATGCTTAAAGGAAGTATAACTCTTGAAGATGAAGTTCAAATTGCTCGAGCTGGACAAGAAATTCTATGTATAACTTTCTGAAGATGATAAACGAAAAAGAAATGAACAACAACAACATGATGTAATGGAGCCTAAATATGGTGAAAGTGGTGTTCAACTTGTTAAAGATAATAGCACTTATGGTTCCTTGATTGTACCTGGATCTGTTGATATTTCATTGAATCCTAAAAAGCCTAAAAAAATTGTTTTTTGTTTGTGTTTGTATTTGTATTTGCTTTTATTTTAGTCTTAATAAATTTTTGAAAAGTATCTTTGTTTAGTCTTTTTCTTATTAATTATTTGCTTTAACTTTATTTAGTTTCAATCTTTCAACTCAAAGTGTTTTATTTCATTTTTGGCTGGTTTTATCCACTTAACATTAAAGCAATGCATATTTTATAGTATGCTAATTATTGTAATATTCCTTTTATTAAATCTTTCCACTGCAATTAATTATGATGTTGATACCCCACTTGAATATCATAATAGGTCACATACTTGCTTGCTATCAGCAAAATAAAAGTATGAAGGAATAAAAATATCAAAGAAATGATGAAAGAAATCAATTATGCAAAAAGTTGTTAATAAAAGTGTCTCAAAGGCAATTAAGAATAATTTTCCCAAATACAAAGCTATTACGAATTCTGATAAAGATTCAGATTCATTCAGTTTTATCATCTCATTTGTGAAGAATTTATTACTTATTTTTCAAGACTTTGGCTACAATATATTTATTATCTCCCCATCGAAGAATTTAATTATTTTTTTTTGTTTAAAATAAAGATGCTTTCAATGGCTTTAATAGCTTCAATGCTTATGGTTTATGGTAATGCAAGAAGCTTAAACTTAAAGAACAAAGAAACCCGGTTTTATGCGCTTCCTGATGATGTTTTTCTTAATACAACTGTTGGAAACATACAGTTAGTTTTTTTCTTCTTCATATTTGTGGCATTTTTAAATAAATTATTTTAGATTGTTTCAAGAGCATATAATTTATGATGATAAGATTAAGCTCGATAGCAAAGATTTGAAAATTGACTTTCCCCAACAAATTCATGATATTTCAAATTTTTCTATTAGAAACGCTCTTATTGCATATGCTAATGATGAAGTTCGTGAAGCAAATAAAAGATTGTTTAATGAAAGAAGAGTAAAATGCCAGAAGTTTGACCATCAAAAGGAACGAATTATAGGAGAAATATTAGGTGGTGTTGCATTAACATTATCTATTTATACTCAAACAAAAGTGAGAGAACAACAATCGCATCTTGAAAAGTTGGAACAATCTTTAAGAACATTGGAAGGATTGCATGCAGCCGCTATTCAAGAATTAAAAGTAATGCAAATTATTAACGAAGCAAAAAATGTTATTAAATCGATTATCAAAGATCGTGAGGATGATATGAATCATTTTTACGACAGCATTTTTGAAAACTTTTTGCACAAGCCAGAAATGTTCCCAGGTTCCGTTCATCTTAAAATTAGAGATCAACAAGAAGGAACTCCAGACTTTTACAAAATAAATGTTATTCATTGTTCTCCATTCCAAATGCAACTCAATATTATTAGCTATTATACACAAAATCCAATTAATGCAGAAGTAATAGAGGTTTGCCCCATAATTTTTCAAAATCAAGTTTTAAAATTATTTTTTAGGCTGATCCTCTTGGTTGGTTTGAAAAGGATCAATATGTTGAACCTACCAATTTGTGTAAAGAATTTATATTTACCGACGACACATGGAAATGTTTTGATCATAAAGATTGCGCATTTACTTATTTTCCCAATGCCACCCAAAAAATTGAATGCTTGGATACCGCTGCTTATACTATGTCACGATGCACTCCCTCCACTCCACATGAATGTAATCTTCTTCGAGAAAATGTTACTAGCAATTTAATTAAATGGAAGCTACACGGAGATGTTTATGAAATCCTCACCAAAGTTCCACATTTTTATATTAGTGGAGATAATAAAAGAACTGAGCATCATGAAGTCCCTGACAATGGAAAATTTTTAATTAAACTTAATAAAGAAGAAAAACTTACAATTGGAGCTATCGAATTCCATGGCGTATCCGAGGGACAAACAAAAATGTACCGAGCTGATTTAAATGTAAGAGTTATTTAATTTTAAAAAGTATGAAACAATACAAGCATCTTTCAGATAAACCTTACAAATATTGAGCATGAAATACAAAAACTTAAAAATTATACAGATGCAGTCGGTGCCGGATTAACAAATTTCGATGACATTATCAATAATGGAACAAACTCTTCATCGATTTTTGTGGAGATGCTTGGAGATTTTGGAAAAACAGTTGGCAAATTTTTCTCTAAAATTATGGACCTCCTTTTCAATCATTTTATTTTTACTATCGTTTTAGTTAGTTTTATTTTAGTAGCCGTGGCTATTATTTATTTGTTTGTTTTACGAAAATGTTGTTGTGCAGTTTCGTTTTGATTAGTTAATAAAATATGTTTATTTTTTATTTCGAACGTTTGATTTTATGGTTTGGAAAGAAAGGGATTTGGGCAATTTATTTTTGCGCCTTTAAATATAATTACAATAACGAGTCATGATTGAAACAAACTAAATTTTTTGCGATATTAATTACAATCAAATCCATAAAAAATAAACCCTTTCAATTCATAAAATTATCCCTTTTTCCAGCCATAATTACTTGAAGCAAAACACCAAAAATTCCGATTATCCTACCTCTAAATTTTCATTATGCGTTCGTTCGTCATTTCCTCACATGGAAATACTTCATGCGATAATTGCAAGAAAAAGAAAAATTAGCATAAATCTAAGGAAAAGCAAAATGATCATTATCAAAGCTAGGCAATGATTTTATTGTAATTTGCATGCATAAAAAAGCTAATAAATGCGCATACGAGCCACAGATGGGCACAAGGTGTGTTTGGGTGTGTTTTGACACACCCAGGGGTAATGGGGTAGCGTTGAGGTTTTCGGGAATTTAAAAAAAAGAACAGGGAGGACCCTTTTGTTTTCTGTTTAAAAATTATGGGGTAACGTTCAAAAAATGTCCAAAAAAATGTAGCAAACGGAGGACCCTATGGAAAAATACATATTTCATAAGTCTCAAAGTTTTATTTTCGATTATACAATTCAAAAGTATCAATTTCGAGTTCTGTTTTAGAATTAACGCGTATTCAAAGGTTTAATAACCTATAAAGAATTAAAAATTTGAACCATAACCACTGATACGGAACTCCGACACACTAACTTAGAACTCGATATCTAAATTTATCGTAAAAACTTTAATTGGTGATAATACTTCTGAACTATTTATTCCTAGTAGCATAAAAATAAGTGTTATATTTCATATTGATAATGGAGTTTGGGATTTCCCAAAAAAATTTGAATAAAGAATTTGAAAATTCCTTCTTTTGCGAAAAACCCTTTTCGCCAATCGATTGAAAATTTCACTCGATTGGATAAAGTGCTTTGTTAGATTGGACAAAGTGACGTCGCACCAAATTTTTTATATATATTGGTCTTAAAAAATTATGCCGGGTCCCAACGCGAAAATGACTGTATTTCAAGATTAAACATATCATCCGACCAAATGGAGTTGAAATTCATGATTTTTGGCCCAAATTGACCCTAGGGGTGAAGTTTCGTAAACATAAAAAGAAATCTTTTGCGCCTGTGCCAAATCCAGCTCAAAAAGCTTCACTTTCTCAAAAAATCTGTTTTATACAAACCTTTAAAAAATTAAAAATTTATAACAACTTTATATTTAAAAAAAACAAATGATGCGTAAAATATATTCAAAGTGTCAAAAATAAATAAATGGCTTAAAAAAATTAAAAAAAAGCACCGAAAAAATAAGATAAAATAAGTTTAAGAAACAGAATTTAGGATAAAAATGTAATAAAAAACAATAAAGAAAGACAAACAACAGAAGACGAAAATTTTACAATAAAACATTTAATAATATTTTTTTGAAACCCGTATTAAACCATTAACCAATCTTTTGTTTGTATCGATTTCAAAAAATTGCTTAAAAATTAATTTTTACTTTATTTTTTTTAGCAAATGAAAAAGAACAAACAATAGAATTTTTTTTTAAAAGTTTTTAATAATTATTATTATTTTTTGATATCAACTAAATTTGAACAACTATTATTTAATTTTGTTGTTGATTGAACCGCATAGTTGTTGCTAGTTGAAGTTTGGGTTGTGTTTGCTAAAAATGAAGTGGATTCACCTTGAGGCGAACGTAATTTAGCCATGGTCGCAGATTTAGTTTTTGATTTTTTGTTGGATGTTGAAATATCTCGTAAATCATGCAGACTTTTACACATTTGGCACACGCATCCAGTATCCAATCGATTTAAACAATATGTGCAAGTATTTGAAGCGGTTGGTAAACCCAATGAAGTTGAATTAAATGCGCTATTACTTCGAGCCTGAATATTTTAAACATTATTTTTAGGAAATTAAAAAGGAGCTTGAAAAAAACAAAAGTATTGTGATCGTCGTCAAAAATCAAAGTTAGTTGGAATTTTGCAGCAAAGCCATGGGATAAATTTCATTAATAAAATAAAAACTAAACTCGAAATCAAAGGTTTTTTGATTTTTTGTGGAAAAAAAATAAAGAAAGATTTTTCAAAAGCAGAGGACTTGGAAAAAAATTTAAAGCGAATGGAATATTTACCATAAATAGCGTTTTTAGATTTTTTGAACGGAGAAGCTCGAACCAAACTTTTCTTGGGATACACTTTTATAAAAGCTAAAATCAAATCATGCAACATTGCGAGGAATGTTTGGCTTTCAATGGGTTGCAAAAAACTAACCAACTTTGATTAACGACAATCACGAAAATAAATATTATACAATAGCTTTACAATAAAATTAAAGCTTTATAAAAAACTAAAAAATAGAAGTGTGATTTTTATAAATAATAAAAAAAACTAACAGAAATGAATATATTTATTTATGTGTGCTTCTTTGAAGAATATTGAAAAATCAAATCAAAACAAAAAAAGAAGAAGAAAACCGTTTGTTATTATTCATACATTTATTTGTGGTGCAGATTGTTGTTGATACATTTCATGTCTGGAAGGTAAGGGTGAACGTTAAGTTAAATTAAAGAAGAAAGGAGTTGAAATTAAATAATAAAATAAATTGAGTGGAAAAAATGTTTATAAAAAAGTTTAAAATTTAAATTTAAAAATAATTACAATAAAATTACGATAATCGGTAAAAATTTGGGTTTTGGAGAGAGAGAATTTCAGAAAGTAAGGAGTTATGTGATTTTTTTTTCTCTTCGAAGACTCCTTCCAATCTTGACTTCGCTTCCAATAAAAAATAACCCAAAAAGCTTAGGGTTAAATATAATAAAAGGTGTATGTAAATAAATTTACGAACTTCACCCACCTTTCGACGAAATAATTTAGAAAAAAATCCAGGATTTTTTGTTGTTGAATTATGATTTGGCAAGGTTGCACATTCGGGTCTTAAATCTGGGACTAATTGTCCATTAATATAAAATTGATTAAGTTCTTGAAAACATTCCGTTTCAATCATCTAAAACAAAAAATTTTTAATAATTTTTGTAGTGATAAATATTAGCTTTTTTTACCTCCATTTGCCATGGAATAGAAACGGAACCAGTATTAAATTTATCATAAAAACTTGAATCACTTGCATCCAGCCTTACACCTTTAACAGTACTAAATTGTTCTATGTCCAGAACGTCTTTGGCATAAACTGCTCGAGGATCAGGACAAAATGGTGGAAGTAGTTTCCCTGCTTCCATTTTCTTCCATGGCACTGGTTCCCTTCCAGTGTTTGGATCGGAAGTTGTAAAAAATGCATGAGATTTCATTTCTTCTGCTCCTTCTTCCGGTGGACCAACTCTCCGACATCCAAGACGAAAATTTGGTTCTTTATGCAATAAACCCCTGCACAAAGTTCTCGCGGCTTCACTGAATTTTTCGCTATACTTTTCTTGATCTTCTCTTACTCGTCGCTCAACTTCTTCTCTTTTCACTTTTTCTTTTCTCTGTCGAAATGGAGCCTAAAAAAACACTTCTTTAATGGCAAAAATAAAAAAAGTTAATTAGTTTTTTTAAGATTAAAAAAAGATGCTTTTTTTCATGGACTATTTCCAATTTTTTAAAAGCTTAAAAAGTTTTTTAATTTGCGGGGGCTAAAATGAAAATAATGTTATTTTTCCATGTTCGTGGTACATTTCCTTAAATACGTTGTAGTTATTAGTTTTTAATAGGAAAATTATTTTTTAAGCCGTAACGCGGATTATTATTTTTTACTGTTTTTATAATTTCCGTTTCCAATAAAAAAGTAATAGACTTTCAAGTAAAAAGTATGTATTGAAAAAAATAATTTTTAATGGAGTAAAGAAATTCAAATGTGCCAGCATTATTGCTAAAAAAATATACTTACTTTTCCTTCAATCATTTCATAAATTAAACATCCAACTCCCCACCAATCAACACTGTAGGAATATTTCTCATTTTTGATTATTTCTGGTGCTGAAACAAATTTAAGTTTTAATTTTGATAATTTTTTTTTAGTGATTGTGATTTTTATTTTTTGACTTTTAACATTTAAAAAAATAATATGAAAACGTGATTCATTTGGTTTTTTTAAAATTTTACTATTTCAACTTTTTTTATTATCAAAAATCAATATTTCTTTTTGCGTTATTTTCACCCTCAAAATTTCAATGTTTTGCCAAAGAAAAATAGCCAATGATTAAGTTATAAAAAAAATATGGCAAAACCACAGATGCGTAACCGGCAAAACAAAAGAGTGCTTTGAAAAAATATTTTTTTGGAAGAAAATTAGATTTGGCCACTTTGGAAAAAATTCTTTTTGGTTGATAATAAAAGCAAAACAAAAAATGCAAAATTTATGAAGTATTTTTTAACATAGCCACGAGACTGCTTTGATGGGACTAAAATCAAAATAGAATTTAAAAAAATCATGAAAATTGCAGAATTATGAATAACTTTGTGTGAAATTACAACTTCCGCATGACGCATGAAAGAAAGGAAATACTGATGCAAAAGTTAAAAACATAAGCAAAGTGAAAAGTTGTTTTTAGACATTCGTTTTTTTAATTAAAAAAACTTTGACATTTAAAAAGTAAAAATGCTTACCCATATACCCAACAGTTCCAACTCGGCCTTTAATAGGTTCATTATCTTTATTAAGTTCCACAGCTAAACCCAAATCCGATATTCTAACATGTCCAAAATCATCTAATAAAATATTTTCTGGTTTTAAATCTCGATACAGTATTTTTTCTCGATGTAAATGTTGTAAGCCGAGGGTTATTTCGGCTGCATAAAATTGTACTCGTTTTTCATCAAAACCACCGGGAGATAAATTATACAAATGAAATTTAAGATCACCTGAAGAAAAAAAATATGGTAGAACATAATTTAATTTTATGCATTGGGGTCAGCTATTTTTAGAAGCATATATTTTAAGAAAATAAAAAATCAATTTTATGCGTCATTTTAAAAATTCGTTTCAAGACCAAAAATATAAGGAAAAATTAATAACAAGAATTTGTTATAACAAAAATTAAAAAATATCATATCTTTTGCATCGAATTTGATTGACTGACACATTTTAAAAATAAAAAATCAAAAAGCTTACCACCATTCATAAGTGTCAAAACTAAACATAAGGCATCTTTGGTTTCATATGCATAAGCCAAACTAACAACAAATGGCGAATTGACTTTTTGTAATATTTGTTTTTCATTTAAACTTAATGATTCAGCATGGCGCTTTTTAACTCGCTTTTTTTCCAATTTTTTTAATGCATACATTTTTCCTGATGCTCGAACTTGACATGCACATACTTCTCCAAAGCCTCCTTTTCCAAGAACTCGATATAAACGAAATGTGTGTTTATCCACTGGGCGTTTTTCAAGCCATTTCCATTGAAAATATCGATGAAAATATATTGAATCAAGAAATTGTTTAAATGGATCCCCAGCAAGAAAGGATCTAATTTCTCTGTAAAAAAAGCATACAATTATGAATGGACAAGGAAGTAATTAGAGATTTTACGAAAACAAAAATGTTTAAGTTTTTAATTTTATTTTTATATTCGTCTGATGACCGCCATAAAGTTATTTTTATGTTTCTATAAACTTACTTATAAGCTTCAGTAAATATATCATTTGGAGGTTCAGATGTATGCACGGCTGTATCAGCCACAGCTAAGCAATTGTTTACAACCCGTTCGGTAAGAAAATTACACCAATCTTGTGTTATTTCTTTTGATGACTAAAAATAAAAATTTAGCGTAAGTGCAAAGTTTATTAGAGACAATTTATTTAATTTGCTTGAGTTAAATTTAATTATTTTTTAAATCTCTTTTCTCTCTCACTTTTTAAAAATCTTTCGCTTTCCCTCGTTTTTTGAAGAAAAAAAAATGCATGAAAACTAATTTTTTGTACTGAAAGAAAGTGTTTTGAAGCATTAAAAATAAAAAATAAATAAGCTCTATTTAAATTTATCTTTTCATCCAAAGTTTTTTTTCTTGTTAATAAAAATCTTTCTCCAAGCAAGAAAAAAATAATAAAGTCCAAAGCAAAAAAAGCAGCAACATACAGATGGAATTTCGCCATTACTTATACTTGGAGCTAATAATTGTGCAATGGAATTAGCCAAATTTCTCCTTGATTCTCCATCATCATCACTCGTTTCATATTCTTCTACCCTTTGTAAAAATATGCAGCAACGATCATATTGAGAATTATCTTCACAAAATTTACGAAATAATAATTTTCCAATTGGTTGCTTTTCAATAATAAATGAATAACTAAAAAAATAAATTTATGCTTTTTATTAGTTTTAAAAAAAGTCACAAAGCCATAATTTTTTGCTCATTTTTTTGTTAAGTTTTTGTACTCAAAAAATTATTCAATATTCCAATCAAGTTTTTTTTCTGTATTTTAATATTTGGGTTTAAAAGAAGTTTCAAAAACAAAAAAGTGTCAATTAAATTACAAAACAGTTTATTTTTTATTGTTTGATGTGATTACCGCCTTCCTTGATAACAATCAAAAAAATCATCGTTAAACGGAAATACATAAGAACACACAACAAATCAAAAAAGGTTTGTGTAATGGAACAAGTTTTTTTTATACTTTTAACTTCTTCTATTGGAAGTTTGAAGGAAGACGAAAAAAAAAATAGGTAGCAGCATAGATCACATTGACCTATTCGCCAAAGGAAAAGAACAACGAATGGTTTGAACTTGTTTAAAATTAAAAACTTTGAACGAAAAATCAACAAAAAAAATATGGGCAAAAAGAAAATTTGATTCGTATCTATCAATTTTTAATATATTTTTTTTAACTTACTTCATTTCAACTTCACTTTTTAAATATAAGCATTGTTTATAATGAGGAAATTGTAAATATGTTTTCCATTTTTTACTTTTGCCTTTCTTTTGACCGCCACCTAAAAAATAAATAAAATAAAAGTTCAATATAAAATATCAAAAAGCAAACAATAAAATATTATTTAAAAAATTTAGCATAAAAGTTGAAAAAATAAAAACCCACTTTCTCTTGCTTTAATATATACAGTGTTGGCAACAATATTCTCAATTTCCATAATGATTGCAATAGTTTTTGCTGTTGAACAATTTAAAATAAATTGTTCAACAGAGTAGAAAAGAAATAAAAAATAGCACTTGAAGTAAGAAAAAATAAAATTAAAAATATAATATAAATATGAAGTTGAAAATTGAAAGTTAAAAAGTTATCTTTTTTGAGGATGGCAAATAAAAAGAAAATAATATACGCCGAGGATGCGGCGGCAGTTGGTTGTGGCAACAAAAAAAAGGACTCCAACAGCAAAAATGTCCAAAGTAAAAATAAAAAATAAAAATATATATGTAGAGAAGAAAAAGAGAGAGAGGGCGTAAATTTAAAGGAGGTCGTCGCTTGCTTGCTCCCACTTTTTTCTGCTTTCTCGCAATATATATGTAAAAGAATTGAGTTGAGTTTTTTTAGCTTTCTAACTGCTTGCTGCTGCTGGGTTTGCTGTGTTTTTTTTGTGTTTGAAACAAGCAAAATGACAACAACCACAAAAAAAATATATGTATTAAGAAGACTTCTTCTGCTGCTGCTTTGGGGCTTGTCGTCGACGTCGAAAAAATAGTCGTGCTTGCTGCTGCTATTTTTTTCTTTTCTTCTTACTTCTTTTTATTTCAAAGCTTTAACTGCTAACTGCTGCTTTTGCTTCTTTTTTATTCTTTTTTTTTCTTCAGTCGTTTAACAAGCGTTCTTCACAGACGATGGCGCATGTGCAACTCCGACAACAACGACGCCACAAGCAACGACAACGACGAAGACGACGACGATGGAGGCTGCGCGTGGTGGTTGAATGTCCAGCTGCTGCTGCTTCTTTTGCCGTTGTTGCTGTTGCCGCAGCTGATGTTATCAATTTTAGTTATTATTTGAATAAATTTTTTGTTGAAATAATATTCGTTTGCTGCTCTTAAGTTTAAAAAGTTTGGCCAGTTTCTTGATAAAATTTGTTGTTGAGAGTCGTCAGCGAATAACATTTCAATACGCGAACAATGCCGCGATGATAATGGAAAGTAATATAATACTGTTAATTATTTCTTTAAAAAAAGTAACATAAAAATAAGGAAGTAATTATTTAATATGTAGCTGCCTTTAAGACGAACGACGTCAATAATATTAAAAAATAAACTGCTTTCTTTCTATCTTTTTTGAAAAACCACCGGAAGAACAAAAAATTAATATTTAGTTTTGTTGTCGTTGCATTTAATGAAGTCCAAATGCTATTTTTTTTCGTCCAGATGTCGCCACAAATAAAAACCAATTACAACAAGAAATTGATTTTTTTCTTATATGTCTAGGCGGGGCCAAACTTTGAATTTTGAATTTATCGCAAAAATTTAGTTTCTGGCAACAGTTTTTTTGCAAAAGCAATAAAGAAGATGGATATGATTTTTGTTTTTTGTTTTTGAAATATTCTCGTCGACGTTGCTATGTTTTTCAATAAAATTTCCAGCGAATATCACTAATAACAATAATATAGCTGCCGTCGACGATGGTAGTGGAAAAGCAAACAAAAACACCAGAGAGATAGAGGGATGCCTCTCTCTAAATGATTGCTAACAACGACGTAGAACACGAAATACGCGCCTAGAAACGAACGATAAAGATTACTTCTGTTGCGTTATTATTTTTTTGTAAAATAAAAAATCGCGAATGAGCAAAAAAAGAAAACAAAAAAATTTCATACTTTAAACAAAATTTTATTTTACATCAGCAAAACAGAAGCTCGAAGTCAGCCATGATGTTGGAGAAATTTTTTAATTTTAAATGATTCATGGAATAAAAAAAAGACACGCGAACGAACGGTGAACCATGCTTTGTGAATAATAAAATGATTAAATTGGAACAAAAAATGAAAAAAGTAGCCGACTTTGTCGTCGATTAAGCGTAAAAGTAGTAAGGAAAAAAGAATAAAAATGGCATGAGAAATTTTTCATTGTTTTCGAGACCCCACAAAAAAATTAAAATAAAAAATGCCAAAAACTTAACTATTTATGAACAAAAAAAGAGAAACTATTATTCAAAAAAAATATTATGGCTCATGGGAATTTATGAGAGATATATAAAAAAAATGGAAGAGGAGAAAGCGTGGGCTTGCCTTTTTTTAACGATACACAATTATTCTTTTTTTTTTTATTTTTCAACTAAAGTTTGAGTTTGATCTTTGGGGGCAGAAAACTGAAACAAAAACTAAAATAAAAATGTAAAAAGAAAAAGAACGGCGGCAGTTGGTTAAAAAATAGACAAAAAAAGAAAAAAATGTTCATCTTCTTTCTTTTCACACTTATCTTCTCGTGTTTTTTTTCTTTTTGTATTGTCTCACTAAACAAAAACCAAACAAAATTGTTGGTGCTGGTTTTTTTTTCTTCTTGAAAACACAAAAAAGAGGGATGACCGGAAGAAAACAAGAAGAAACCCAATTTTTCTTTTCTTTAACCAATCTATTTTTCAACTTCTTTTCCTCCAACATTATTGCCAAAAAAAGTTTTTTTTAGATGTCTTTTGGGACTATAACATTCTGCCCATCCATAGCCTTGAGGATAGATAGATGAATTTATATATATATATATATTAAAAAAATACCAACACGGAGGGATGAGCAGAAAAATGGGAAAAAAGAAGAGAAAATCCCTTCTCCATTTTTTTTTCACTCTTGTTAGAACCAAAAAAGTTTTTTTTCTCATTGCATAGATGTTATGACACAGAGGCTAGCTATACTCTCTGACTCTGTGTCAATGTTGTCCCATTATTTTTTAACAACTAAAAACGAGAATGAAAAAAGAAATAGCAGCATTTATTTTTTTCCATTGCTTTTTGCTTGTTAAAACAGCACTTTTTGATGTTTTTGATGCGCATGTATATGATGCGACAAAAAAGCGACAAAAACTCCTCTTCTTTTCTATCTATGCATGTTAACAACAATGAGAAACTAAAAACTAAAATTTGACACGCTGTCGTCGTGAAGAAAAAAAAAACATCACAGATTTGGTTTCAAATTAAGTTTCAAAAAATAAAATAAAAAGAAGTTGTTTCTAAAGCAATCTTTTTTGTTTCACAAAAAGTTTCAATGGGGTTTTAAAAAACATGTCTATTCTTGGAAAAAATATGAAAAAGCAGGGATATTCTATGAAAATGGAAAAATGATAAATTACGTTTAAAAAAAAGCAAGGAAAACAAAAAACTAAAAAAGTGATGAAAAAATAAATCTTGAAACGATACATTCAAAAAAATCGGGAACAGTGAAAAAAAAACGAGGGATAAAACCAAAAAGCGAGATTATGGAAGATTGTTTTTGGTAAAAAATAAAAGCAAAAAAAATATTTCTCGTGCAGCAAGGTCAGATAAAAAAGAACATCACAAAAAAAGAGAAAAAAAGAGAATAACGAGGACGCGTATATTTATTTCTCTCTTTTTTCTTCACGTACAAAAAAAAGTTCCTTTTATTATTATACAACAATAACGACGATAAGGAGACGACAGACAGAGGACAAAAAGAAAATGAGAATGAAGAATGCAAGGAGAAAAACGAAGTGCAAAGCTACGTAGAAAAAAAGAGACAACGACGACACACCTACAACCAACCATCGATGGATGAGGTTTTTATTCATTTATGTCGTCAACGCAGTCGTCGTCGTGTTTTATGTTATATCGTTATTTTATTTATTTTTTGTTTGTTTGTTTGTTAAAAATATGTATTGCATTTTTTTAAAAGCTAAACCATAAAAAAAATAAGGAAAAAGGATTGGTGAAAAAAATGAAAGAAGGTTAACAGAATTAAATCTTTTTTTTCGAAATTGATCCGATCAAATAATTTGTAATCAAGGATAATAAAAAAATCACAGAAATGTTCAAAAATCAAAAGTGTAATTTTTTCAAAAATTAAAAATCCCGTGGCTAAAAAATTAATCTAAAAAAATAACCGAAATTCTTTTCTTGGGAGTAGGAAAAAAAATAACCAAAAAGTGTTCCTCTTTCTTTTTTCTTACATCTATCAAATTACTTCTCAAAATACACAACTTCATTCATTATTGGATCTTCTATCTCTTCTCACCTCGAGCAGCAAAAAAGAAGCGTGTTGCGCAATAAAAATAACGTATCTAACCTTCTGACTTGACTCGATTGTGATGCTTGCTTTTTATTATTTGTTTTTATTGGTAGAAGAAAAGAAGAAAGAAAGAAGAAAGTTAGTTTCGCTTGTGTGTTAGCAGCTATTATATTTTTTTGATGGATTTTTCTTCCCGAAAATAAAAAAAAAGTAGTGAAAAGTGATTTCTTTAGCTGCAGCAGCAAATACAAAGAAAGAAAGCAGCGTGACTCTTAAAAAAATAAAGAAAAGTTTAAAGTTACGACGACGATGTGAAGCAAGCGAGAAGAACAGCTTTTTCAAACCGCAGACAAATCGATTCAAAGCAATAAAAAAAGAAAAGAAAAAAGATTTTTTTGATTAGGTGGAAAGCAGCTTGTTCAAGAGAGATGGAAAAAAAACACGCATACCAATAAAAAAAGTGTAATCAATAAAATGCGAAAATATTATTTTAAAGAAGAAAAAAATATGGCCAAATCAAAGGAGAAAACAGAAAAAAAAATTGACGACCTCTAAGATGCTACTGACAAAGGAGACTGGTTATCTTACATAAAAAATTTCTTATCGCTGATAAAAAAAAATCTTTCATGCATAAAAGGCAAAAGAAAAAGGAGTTTTTTAAAAATCAGTGAAAAAATTAAACTTTAAAAGCTGTTTCTGAAATTAAAGAAATTATTGGTTAAATAATTTTCGAAATTTTTTGAAAGGATAACCAAGATTAGCTATGTGTCATTTAATTGGTGAATAATACCTATTTTACTAGCAAAGAGCAGCGATCCAATATTTTTTTCCAAAGCTTCTGTTGTAAGTAAGTGATTCATAAAAAGATCAGTAAAACACCAACTCACAAAGGCCAAATATTTGTTTTTAAAAGAGCCAACGAATTTTTTGTGAAAATTATTTCATTCTCCGAAACATATTCAGCTTGTCTTTTAGAAATTTTTGACACTTTGAAAAAAGAAATTAAAACTAAAAATAATTTCAGCAACAAAAAAAGTAAAAAACAATAAACAAAATTAACTTTTTAAAACTTTTTTTTCCAAAAAAGCCATGGCCCTCGGAGAAGACATTATTAAAATCATAAGCGTATAAAAAAATAATGGATATTGCCATCAATAAATGTGTTTTTCTCTCATTCCCACCAACCAACCACACACATAAAAAAATATAAAACTAAGAAAAGTTCTTTAAAAGCAAATAAAAAAATGCTATTAAAAAAAATGAATGTTGGATATTTAAAATGCAAAAGGAAAAAAAGACGGAGAAGATGAAAAAAAAACTATGAAACCGCATATGTTCATTTTCTTTTTTCTGCTTTTTCTCATTAAATAAAAAATAATAATATATGGGACCTATTAAAAAATGTTCCATTTTTGTTTTCATTATTTTCATAAAAGCTTTTAAAAAGAAATGGGATTGACTTTTCAAATGATGGCACATGGGGTTGGATGAAATTAAAACGAAAGAAGACGGATTCTTCTATTTTTTATTTTTTAAATTATTTTTAAAGGATAAAGTCTTTTAAAAAATAAAAGCAATTTTTTGACTTTTGTTAGAAACAAAAAAATAGAAGGCATAAAAAAAGAGAGTTTTGTATTTGTGGTTAATCCATTTCAAGAAAGAAAAAAATGGGACTATAGCAATTTTATGGATTTCAGAGTCATTCCTCTTTTTTTTCTGCTTGGTTACATAGAACTTGTAAAATCATTAAAAAAAGGAAAAATAGGAATATAAAATAATAAACTTTTTTTTCATGTGTCCATTTTTATAATGCAAAGAAAAAGGTTGTTAACTAAATAATATTGCATCTGTATACACAGAATAATTTTCAATTTGCTCGTACACAAATAAACATACATGTATGACATCAACAAAAAAAGAAGAAAAGTATACCACATAAAATTTATTCCAAGTTAGCAGAAAGAAAAATGCAGCTACCAATTACAAGCATATACAATTTATTTGGCTCGATGAAAAGGCACAGATTCATTTTGAAAAGTAGAACATTTAGAAAATTTCGGCATATGATTGACAAAAACTTATGTATCGATAGCGCCATTTTTTCTTTCAAAAAAGGCAATTTTTGGAAGAGAAAATAAAAACTAAAATGGCACCTATTTATTTATTCTTTTGAATGTGAAATCGATGGCGAATTATATGTACCAAAAAAGGCAGCAAAATGGCAATTTTGTTTCACATGCATTTGAAAAAAATAAAAAGTCATATATGGATGGAAATAGAATCACCAGAACCCTAAAAAACAAAAAGCGAGAAAGAAAAATGAAGAGGAAAAACGTTTTAGGTTTTTTTTAAATATTGGTTTTTGGTGAACCATAAAAACACTTGCTCCATGCTTTCAAAAAAAATTAAAAAAAAACTCCTCTTTCTGAAAAATAAAAATAGAAAAGTCTGCACTCTTTTTTAAAATTAGAAGTAATAAATATTAAATTTATTTGAGCAATCGTTAAAAATTATTTGTCAGAGATGCAATTAATAAAAATAGAAGCTGCAGCAAGAAGCAAACTAAATATGTATTTTAAATCATGTATAAGGAAATAAAAAAAAAGTAGGAAGTATGTAAGCCAGAGAGTTGTTGCGACTTCTAAGAAATTAGTAAACAAGAAAAAAATAGTACTCTGATTTATCAAGAAAAATCAGAAAAACATAAACAAAATAAAATAGAAAAGAGAAAATAATGAAGAAGAAATGGAAGGCAAATGGGAAGTAAAAAAATGTAAAATGAGAGTAATTTAAAAAAAGGAGTTGCTTTGCTAGATAGATTGTGGCTTTGTTAAAATGCTAAAAAAATCTATTGTTTTTGTTTTTTAATTTTTTTAATAAAACATTAGAACTTCGAGTAAAACAGTCATTTTCTCATATTATTACGATACAATGTTTTTTTATAGTTCTAATAAAAATATTACTGAATAAAGAATGATCTAACCTTTTTTTGAAACCCACACATTTTAAACTCAATTTCACAACAAAAAAATGCTATTTATGCCACAAAAAAAAGAAGAGTAAGCCATTTTTTTCTTTAATAAAATTAGCCTAGACATGAATTGAGTTTCGTCTTCCATGAATATAAAATAATGCACTCTTTCAGTTTCTTTCTTCTTTTTTTTTCATGCAAATTCAAAAATATGAGGCCATTTTTTATTTCTTTATGTCTGAGTTTCTTTTTCTTTCTATCTTTAGCCGCCGCCTTTCTATTTTTAACGGAAAAGCCGATATGATAAATGTTAAAATATTTTGCGAGGAATAAAAAATTGAGGATTAAAGAAAAAAGCAACAACGACAAAAAAATTGTTACTATTTTTTTACTACAAATGTGTAAAAAAGAAATGCTCTTTTTCTTGATAGTAAAAAATAATAAAAGTAACATCTTAAAAATAATTTTTTTTTTGAGATTAAACTAATCCCTAGAAATTATTGCTTTTAATAGTTTTGTTTGACTTTTGAAAATTCCATTAATTCTAATTTTTGATTTTTGAAAGCTTTTATAAATAACTTTTTGCATTTTTAATTTTATTTTATATTTTCTAATTTAGTTTTCAATCTTTGACGAGAAAAAAAGAAACTTCAAAAAAGTGTAATGTTTGAATAAACTTAAAAAACAAATATTGCTTTTTGTCGAAGTTTGAACTCTATTAAAAACAGTAGTCAGTCAAGTCAGGAACTTGTTTGATTGAAACAAAACCCAGCTCTATTCTTTTTTGTTTTTAAAACTTTTTTGATGACTGGGAATAGGCAGCCAGTCATCGGAAGGCGTTTTTTGTGAAGCTTTATTTTAATGGAAAAAAACAATAACATTATATTCGACGACCCTAAAGTCCAAAAAAAGTAATACATTGAGAGAAGAAGAAAAAACGGAGCAAAAAAAGCTTTTTTTGAAAACTATCTCTTTCGTTTCTTTTTTTTGAACAAACATACTTTGACATTGGGTTTGAACACCAACCATCGTCCGAGAATGGGAAAAAAATAAAAAGCGAACGTTATTTTTTTTTTCGAAACAAATGAGAAAGAGATGATGTCTGGCAGCAGCAGTGAATAGAAAAGTCATTTTCGAACAACATTTGCTCTCTCAAGTAGTGTCATTTTCTTTTCTTCTCTTTCACTTTTTTGGGATACTTATTTTCCTTCTTTTTTTCTTTTCAATTATTTATTTTGCCACATAAAAGCTTTTTCAAAAAAGTCATTAAAAAGTTTTTTAAACAAGAAAAAAAAAGTTTGTTAAAAGATGAAACTTTAAAAAAAAATGACACCTTATTAAAAAATAAAATTGTGGGTTGATAGATTGATAGATAGACAGATTCACGTGGTCCTCACTCTTCTTCCAAGTTAACAACGTGCTTTTTTTTACTCCCACTTTTTTTTTCTTTCTTACTACATCGTGGTAGGCCTATTATGAAAATTGAGTGACATGCATGTTATTCTCTTTTCTTTTTTTTCTCATTCTCATGGTTCATTGAGAAAAAAAGAAAGAAAAATGTGACAATCATCAATCTGTGTATCAAAAAACTTTCGTCTACTTTTACCTACTTTTTTTTCACACTTTTATTTTTATATTGTTCAAAATATAATTTTTAATAATTTAAATATTTTTTCTGGCTTAATAGTACTTTTTTACTTTCTATTTTCTCTTCCAAATTTTAAATTTTCCCCAAAACCCACAAATTATTTCTCTTTTTTTCTTTCCAATTTTTCTTTCGCTTTTAGTTACTTAAATTCAATTATTTTTTTGTTTGGCGCTTAAAATGAGAGTATGCCTCATTCAAAAAAAAGTAAAAAACATGCGACACAAAGTCATACAGCCACAAAGAAAAAAGAAAGAAAGGAAAAAGCTTCTTTTGATGGTTTAGAATGTCTAAACACCGCAAGTGGACAATGGAAAAGAAAGCCGCCACCTGCAATGACCATTTTTTAGTTTCCTTTCCCGCCACTTTTTTTTAACTTTAACTTATTGAAAATATATAATTTTACTTTTTTATTTTTTCTTACCCCCCAAACGACTTTTTTCAAACAACAATCAAAATATGTGACATTCATTTTTTTCTTTTTAGCTTAACACACACATGCAAGCCCCAAAAAGCCTAGCATGTGGTCCCACGAAGACGTGAAAAAAAAAAAATAATAAAGAAAGCTTTTGTCCCAAAAAAAACAAGCTTTAGCCTTTTTTGTTTCATTTTCTGTGAGAAAGCTCCTTCAAAGAAACTATTTTTCAAATTTTTTTTAACCGGAAAACTAACTGACGAATAGACATTTGTCTTAACTGCGGCTGTCACGAAAAAATAAATGTATGCAATTTTTCAACATTCATTTTTTGGCGCGTTATCTCATTTTAAAGTCAAATAAAATCTTTTCGATATATCCAATCCCTTAAAAAGTAATACGTAAAAGTAATAATATTGATGTGAAATCACTGTTTTTTCGACAACTTATTTTTAACAGACCTCTTGGGAATTTTGCCGTGTCCCATGTTTTAGATGGAAGCAACAAGAGAAAATGAAAAAAAAATGTCTCGTTCAAAGTTTTTTGTTTTTTTTTTGTTTTAAAAATTTATCCATCGCGTTTTGTCAAATGTTTAGCTTTTAAATCTTCCTTTTTATTTTTCGTTATTGCTTTGTTGTATAACTTTTTTCCTTCTTGCTTCTGCCATTCAAGAAAAACAAAAAAAGACTTAAACAATCACTTAGAAAAACATAAAAAATAAAATATGGCTGGTGAATAAGCAGCAGCACCCAGCCAATCAAAAAAAAAAGCAAAGGAAAAACACCGCCGCCACTTTCTTGCCAAAAACTAATAAGATCGCTTTCTTTCTTTTTTCTCACGTGCAATAATAATAAACAATTCTTAAAAGAAAATGATGGTTACATTACTTTTTCTTTTTTTTGGCTATATACAAATTTAAGCTGCTTATTTGGTTTCTTGAACAAAAAATATGATTTTTTCGCTTTTAAAAAAGAATCGTGATCGGGATGCCTTTCTATGACACAGCCAAAGAAAAAACATTATAGTGGTCTCTTCTTTTTCCTTCCCCCGCGACGCGTGCGACGATAACATAAGAAGAGATAGATTTTTTTTTCTTCATCTTACAGGCGAATACATTTTTAGTCATTGAACAAAAAAAGGCTTGCTTGGTTTGGTTTTCACTCCCTCACTTTCCGGAAGATAGTGTTTTGGCGCTGTCCCTGTTGCTGCTGCTGTGAATAAGCTTCATTTATATTTATTTATATATATATTATTTTTTGGGCAAACAACGAGTGTCCAGTGGAGCGACCAGTTGATTTTAACTTTATATTTTTTGGTTGAATAATTTAAAAGCTGCAAAAAATTGGTCTTTTCAAAAAAGGCGATGGCACCAAATAACACCACAACGAAAATGTCTGGTATGTTAATTTCCTTTTTCCTTTTTCTTTGGTTTTTAGTTTCCTTTTTTTGTTGCTTTTCTTTGTTTGCAGCTAATCGATCGCACTCTTAAAAAAAAGAAATAAAGAAAAATATCGTTTAGCAGCAGCAACAACCGCTCAAAAAATGAGACATAGACACTTGCTTGCTCGCCAGAGCTCATTGATTTTTAATTTATTCATTCACCGCTCTAATTTTTTTCAGTGGATTTTGATTTGACAGATATCGAAGATATTGATGCAATTTCGGATGAATTTGTTGATGCTGATCCAAGTTCGGATGATGACACTTTCATTTCAAATAAAAACAAAAAAATTACCAAAAAGCGTCAAAAAAGTGCATTTAAAAATGGGATAATTGTTTCAAAAAATATTATTAACAACAATAATGGAGAATTAAAATTCGATGAAAAAAACATTGAAAAATATGAAACAGTTATTATGACTTCGAGTGACAGAGATGCAGCTGGGCCATTGTCTAATGGCAAAGATATTCAAGCAACAAGTGCGACTACAAAGTTCGATGACTCTGAAGATGAAGAAGAAAAGCTTGTAGCAGAAAAGTAAGCTTGAGCAAGCGAGGGAAAAACTTTTAAAAACCCTCCACTAAAAAAGTGATTTATTTTTTTGGATGAAAAATTGCTTTTCTTAAAAATATAAAAATAGTTACAAACTTTTTTTGTGGGCGAAAAAAGAAGATAAATCAAAAAACTCAATCTTAAAACTTTTTTTAGAAAGAAAAATGGCGTTCGTTCCCCGCACATTTTGTCACTCAATGGCCCAACCGATCATTTTAATGAACTTGAAAAGAAAATGAATGGCCCTGGTTGGATGATAACTTCATCAAGTGCAACACAATCTGAAGATGAATTGGGTGCTTTTGAAAGGGATGAATTCGCTTTTAAAATGTGTCAAATTATAAGAAGAAGTGGAAGAGAAAAGCAACAACACCGCACAAAAAAGCATGCTCATCATCAAAGCAAACATGAAAAAGTAAACCTTTAAAATAAAAATAAAAAATCGCAGTTTAAAAAAGGATATCAAATTTCAGATTGTTGTTAGACATCCCTCCGAAGACGCTACAACAACCAAAATAGAAATTTCAACAACCACCACTGAAGTTCAAGAAGAAGAAGAAGACGACTCTGATTCTTCAGATGGTGGAAACATGCTTAAATATTGCAGCAAGGATGTTCCATTGGCAGACTTGGATGAAGATGATCTATAAAAAAATTATTTTTACAACCTCCGATAAAGCATTTCGAGGACATGAAACTATAGCTTCATCGTTTTTCTTCCTTTTTTTCTTTCTGTTGTTTT
This sequence comes from Panagrolaimus kolymaensis, assembly GCA_028622995.1. Classification (NCBI taxonomy): domain Eukaryota; kingdom Metazoa; phylum Nematoda; class Chromadorea; order Rhabditida; family Panagrolaimidae; genus Panagrolaimus; species Panagrolaimus kolymaensis. Next base: position 1,347,555 of record JAJQJQ010000055.1, on the reverse strand, counting down.
AATACAAAAAACTTATTTCTTTCTTCCTTTTTTATTTCTCAAAATGATTATTTTTTGATTTTGATTTTTCTTGTATTATATTTACCTGTCCTTTTTCCATTTTACCGGGTTTCTTGCCAAACAAAAGATTATGAAACTTTACATTTACAAAAAAGCCATTTTACTTTCCATACTTTTAAACGAACTAAAGTTTTTTTCTCCTGGTTATGTTTTTTTTTGTTCTTTGATTAATAAAATTATCTGTACTCCTTAAAATTTTATTAAAAAAGAAACAAAAAATTCTTTTCAAGTTTTTTATATGTTAATTACGGAGAGATTGCAAATAAATAAAAATCAGTTTTAACAACAATGCTTTATCAAGAAACAAAACTTCATTCTTTCAAAATACGACGAAAGAAGAATTCAAAGAATAATAGTACGTATTGGATATTACATATTAGCGCCTTAAAGCCCTCAAGTAGTTCATCAAAACTTGATAAAATTCCAGAAAAGCATATGAAGGTAACCTTTTTTATTAATGAAAAGATTGATTAAATTTGATAAAAAAAAGAAAAAACAAACTAATGTGATTTGTACGAATGAATATTTACTTTTGTTAATTTTTATTTTTAAGGTTTATGACGTTTTAATTGCCAGAGGTTATGGTAGCAATTATACCGACATAATTAGAATGCGAGAAAAAATAGAAATTCTTAATAACCTTGCTAGAGCAAATAGAAAAAATCCTGATTTTGATCGGTCCGATCCGGCTTTATTCTTAGTGAATATTACTTCCGAACCTCGTGTGCATGATTTTTTGCTCGACGTAAGAAAATAATGGTTTTTAACTTAACAAAAATTTTTTAGGGTGATATGCATTTACGTGAAAGTCTAATTGATAACATGATAAGTGGCTATCTACAAGAACCTGTTACATACAAAACGAATGGAAAGAAATAAACAATTTTTTTTGGTCCGATATTCTAAAGTTTTTTTTTGTTGAGTTGCAATAAACATTTTTTCTCCAAAAAACTCCCTAGCTTTATTTAAAAAATAGCACTTTAAAATTTCAGTGTTTACAATTATTTAGAGATTACAAAATATCTTTAAAAGTTATTCTTTTTTGGTGCAAAAAATTATGCAACAAACATAGTTATTTAATTATTTTGATGAAAAAAAAATAAAGGAAAGAAGGATAAAGCAATCTAAAAATTAAAAATGAATGCAACAAATAATCAAAGTTTTTGAATTTAAGCATGGATCAATAAGACACTTTTCTGAATAACAAAAATACCCATAGATTCAGAAAATGGGCGGCGGCAACAAAGTTAAATAACAAGACACTAATATTAGCGTACAGTTTTTTTGTTGTTGTTGTTATCAATAACAATGAGCAGTATAATAACAATTTGAATAGGTTTATGAGCACTTTTTTTTTAATATTCCTGTTTTAAAAAATATATTTATGGATGATTAGTTTAAATTAAAGCATTCTTCTGGTATTTCGAAGTTTTTCTAATCGACTTTGTAAATGTTTATTGGATTCATTTGCTTCATCCAGTGCATTTTCTTTATCTCGAAGCTGAAATACAAAATGTCTCAAAGCGCAAACTTTTGTAAAAATTAGTTACCTCTTTTTTCAAATTTCGATTTTGACTTTTTAATTCTGTACAATCTTTCTCCGATTGATCCGCGGTTTGTTTCAATCTTTTTAGTTGGCCTTCCAAACGAATAAGCTAAAAATATAAATAAATCTTGTCACTCAAAATTCATTTTTCGTTGACTCACATTTCCTTGATTACTAGTATTTTCTCTTTCAACTTCTTGTAATTTTAATTTTAATTCTGAAACTTGTTTTGCCGCATCTCGATCAGCTGCATCATTGGCTGCTCCATTCGCCACCGATGCATGATGATCGTTAAATCTTCGACGGGCATATAAAGTTTGTTCAGCCTCCTCAACTTGTTGACGCATTTTTTTATTCTGTAAATAAAAGAATTTATTACATATTGCTATTTTCGACTACGATTTTTGAGTCAAAAGTATCGCCTGCTTTTAACTTACCATGTCAACAATTTTTCGAACTTTTTCGTCAATGGTCGCTGAACCAGGCATGGCTTTTTCCACCAAAGAAATCGTTTGTTGCGAAAATAATAAAGGTCCAGGTCGACTAAAATTTATCACTTAAATATTTTTAAACCCATCAACAAAAACTAACATATTAATTGTTGAACCACTTCCTTCACTCGATGAAATAACTGAACTTTCATCGGTTTCTTGTTCAGCAAGAATGAGGCCATTATCTTGAATTATTTGATCTCTCTGAGCTATTTCATTTTTCAATGATTGGTGAGTGGCTTGCATGCCTTCAATTGTTCTTTGTAAAGCTTTAACTTGCTAAAAATGGAATTAATAAAAGAAATTATATATTCCAAAAAAAAATTAATCAAAATTTATTACACTATTAAAATCTCGATTCTCTCTGGTACTTTGATATAAAACTTGATCCTTTTCTTCCATTTCATCTTTCAATAAATCTATTTCATATAATAAAGTGGATTTTTCATTATCCAATTGGGAATATAATAACATGGCACGTTGAAATTTATCTTCAAGTTCATTAACTTTTTCCTAAAAATTTAAATGTTACTACTTTTTTCCAGCAGATTCACGGATTAGGGAATAAATTTAATAAAAATCAAATAAAAAACTTGGTTATTCAAAGAAAAATAAAAACCAATCAACAAAAAAATGGGGGTTTGTAAGAAAAGATTAGTATTTTCACCTGCATCCTTCCAACTTCGCTACTATTTCCTTGTTCCGCATCTTGTTGCTGTTGTTGATCCACTGGGGCTTTTTTAATAACTTTCCTTGAAGTTGTGGTTGACATTAGGCCGTTACTACCATTCTAAAATAAATTAATTTTCACACAAAATTCATTCACACTTTTACATATTAAATTTTATATTGGGTTTCTCAAAAATAAACAAAAACTACCAAATCCAAAACAAAAAAAGGTTTTTTTCACTCAAAAAAAATATATATAAATTTTGGATTATTAATACTTTTAAGTTTTTATAAAATCCAAATTAATTTTGTGTTATTATTACATTCGTAAAAGAACATTGGAAAACGAGACTAGTAAAAGGAAAAAATGGGCACTTACCGCGTTGCTATCTGCAGCAATAAGATAGTTTGAATCATCGTCCTAAAAAAGGAAAAGAAAAGGAAAAATATAAAAAATAAAAAAAGCGTGAGAGAAATAAATATATATATTTCTTGAATTGCTTACAGCTCGTATCTGCTTTTCAAGTTGTTCCATTCGTAATTGGCGAGCTTCGTCTCGAGTTTGACGCTTCTTTGAAAATGCTTCACCGCCCTGAAACACAAAATTCACTCATTTAAAAGGGTTGTTTTTTAGTTGGGTAAAATATTAATCGAAGTTATTTTTGGTGATTGCTGGAAAATAATTTTTTTACCTGGCGTGAAATTTTGTCCAAAACATGCTCTTCTGCATCGTGGCCAACCGGTGCACGTCGACGTCCACCATGAGGGGAATAGTCGCTTGTCATGATTATTCCTTCCCTTTTTTTTCTTTCTATCTTATCAATGGAAAAATAAATATGGAAATGGAAACAAATGAATATATATTATTTTGATAGTTTTTATTGTTGGAGGAGAGCAGACGAGAAAATATGATTGGTATGGAGGTGGATGAAATAATATTGTCAACGATAAAAAAATATATAAAGAAAATTATATGAGTAATTTACTGCTGCATCAACCGCGATAATAATTTATAGTTTCTTAATGAGATTCAACCATTAACTAAAAAATAAGGATGGAATTATTTTTAATTAATGGAATATATCCAAGAATATATAATATAAAAACACGGCTGACAAGTTTTATCGCGCCAAAACTTTTTTATTTTTTCTCTCAATAAAATCTTCAAAAAAAATTTCTTTATGATTTTAAATTTAATTTAATTAAATAATTTTATTGATTGGATAGGCTAATCGATGAAAGACGAAATCTTCAACAAAATAACTTGATCATCATCGTCGTCGTCGGCTGGTTGTTGGCTGGTTAAACACCCTCCATCTTCCTCCTCCGATAGATGGATGGATGCGATGCTGCTTGGCTTGCTGCTCGTTCCTTTCCCTCTTTTCTCTACGATTGAATTGTCGTAGTCAGTTGTCTTTCTTCCTTCTTTTTAAGACCCGAGAAAAACGAGAAAACTGAAAAAATATAATAAAGTCACTCATTTTTTTTTAGTTTAGCAACAGCGGTTTGTGTTGTTTGTTGTTGCAATTTCATAGCATTCGTCCTCGACCATCATTTTTTTCTCGTTCTAGTGTTTCAATTTTGTTTTATTTTAGTTTTTTTCTTCTTGCCTCACATGTTTGCTTTTTTTTGTTTGAAAAACTGTGAATGTGTGTGTTTTAAAAGTATGTGTGTAGATATTATTATTTTCTGCCTTGATTCATCAGCATTTTTTTTCTCTTTTTGCTTTGTTTTTTTTTTAAGAAAAAAATAGTTGTGAAAACGGAAAACATCTGTTTTTCTTATTCTCGTTAATTTTTTTTAGTAAAATCATTGTTTATAGTTTCGAAAACACAAAAAAAAACCCAAGCTGTATCTTTTGTTATTTAAAAAATAAAATGTCAGTGTTGCAAGGACCATCAGCAACTGCAACAACAATAAGCTCCAGGTGGTTGGAGAAAAAAACAACATCTTGACTTTGGGTCATACATTTATCCATCGAAGACAACTATGTTTTTTGGTCCGTTTACCCATGAGCTTAAGCAAGCAACAACAACAAGAAAATTAAACTTCAAAAGCTTCAAAAAATTAAGTGAACGCTCTATGACGGACAAAAGCAAAAGAAAAAAATAACAACAAAAAGCTGATTGATTTTTGAACAAAAACTTTTTTATTTTGTCTGCTTTCTTATATCTAATGGGATGTCAGTGTTTACTAAAAATAAGACCAATAATAAAAAACAACATCATATGGAAATCTTGGTTTAATTCAAGCTTTCTTGAAAGAAAAAATGCACAGAAAAAGCACAAGATGTAAAAATATGTTTATTTTTGAAAGTTTTTGATTTTTGTTGCTTTTGGTATTTTTGTTGTTATTTGTAAATATACAAACAAATCAAACAAGATCAACAATATCCTTGTGACCAATAAAATTTCATTAAAAAAAGACCTGCTGAGAATTCTTTTAAAACAATATTAAACAAAACTTCAAGCAATCAAATATAAATCACTGGCATCAAAATTTTTTTATTGCTTTGTAAAAAACAACGACTTTTAAATAAACGGTTCAAAACTCAAGAATCAGCAATCAGCTTCATTTTCATTTATTTTAAGCCTAAATAAAAACTTCATTAAAATATTTTACACATTGAGTTATTATAATTGCTATATGAAAGTTATCATCGAAAAATTCAACAAGGAAAAAAAGTCCCAGAAAATATTGTCCAGAGTAAATTATGCTCTTTGTAAATATAAACTATACTTTCATAGTGACCCCTGTTTCGTCTATGGTCAAACTTTTTGTCTCAACATTGTTGCATCATTCTTTTCACTATCCCCGATGTAATTTAATATTTATGAATAAACTTTTTATATTCTTTGCTTTTTTTCACGAAAACTTTCGAAATTCTGATCCACTTTTGATCACTTTGTTTTTTGTTATTTTTTTAAAGCCATTACGTTTCACATATGACCAATCTCCTTTTAAAAAAAATAAATGTGGTGGTGTCCGATAGTGGCAGTCAGCCAGCCACTTTTGCAGCTGATGAGTCGAGTGAGAGTCTAAAGTATCCATCCCTTAACGAACAACGCGGATGCAAAAAAAATAAATACCAGCTGGCAGTGGCGAAGCTGATAATAGAGTAAAAAGAAAAAGATCAGCCCGATGACTCAACTCAAGAAAGAAAGGATCCCTCTTTTATTTTTACTTTATCTCCTGACCGTGGACGAAAAGAAAACCCGCAAAAAATACATCTTTAAAAGAAAAATTTTTAGCATCGATGAGTGTTTTTTATTTTCTTTAATTCTCGTGCCAGCTAAACTCAAATGATCCATCTTTTTTAGCTAAAGAAAAAGCTTTTTGAGATCCGTAAAAAAACGTGAGAAGCAAAAAATGAAGAGAAAAGATGGTTTTCGATTTGTTTTTTTTTATTTTTTGCACATCCATAGCAAAACCATACTTTTTTTTGCAATTTAAAAAAGTAAAAAGAAAGAAAGATGGACAATAATAACAATATAAGATTCTTATTATTTTTTACTTTATTTTTCTTTATGTGCTTGCTTCTTCCATCAAAAATTAAAATTTTAAAAAAATAATGCTATTTTTGTTGACAATCAAGTAAGCAAGAAAAAAACAACGAAGATGCACATTAAAATTGGGCGGGATTTAAAAAAGAAAAGAAAAACACAACTGTGAGGCACAATGGGTGTATGAATATTTTTTAGAGATTGAAGTTCAAAAAAGTTTCAAAAAAAAAGCTAAAACTAAACTTTCAATCATCAGGTGTTTTCGTTGATGATTTTGATGATGAGAAAGATGGACAAACAATAATAAAGTAGTTTGGATAAAGAAAAGAAAGAAAGCCAGTCAGGCGGATTCACCTCTCACACAGCTGAGAAAGAGAGAGGAAGACATCAAAGAAGAGACTTGTGATCATCAGAAGAAAAAAAAAAGTTCGAGAGAAGATAGAAAAAACAATTATATTACGTGTGACCGTCATACGTTTAACTAAGAGAAAGAGGGACAAACCCGGCTGATTGAATGGATGACCGAATCTTTTTTTTTTTGAAAAGAGTGCATCATCTATCTCGACGACCTCACATCCACCATCAGTTTGACTTAAAAACAATACCTGAAAGAAGTAGTTGCTGCTTATTATTGTTATTAAAAAATTATTTCTTAATCATTATTTTTTAAATTAAATTTATAATAAATATTTATTTATTTAATTAATAAATATGCCTGCATATAGTTCGACTAAATTATTACCCATTGATGATCCAAGATATGAAGAGGGTGAGGCTCGACAACTTATGCAAGTGAGTATTACTGTTTTAATTTTAATTGGAGTTTAAGTTTTATTTTTTAGAGACTTTTGGCAGACAAAATTGAATGTTATGCTGGAATAGATGAATTGAGATTGTTACTCGTTTCTGGAGCACAGGTATGCGAATTCGCTCTTTCTTTTAATTTCTTTAAAATAATTTTGTTTACATCCAAAAAAATTAATTAACATTTCTTTTAAAATAATTTTTATTGATTTTCCAGGCCGACGGCGTTGTAACTTCTGGTTTGACCCCTCTCCATTATGCTTGCCATCGAGGATATTTTGCTGCTGCAAAGCTTCTCCTTGTTCGTGGCGCTAAAGTAAGCCTTACATATTTTTTAAACATCCAACCATAAAATATTTTTAAAGGTAAATGCAGTGGACACAATTGGATATTCAGCAGTGCATTTATGCGCTGAAAAAGGGTTTTTCCAATTACTTAAACTTTTACTTGGTTATATGGCTCGTGTGGGTTTTGTTCAACAGTGTGATGATAAAGTTCAATTTCCTTCTCGAGATTTGGCTGATGAACCCCTTCATTTGGCTATTGAAAGAGGGCATTATGAATGTGCAAAATTATTACTTGAAAATGGAGCAGATCCAAATACCAGATATTTTAGTGGACCTGAAATTACTTTAGTTTCTTCAATTGAAACAAATTTCTTTCGACTTTTATTGAGTTTTGGCGCAGATCCAAATGTTCATTCTCGTGATGGATTAACACCTTTAATGAAAGCTTGTCGACATCGAGAAAAAGGAATAAAAACTATTAAAGTTTTATTGGATTATGGTGCAAATATAAATGCTCAAGGTCGAGCAAGGCAAGAAAAGAAAACAGCTTTACATTATGCAGTATTAAGTGGATGTGTGGAACTCATTAATTTTTTAATTGAAGTTTGTTTTGAGACACATAATTTTATTATTTTTTTAAAACTTTTTTAAATTTTTAGAATGGTGCCAATGTAAATATGCCCAAAGATTATGATAAACCATCAGTTTTGGACACTTCAATTTTAAAAGATAATTTGGAAATTGTTAAATTAATTCTTGATGCCGGCGCTAATCCAAATGCAATGCATGGCAACCTTGGGTCAGCTTTACACATTGCGCTTTGTACAGTTCGTGAACAACAATATGAAATGATTGAATTATTACTTAAATATGGAGCAGATCCAAATCATCACGGGGAAGACTCAGATGGTAGAATGATGCGTTCACCATTTGTTGAATACATGAGATCCACGACTTTGGATAACAAAGTTATCAAATTACTTTTAAGTCATGGAGCCAAAGTTGTTGGAAAACAATCTCAACAAGATGCTCGAGGGCAATTGAGAAATATTGTAAATATGTTTAAAACTTATCCTATTTTGGGTCAACACATGCTCAGTTTGGCTGACGACGTGGATCATCACACTATGGAGAGGTTTTGTGTTTCTGAATCACTTTCCACTGAAGCTAAAGAATATTTGGTTAAGTACACAAGGTAATATTATCATAAATTTTCAAAATAAATAATAGAAAATTTTCATTGTAGGAACCCAAGAAGCCTTCAGCAACTTGCAAGGTTGCAGCTTCGATCCTTGCTTCAACCATTAAAACCTGAAAAAGTTGATACTCTTCCATTGCCTTCAATGATGAAAAATTACATCCTTGGAGCACATTGAAAATCGTAACCATTATTTGTATTTTATGTTTATTTGCCACACCAACATTAAACCATTGCCTTTCTTCTTATTCTCAAAAAACGCCTTTCAGCTACAAAAACTAAAAACATATGTTGCTGCCTCCCATATTTTTTCTGTAAATACTGATTTTTTTTTTAACCTCAAAAAATTATTTATTTGTTTGTACATATATTTTTTTTATTTTCTTTCACACAAAATTTTTGTTCTTACGAGTCCTCACTTATTTATTTGGAAAAAAGCACAATTAAAACTGTCAAAAAAAGTGCGAAAAATTATTTATTTGTTGTTTGATGGGTCATTTTATTTTTTATTTGTACATATTTTAAGCTTCATTTTTTGTAAATAATGATTTGTATTAACTTTTGAAATAAAAATTTTAATTTGACTTTGATACTACAAAATGAATTAATTACAAAATTTTCGAACGAATGAATATATTACAGCAAATATTGAAACCGTATCAGTAAAAAGTAATGGACAATGAATACTAATTAAGCTTTGTAATATTGTTCTTCGGTACATAGACAATTACTAGTAAGCTTTAAAAAACGGGTGATAAAAGTTGATCAGGATGAACAAACTAACAAAAAAATGTATTTTTGAAATATAAATCACGAATATATGCCAGCAAATAAAATATCTTTAGGTGATTTTTTCATATCTTCGTAACTTGAACTATCCATACTATCTGGTTCGCTTTCGCTTTCTCTATCTTCATCAACCTTTTCATCTTTTTTAACTTCTTTACACTCTTCCATTAAAACTATGAAGTATAAAAACGGATGGTCGACTATGAACTTCTCTGGTGGGGATGCGTTCATAGGCATGGCACCACATAAGGTAACAGCTGATGCTTCTGTACCTTTTTCATCAACCTAAATAGAAAAAGAAGAGTTTAGATTAAATTTTTTTTAATGTGCTAACGTTTATGGTAGCCTTGTGTACAGCTTTATTTATCTTATGGTCCTGATCAAACATCCGAGATAAATCAGCCCCATTTTCAAAAATATCATGGATACCAAGATTTTGCAAAGTATTTTTTAAATCATATTCTGCTGATATATCAAATACCGGCATAGTGACATCAATTTTTTCATCGATGAAATTGCTAAAAATAAAAATATATATAATTTTCTTTTATCCTTCCTAGTAATTTTGATTGTTATTTCGTTCGTCATTTCGCGCTTGGAAATGCTTCATGGGAAAATTGAAAGATAAATGACAAAATTTGCATAAATGTAAATAAAAGCGTCGGGAAGGAAGATTTCGTTTGCATTGCATAAAAACGAAGCGGTAGTGAGCGGTGGTCAATTTTTTGAGGTGCTTTATAGGTTTGGTATCCTTGAAAACGTCTTTATAAGATCCAAATTGAGAGTATGCTTAGAATTATTGGCAATTGATGAGTAAGCTATGGAAGATGCGGGAGGAATTTTAGTACAATCTTTGAGGATCTTAAAGAAGTAAATTTGACTATGATGTTGCAGCGATGAGGATCTTATAATTAATGACTAATTTTTTTTAATAATTTGCATAAAACATATTTCAAGGCCGGCCGGAGCCGCCGGCGGCTGTTCTAGTATTTAATAAACATGGAAATGTTTCCGCGCAATATAATTTTATTTTCGATATTTTGTATAAACTTGGAAAAGATTCCAGGAAAATTATCAGAAGAAGATAAAAAATTTGCATAAAGGAAATTGGATTTAAACTTTTGATTATTCATGTATAATGAAATATAAAAAAGTTTAATTACTAGCCTTGGCCGATGGTGATTTAATTTTATTTTTAAAATTTATTTGAGAAAAGTGGAAATACTTGCAAAAAATATCAGAAATTTTTTCCTTTGATCTTTCCAATGCGACTTTTACCTTCATTTTTTTAAAATTCATTTTATTGTTTCATAAATACTTACTATTCAGTACATTTCATGAACATCGAAAAATCCATCGATTCAATCAAATCATTAAGTCCATTTTTTTCATTTGGCAAAACAACAAACATATAAGTTTTCCTGCTTCTGTAAGGAATCCCAACAGCCTTCCATGTTTCACCTTCCGTAAAATTGAGATCGTACAAATTACCAGTCATCATATCCATTTTTCGTGGGGGTTCGGAATAAAACATTGCTTTATGTCGAGGATTAAATGGTGATGACCAATTTGAAATAAAATAAACGGCGTTTACTAGCATTATCGATGTCTCACTTTCAATTTGACTAATTATTTTTTTAATCTTTCCATTAGTTGATTCATTTACAAAATTATTAATTATCTGAAAATTATTCATAAGTAGGGTTGACAATTTTAAGTTTGACGGGAAATAAAAATGATTCGCGAAAATAACTATCTTTCTATCATTAATGCTTTTTCTAATTCAAGCGCATCCAATTATAAGTTTATTTTAGAAATTTTTTGCCAAAAGTTTCTCTCGCTTTAACAATTTTTTCAAAATATACTCGTCCGACACTTGCATGCTATCAATAAAAATATCTTTCAATAGCATTCTCAAATTTTTCTTGAGTGTGAAAAGGATTTTTAGAAAATATTATATATTACATAGAAATCTTACCTCCATAGCGGTGTTATCACAAAAATTAACTTGCTGTATCTGTCCTTCAAATTTTTCTTTCATTTCATCATTAAAAGTCTTTAAAGGTTCCACTTTATTGGAAATAAATAGTTGATTAACTACAACAAATTTAGATGATTGATCTTCTTCAGTTGCTTTACGTTTTCTGGTTGTCGTCGAGCTTTTTGTAGTAAGCATATATAAGTTTTTATGTTTTTCCATAAATTTTGAATAATAATCGATAATTTGTTCACGGGTTTTGTCTAAAAACATAATCGCAAAGCATATATAAAAATAAAAAGTTAAACATACTTTTACCGATAACTTTTGCTATTTCTTCTGCTGTTTTATTATTTGCTCCAAGAAAAACCAAAGCAAGCCCATTGAGTATGGAAGAGGGAGAAAATACTGATGGTTTTTTCAAGCCAACACTTTTCAAAAAATTAAGGCAAAAGTCGACTTCAGATTCAAAACTCATGTTAATATAAAGCCAAATTGAAAACTTTTTTGACGCTTATTTATGTCAATATTATTTTTGGCATTATGTGCTACAATCCGATACATCGGTTTCCGTCGTCCTTATCGGGCGACATCGGGCAACATCGGGCGACATCGGGCGCGCGGGAAAAAAATTTTATTGTTTGAAAAAAAATTTGAAAAAGGAAACTTTCGTGCTAAAATTTAAACTTTTTTTGAAAAATTTTTATGCAAGATTTGGGTTTTAGCACGAAAGTTTCCTTTTTCAAATTTTTTTCAAACAATAGAATTTTTTTCCCGCGCGCCCGATGTCGCCCGATGTCGCCCGATAAGGACGACGGAAACCGATGTATCGGATTGTATATGACAAAAGTTTTTGATTTATAACTTAATACATTTATTATTATCAAAAAATATTGATTAAATTTAAAGCTGTTTCACTATTATTGCAATTGGTTTAAAACATGAAAAATTATTATTTTTTACGATGTTCTTCAATGAATTTTCTAATTGATGGCTTTGTCAAATCAGTAAAGCCATTTGGAACGCCTTTTTCATTACATCCGTATCCCCAAGAGAAAATTCCCTGTAAATTTTTAAATTAATGATAAGTTAATATTCCTTCAAATTTCTTACATAAAGCTCGTAATGGTTACCCTTTTTAATAAATAAAGGGGAACCACTATCACCCGAACATCCAGTGGCCAAAACACCCTCTTCAAAAAATCCAGCACAAATGAGCGTTGGGTTTATTACTTTGCGGCGATCCCTATCTTCGATGTATTCTTTGCATGTTTGATAATTTATAATTGGGATTTTAATAACTTGTAAAAATTTTGGGTATCTGTATATTCCGTAATGAATGCGGGTGGCTCCCCATCCCAAAAATGTCATCATATCACCTGCTTCAACTTTACCAGATGGAAGTGCAATTGGGGCAACAGGAAGAAATAATGTTAAAAAATCAATAGGTTGCTTAAGGCTGAAATGGTTTTAAAAAATAATTCTTAATAGGATATAACAAAAATTTTAGTAAACTTACATGACTACAGCTACGTCATAACCTCCTATAATGCCATGGTATTTGTCATGTTTATAAACATTATCTATTGTCAGATAAGTTCCAACAAATCGTCCGGGATCGCCGACAACGACTTGATAATTATCATAAGATGCTCTAAAGGTTTAAAATAATTAATTATTCTTAATAACATGATACTTACTGTTTACGGAAACAATGAGCAGCTACTATAATAGCCTTACGATCAATGAAAGCGCCACCACAAAAAAGATCACTATCTTGAACATGCTTTACTTTGGTAATAGCAACATTGAAACTGTATTCAACTTCTAATACATGCTTAGGAACTTTTTTGCCACCAGAAATTGCAATCTAAAAATAAAAAATTTACTTTTATTTTCTGTAGCTTTTTATTCCTAAGTTATAGCAATTTTGAATTACTTTTCAGTGTGCAAAGAAAAGTATTTAAAACCGAAAAACCATGATAAAAAGGACATACCACTAGATCCAAACAAAGAAAGTATTCAACAAAAAACAAAAGCTTGACGTTCATAATGATATTAAAAAAATATGGATAAAAAAATTAATGTAAATTTGTTTTAATTATAATATTGAAGAAAAATAGAAATTTAAGTTGAAAATCAATCTATGCACTTTCAAACAGGGTTGTCTCAATTTAAGTGAACATAAAAAATATAACTTCTTTTCTTTTTTTAATCGTGCTTTTATACTCGACTTTTCCATCAGAACTTCATGCACACATAAACCCTACTTTCTTATTGCAAGTATGCCATCCGATTAAAGCCTATACTAAAAAAACACCTACTCGTCATAATGACGTTCGTGGACAAGGACTCAAGCAAGTCACAATGGTTCGATGAAAAAAACTTGCAAAATAAATGAAGTTTAGATTCTTTTTTTCTTAAGAGTTTGCACAAGCCTTATTCATAAAAAACAGCTGAGCGTCATGATGACGTTGGTAGGCTGGGCACAAGCAAAACACAATGTTTCTTTAAACAAAAATTGTTGCAAAATTAGTGGTGTATGGCTCAAAAGAAAAGATTATCAGAGAAGAGGAATGAAAAAATAAAAAGAAATATTCGACGACTATTTTTTAACTAGAAATGTGAAAAAATGTAATTTACAGGAAATGCTAATCGCAACATATTTAAAAGATTCATTTAAATGAGTAAAGCAATAAAGGTGAACATTTCTGATATTTATGACATTTAAAATAGCATTTTGTGAGTTTAAAAATTTATTATATAAATTTTTAGAATGATGCGGATGTAAATATGCATCTACAAAAACTAAAAACATATGTTGCTGCCTCCCATTTTTTTTTCCTGTAAATACTGATTTATTTTTTTAACCTCAAAAAATTATTTATTTGTTTGTACATATATTTTTTTTATTTTCTTTCAAACAAAATTTTTGTTCTTACGAGTCCTCACTTATTTATTTGGAAAAAAGCACAATTAAAACTGTCAAAAAAAGTGCGAAAAATTATTTATTTGTTGTTTGATGGGTCATTTTATTTTTTATTTGTACCTATTTTAAAGGGAGTGTCCCAAACGATGAGAATAATTTTACTACGACGGGTGTTCCTAGCCCGAAAGTTTCATTGTCTCAAAAGCTTACAAAGTGCTACGAATTTTTGTAGCTTTTTGTAGCATTTTGAGAAAATTTCGTAAGCTTTTGAAAAAACTTTGTAAAACTTTGTAAGACTTTGAGACAGTGAAGAAAAACTTTCGGGCTAGGAACACCCGCTGTAAGGGTTTTCTCATCGTTTGGGACACTCCCTTTAAAGCTTCTTTTTTTGTTGTAAATAATGATTTGTAAAAACTTTGATTAAAAATTTAATTTGACTTTGACAATACAAAATGAATTAATTACAAATTACTCAAAGCTTTCATGCTTTCAGAAATTAACTTTTTTAAAGATATATTTAATCTTTTTTGTGAACACTTTGAAGACTTAGAAAAGCTAGGAGTTCAGTTTTATTCTAAAATAAACATCCTGTTAGATGTGTTTGAAATGCGCGAAATGAAAACATTTGCGACTTGTCTTGTTGTAGCCCCTTCTTCTTTGTTTTTTAGCTTACTTTTTAAAACAAGCCAATCGATTTGGCGTTTATTTTTCTTGTTGTCTTTAAAGCTTACAAAAAAAATTCTATCTTTCTTTTTTTTTCTGTGTTAAAACTTTTGCGTGGCTGTTGCTGACCGCAAAAATTTGGGTCAAAAACTTTAAACTTTTTTGTAAAAATTTCTGTATCAATTGGAAACTGTTTTTTCTTCTTCTTTTACTGCTTTTTCAATTATGGGTAATATAATTAGTTATTGGCAAGCAGCTTCAACCCTTCCAAAAGAAGAAGTTGAAGAAATTTCAAAAGAAACTGGAAGTAAGTTTTTTTATTGTTGGAAGCTGCTGCCAACATTGTTCAGGTCTCTTACAAGCGTCTTACTTTCTTTCTTTTTTCAGTTTCACAAAAGCAAATCACAAGACTATATTCCCGTTTTCAATTATTGGACACCCAAGGTCATGGATATCTTGAAAGAGATGATTTACTAAAAATACCTGAACTTTCTAAAAATCCACTTTGTGAAAGAATTGTTGATGGATTTTTTATGGATGATCAAAAAATTAGTGAGCAAATAAGCTTTCGACAATTTGTTAATGTCATTGCACATTTTCGACCAATTAATAAAGACAAAAGTAATAATGTTAATAGTCGAGAAGCTAAACTTCGATGTATGTTATGCCTTCATTTATTAGTCACGAAAATGTAAAAAATATTTTAGTCGCATTTTCCATGTATGATCAAAATTTAAATAATTCTATCACAAGGGATGAATTCAAAGTAAAGTTTTAGCTTTTTTTATTTATAATTTTATGGCTCGAATATGTTTGTTTTCCAGGAAATTCTAAGCATGATGGTTCGCTCTAAAGTCACCGCAGAACAACTTGATCATATTGCGGAAAGAACCATGGATGAAGCAGATATCGATAAAGATGGAATAATTTCATTTGAAGAATTTTGTAAAGCTATGGAAAAAATTGATATTGAACAAAAAATGTCTCTTCGATTTCTTAGTTAATTTATTTTTTTGAAATTAAGAAGACACATTTTAAAATTTTTATTCTCTTCTATTTTATTTTTTTATTTTACTTTGTTACCATTTTACTTATCGTAATCCATATTTTTTCAAGATTTTTATAAAATTCTTATTTAAAAAAAGAGGTGTTACTCTCATTGATATACAGAAAAGCATAATAAATTAATTTGGAAAAAAACCTTCGAGCTATTTTTTATTGCTTTTTTATTCATTAAATATTTTTATTGGCATTTTGGCACATATCCCCAAAGTTTTTTTCGAGTCATTTACAAAATCTTCCTTTCATTATTTTTCAAGATTTATTAAATTTTTATCCTTAAAATTATTACATCATTATGGAATTCCATCAATATTTATCCATTTCTAAAAAACCACTAGATAAAAATGATAAACAATTAATTTGCTATGTTAATTGCCCGATTAACCAACTTTTCCTTATAATTTATAATAAAGAAAATGAAGAAGTCGATAAACTTCTTCTTGATCCTATCTCTTTATTTGATAATCTTTCTTTTTACAATAATATCAAAGCTGTAATTTTCAATATCAACGATTTTCAACATCCCGATTATTCAAATAATATTTGTTATCGTCTTATGGTGGCTGAAAAACTTCGAAAACAAAATATTCCATTTCGTTTTCTTACTCCCCTTACTTTTATTACAACCCTTCCATTAGCTGCTGCAAATGTTCATTTAAAATTTGATGAAATTGTATTAATTGTTTTGCCACAAACTTATCAATGGGATGTGTATGAATTACGTCGAACTAATGAAGGTTATATTATTGAAAACGGTAGAGAATTTAAATATGATTCAACCAACAAAAATTTTGAAAAAATGAAAACAGTAGTTATTGGTTCTCGTTCTCCCAAATTAATTATTGCTGCAGATTTTTTGAACAAATATCCAGCGGTAATGAAGAATTTACAAAAAAATATTTTAAAATCTAAAAAACTCATTGCTATTCCATCTATTCGACCTATAGAGCAAGCAAGAGCTTTAGAAGCGATGGTTAAGCGGATAAACGATTCATCATTTAATGATTTTCATGTTATTAATAAATGTGAACAATCTACTTTTGTTTCTCGTGGTTGTTGTGCATGTGAAAAAGCAGATCTTTTGCTTAGTGCAAAAACCCATGAAAATTTGCCGATTAATAAGACAACTTTTGTTTCGAAATCAAAAGAAAGGCTTTTTGTAAGTTTTAATCTAGCATTTAAAAATTCTCTGATTTCAATTTATTTTTCGTACTTATTTCAGTTATCTACCTTTGATTCTGAAACGGACGAAATTTGTAACATCTCAAAAATTGATCCTATTGAAGAAAAATGTCATAGAATAAAAGTTTCTTTAGTTATAGACGAAAATTATTTACCAAATGTTTATCAAGAACCCTTTATTATTCCTGGAATTGAATCCATGCCTAATATACTCAATTCAAAGAAAATCTTAAATATCCCTGTAATTGCAATTTTTGACAACACGTCAGTTATATGCTTGCAAGGAGAAAATGGTTATGAATTTATGAAATCATGGAATGGTAAGACCACAAAAATCCGTATCTTAGCTAGTTGTACAAACCCTTCAAATTTCAGGGTTATATGGTAGTGATATGTATCTTTGTTTCGATCAAAAAAAGCCTCGACTTATTAAAGATATTACAGAAGTGGATTTTGACGATACTTCCATGGTATACGGTAAGTTTATAAATCCGTAAGATTCTTTGATGCAATTTTTTAAATTTAGATTTGCTCAAAATTATGTCACGTAAACCTGAAAATATTGAAGGTAACGTCCGATGGAACTTTAGTATCACAAAGGATAATGATAACCATGTCTTGGTAGAATTCGATTACTTTGATGGAACTCGTAAAGCTTCTTCTCCATCCTTTCTTATGGCCTTGATTTTAAAAAACCATCTTAAAGCAATCAAAGCCGAAATTGGAATAAAACCAAACAAAATAGGTTTTTACTTCGTTGATGAATATTCTATGGAAGAAAGGAACAACTTAGAATTTGTAATTTCTGAAGCTTGTAAGCTTTTGAAAATTGATTTTATTTTTGTTGAACACCCATAGATTTATTTAGCTTTTGTTTTTATCCGTAACTTAAAAATATTATATTTATTTTTGTACATTCAATAAGAGTTTTACAATTTACAAATTTTTTAAATAATATGATAAAATATAAAAAATTGAGATAATTACTTTTTTTTTGCGTTACAAAATTAATTAATACAAATAAATGCCATGATGATAACAAAGGAGAAGAAGAGGGTATGGAGGAGAAAAAGTTTATAAAAAAATCGAGTATACAAACATTCAAATTCAAATATATATATATTTTTGCTACGAATAAATCAAACTTTAAAATTCACACTGCTAAAAAAGTTAAAAAAGCATTAAAATTTAAATAAAGAAAAATGGTTAAAGCAAACCTCGTCCTTGGGCATATCGATTACTATTAGCAATACAAAATCTTCGAACCAAATAAAATGAGCAGCAAACTAATAATAAAACAACGATCAAGGACCTAAATTTATTTTTTTATGAAGTTACTTCTTTACTTTTTTCAAAGCTATAAAATCTGTGCTAACACAAACACCAAAAATAATATTAAAGCTTGTCCCAGAAAAATTATAATAAGCGTATGTGATTTTTTATTATTATCAATATAAAGCAGAAATTGCACAACAAAATTATAAAAAAGCATATTTTGTGGATGGAAAAAAATAAGGGTTAAAGGCAATTATTGCAGCCAATTAAAAATTAAATATATGTGGCGAGAATAAAAATAATAAAGAAAATAGAAATACAATACTTTTAAGAATGGGTATTTTGAATTTTACGAATAGGGAAAAAATTAAAATAGGTTTAAGGAAGTAACTGATTTTTTTGTGATTTAAAAATAGTGATGTGGATTCAAAAGGGAAAGTTGTAGCGTGGTGCTCTAAAAAAATAAAACAATAAAGCATTTAAATGAATTTTGTAATAATTATCGCTGATCTTTCTAAAGTGGTTTTTTAAATAAAAGTCTGTGTGTTAAGTGTTTTTTAAACAGAAAAGACATACATATACAATAACAGAAATTTAAACCGAAAATGCTTGCATTATGAAATCGACACTAGACATAAAACAAACAAGGAAAAAGAAAGCTTCCATTAAAATGAAGAAATTATTTTTAATGGCTATTAATTTTTAAAAAAATTAAAACAAGAAAATACAAAAAAATCTTCTAAATTTGGCATAATTTCATGCCGCAGAGTTACAGTATTATTTTTAACAAAATATCAGAAAACTTTTGATAGTAAAAATAATAAAGTTATCTTTGGTAGAATGGGAGCAAGAGTAAAAACAAATAAAAAAGAAATTCTTCCCACGCTGCTGCAGAAAACCCCTAACATTTTTATTTTTCGAAAAAGTCAACAAAAAATCCTTAATTTTTATTTTTGCAAACAATGCAAACATTGTGACTATCATTAAGAAAGAGAGATTTACTAAAGATAAAATTTTGCTTGATTCACAGAAGAAAAAAATAAGATAAAACTTATGTAGTGCTTAATTTACAATATTTAATGTTTGATAAACATAAAAAAAGCGCCGATGAATATTTGCTTGGCGAAAATGACGTAAATGCAGCTTTAGAATTAGTCAGTGATTTTTAAAACAAAAATGAAATTAAGTGTTTACGAAATATTGAAATAATGTGATGCAATGTGAGCAATTTAACTAATGGATTTGTGAGACAAAAAAACTTAATAGGCTATAATAATATTTGGAAAATGGCTACCTTTTTTGGTAAAAGCAAAAAGGGTAAAAGTAAAAACAATTATAAAAAAAATGCTGGATGGAAATTGAATGAAAAAATAACCGGAATAAAGCCATTTAAAAATGCACACACAAAAAAATACAAGCAACAAGCTATCTCTACCACCGAAGCAAACGGGTTACAACTAAAAATATTGTGGCGTACCCTAGTCCAAAGCCAGTACCATAGCCCCCATAGCCACCACCGCCATAGCCTCCAGCTCCATTGCCTCTGCAACATTCATAACCGCAGCAATATTCATTATATCCACAACCCCAAACAATTTCACGAGGGCGAGAATTATCAGGAAGATAAATATTTCCAAATTGAGGATCTGATGCATCCATAGGCATTCGGCACATGGATTGTCCCGCGCCTCCACGGTAGTAATTTGATCCCCAATAATATGGTCGATTGTTCCACCTAAAAATAAACAATTTTTTTATATAAAAAAGAAATTGACAATGGAGGAGGCTTCTCTTACATCATAGGTGACATAGCATTTCGAATTATAGCTTTTCCAGCTTGATACGTCAAATACCCTGCTGCTGCACCAACAATAGCACTTTTGAATTGATTTGAGCGAACAAAAGAGCCAACTCCACTTTTTGTGTATCTAAAATATATATTTATTTTTAACGAATTTTTTTTCTGAGACTAAAATAAAATCTAACTTTGGGCCTGAACTTCTTCCATACCCTCCTGAACTTCCATGATATCCTCCACTGCCGTATCCGCCTCCACCGGAGCCTTTATAATTGTTACTGCTTCCTTGGTGTCCACCAGAATTTCCGATATGACTTTTTCCAGCTTGATTGTAACCACCGCTCCCAGCGCCACCAGTATTTCGGGTGCCACCAAAAATGCCACCACCACTTCCGCCTCTGTTTCTGGCAGCTGAAGCACCTCTCGATCTTAAAATTTAGCTTTTCGTTAAAAAAAAATCAATGATCAAAGTAATAAATCAACGACAAATTATACAAACCTTCCCATAGATATTCCACCGCGTTTGCATCCTACTTGATCAAAATAAACAAATAAAATAAGTATTGACAGCCATAACTGTCTTAAAATGGAAGAGTAATCCATTAACAAAAATGGAAGATGCAAAAAAATAAGGAAATAAAATTAACTAAAAAAAAGAAGTAAATAAAGAAAAACATTTATTTTAAAGTTGAAAAAGGAAGTCTAAGAAAAAAATGAACGCGGAAAAAACATATAAAAAAGTAATGTTAAAAAAAGAAGACGATGTTGTTTGTTGGTGAGTAAAAAAAGTAAGTTGAATTGAAAAGGATAAATAGTTAGTCAATTTGTAGAAAGTGAAATGAGAGAATGAAAATTAAAAAGAAAGAAATGGAATATAACAACAAATTGAGAGAGCCTTTTAGCTTTTTTTTACTTTTAGTCTGCTGTTTCCTGCTATCTATCTCTATCTGTGTTTTTTTTTGCGCAGTAGGAGACAAGTGGCAAAAGCTTGAAAAAATAAAATAAAGGTTGTGTTAGCACAGGCGAAAGCAGCAGCAGCAAAAACACTAACAGCAGCATAGCAGCTTTAAGGCCAGCGTTCCCAATCATCTGCCTTTCTATCTTTTACAGAGAAAAAGACAAAACAAAAAATGAATAGTAGCACAAAAGCAATACCAACAACAATAGCGATGTATCGCTTTTTTAAAATAAATAAAAAATGTGTTTTAAAAAGCGAACAACTAACAACTTTCTTTCACGTCCTTGTGTTTTTTTACTGATAATTTTAAGAAGGTTATTTTTGTTGTTAAGAACGCCGCCATTAAGACGACAAAATGAAATAATAGACTACTCCCACGAGGTTGGATGGCTTTTTATTTAGTGAGATAAGAATTTAAAGAAAGCTAATGCTCTTTCGTGATGATGATGAGACAAGGTGAAATGTTTTTTAAACTTTTAAAAATTAGTCATCGATTACAAACATATTCTATTTTTATTTCAATTTAATTATATCTGTGGTTACATTTACATAGAAAAATTACTCATACATTGAAAATGGATTGATACACGCATAATGACGTACATACAAGTTATTTCGATTTTTAGAATAAAAATTAATCAATAAAAAAAAATGTTGGCAAATAAATGGGAAATGAAAATGGAAAAAAAAAACAACAACAGCAGCCTACCGCTTGCTTTTTTTGACTTTGAAGCTTCATTTCAAAAAAAAACTACATTCATTTAGCTTTTAGCTTTTATAATGGTGCTTTCTTACTAAAAAAAATATGGCGTTGATGCTCTTCTCTCATGTTATTTTTTGTTCTCCACTCTCTCCACTTTTTTTTCTCTTTTACTCTTTTGGCGCTATATTTTGAAAGTTGTTTTGTTTGGGGGCAATGCAACAACAACAAGGAAAAAAAACAAAGGTTAAAATAACGTTTTTGGGACCATAAAAAAACAAAAAAAGCATGTGTGTTGAAGAGACAACAACAAGAGAGGAAATTGCTAGGGGTAATTTACACAAAAAAAAAACAATTCACGTTTTTCAATTAAATTCAGACAGAAAAAAACGAGCGATCAAAAAAGTGAATCGAAAAAGTTTCATATTGTTGTTTCCATGAAAATGTAAAAATAATTCGGTTTAATTGATTTCACAAATTTTTGGTTAAAAAGTGTAAATGAAATAAGTGAAAAAGATTGTTGTTTTTTATCGCAAAAATAAAAAAATAATGGGAATGGTTTTTGGTATCTCAAATGAAAAAAAGAGTGAACAAAAAAACAACAACGATCTGTCAAAAAATATTTTTTAACAAAAACAAGCATCTCTTCCTTTCTTTGCAACCTCGAAAAGAAAAAAAAAGAGTGCCACGGATGTTTGTGTTTGTTTGTGGCAGTCGCAGATTGCCAACTGCTGCTTGCTGTTGTTGTGTTCGACGAACCTTTATCGATTCACATGCATAAATATAAAAAAGCAAAAGTCCGGCCTTGAAGTCGTCGATCTATCATTTTTTTCGAAGAAAAATAAAAAGTATCGTGGAAATAAAATAAAGTAAATGATTCGTTAAAAAAAAAGAAAAGTTTTGAGGTTTGATATCTTTTTTCTTTGTTTTGTTTTAAAAATAAAAATTTACAATCAAAAGGGGAAAAGAAAATAAAATACGAGGAAAACAAAAAATTTATACAAAAAAAAATTAAGAATAGCAATGCTCAGAGAAATAAATTTACTCTAATACTTTTGTTGAGGATAGTACCCTGATTGTTGCTGATCAGGATGGGGAGGATATTGCTGCTGGGGTTGATAAGGCTGATTAGAATATTGTTGGGGTTGTTGTTGTTGTTGCTGCTGTTGCTGGGAATAAGGTTGCATAGGATATGATTGACCGTAAGCTAAAAATAAAAATAAATTATAAAACGATGATGATTCATAAATCCAATTTTTTTTATCGGAGAATTTCATTATCGATGATTGATGAAGAAGAAAAAAAATGACTCACATGGACCCTCATATTTTTGTCCATCATCATAATAATGTTCTTCTTGATGGCGATTATTTGAAGATGATGGAAGGCACGATTCAATAGAGCTACGACATAATTTATATGCAAGGAAACAGCAACAGCATGCAAGAAGGGCAATTAATAGAAGAACACTAAAAATCTGCATAAAGATGCGATAATAATTAATTCACACAGACAATATTAAAAAATTAATATTAAACTTAAAAAATGTTAGTAAATAGGACAAACACAAAATGTTAGTTAAGGGTAAGATAGTTCTAAAGAAATTTACCCCAGGATAATTCCAAAAATGCTAGTTCCACTACCGCCATGAGAAGACGAACCATTAGGATTATTATTAACATTTTGTTGAACGGGAGCTGGACAACAATCGGTTCCACAACATACTTCACTGCCTTGTTTGCAACTCCAAACAATTTCTTTGGGACGGGTGCCATTAGCAAATTGAAGCTAAAAAATATTTCAAATTAATTATTTTGCCGGCAAATAAAGCTTTAAATAAAAGTTTAAAATATATTTTTGGTCTCAGAATGAAAGTTTTAGAGACAAGCTTCCATCTTTTTATAAATCTTACTTGTGATAATAAAGTATTTGGATCAGGTGTAGTTGAAGCACCTGGAGCAAGAGTGGTAGCTCCAGAAGAAGCGGTTGTAGTTTCAGTTGGAACATTTTGAATCAAATTACTCAAAGGCATGCTGCAGCTTATTTCTCCAGGTTTTTGTTGTTGATATTGTTTATCCCAATAATAATCTCGATTATTATTATGGAATGGAGTTGATGGAGATCCAATAATGGCTTTACCAATTTCAAATGCAGCTAAGCCACCAATGGTTCCAAGGGCTGCACCAGCCAAAGCAGTTTTGAATGTACTTCCACGGCTTGCTGAACCGATGCCATTTCCAGGGGCAAAACTAAAAACAGAATAATAATTAAAGTGGAATCGAAAAAAGTGGCTTACTGAGATTGGCCTCCACCAAATCCTCCACGATTGTTATTGATCCCTCCGCCACCGAATCCAGGCTGTCCGCCACCAAATCCTCCTTGGTTGGGTTGAGGCCGGAATCCACCTTGATTTGGTTGAAACCCTTGATTGGGTTGTGGATGGAATCCTGAATTTTGTTGGGGATGAAATCCTTGATTAGATTGGGGATGGAAACCTGGAATGAAAGAAAGAAAAAATGCAAATTTCCAAAAGATGAAAATTTGGTCAACTCATACCTCCTCCACCTGCACCACCACCACCTACTGGTGGACCATTATTCCGTGCTGCACTGCTACCTCTAAACCCTCCTCCACCACTCGATCGTCTGGAATCGACGGGATTTGTAAGTAATAATATACAAATAAATAACACTTGTTTGAACATAACTAAAAAAACTGTTATAAAAATGGAGCTAAACTACAGAAGCAATGAGAAGTTTTTAAAAATTGATGACAAATAAAGCAACATAAAAAAACGGTTTCGATCGCGAAAACCATGAAAGCAGTTTACATAACGACACATATAAAAAAACAACGCTATTGAAGGCCAAAACAAAAAAAAACAAATTTCGGAGAGTTTAAAACGATGGATGGTGCGTTAACCAAAAAAAGGAAGGAAAGGTAGGGAAGGCTATGTCTCCATGACAACTTTCTTTTATTTTCTTTATTTCAAAATATAAAAAGTAATCGCAACTTTTTCCAAAAGTAAAAAAAAACAAAAACTCAATAATCAGAACAAGATTCCAAAAAAATGGATGGGTAAAAATCGTCTGATACACGTAGAAAAAAAAAGTTTTGAAATCGATTTTATGTAGCATCAGCCTATCGACGTCGTGAAAAAGTAGCGGCGGCAGTGGCGTCAAAAAAATATTCGGTTGTCGTCGGAGTTCCTTTTTTTCTGTAAAAAAGAATGATTTTTCTGAGGCTGGAGAGGAAAAATGAAGATGAAATAGATGCGCAGCAAAGGAGAGTCACAGTCACACAAACATGGATGGTCGATATTATTCAATTTAAAAAAAAATAATAACAAAATTGACAGTCAAAGGAAAAAGAGAGAGAGAGAATCAATTGCAAATCATTTTTTTTTTCTCTTTCATCCTTTTTTCGGAAATAAAATCAAAAACCACCACACCTTATTTATGATGCCTTATGGCAATGATAAAATAAAATAACGTTTTTTTGACGAAAAAAAGTTTACCAAACAAGATAAAAAAAGAGCTAAACCGGAATCGTCAAAAATCAAAAAATGGAAATAAACAAACAAAAAAACACCATCACCTTGAAAAATAAAAAAGTTCACCATTCGTTGACAAAAAAAAGTTAAATGAAAATAAAAATAAATGAAGGAAGTTAATAAATAAAATTTAAGTTAGTTCAGAAGAAAAAAAACGGGGGTAAAATAGGATAAGTAACAGGTTAACTAACGGACGACGACCAGTAAAATAATAACATTGCGCAAGAAACGAATGGAAAAAATAATACATAAAACAATCAATGATGATGATGAAGGTGAAGGGGCGAGAGATGCGAGATGAATAAACAAAAATGATGAAAATAAAAAAATTAAAGGTATGTATGTATACCATTTTTAAAATGAGAGTAGGTGGAACGGAAAATAATAACGGATAAAGGAAGGAAGACTTTTTATGGGATAAAACAAGGAAAAGAAGTTGTTATTTTCGGGTTATTAGTAACCACAAGTGAAACATAAAAAGTTGGAAAAAGAAGGTAAATAAATGGAATAAAAAAGTGGATCAAAAAACCAAAAGCGCAAATACAAGGTGTAATATTTACGAAAATGGATTTTGGCGGGTATGCTTATGACAGAAACTCAATGCCAAATAAAAAAAGGTCATAACGAGGATTGATTTATAATTTTATAATTTCTTCTCCAGCAGAAATAAATTAATAGATGGAATTTACCAACAGCATTAAAACCAAGGAATTTTTAAATGTGTACATCAAAGTTTAATTCGAGAACAAATTATAAATGAAAATTTACAAATAAAGTATAAAAGCAAGAAAATTTTCTTCTTTGTTACTTACCTTTTTTTGCATTCAAAAGTAAAATTATAAATTTTGAATTTCACATATTAATGGTTTACGAGTGCCAACAATCATAAACAAAAGTTATTAGAATTAATTGAATTATTTCTACTTTTTGGAGCTCATGCGAATATTAATTTCCAACATTTTGGATATCCGATTCAAAGATATCTCAAATAACATTCATTTGCTTTTCTGCTCTTGCTCTCGCTTCTTGAATTTTCTTTAAAAAAACTAGCTTATATTTTGATTTGGGTGATGAAAAAAATTCAAAGAAACAAAAAAAGCGCTTTTTTATTTTTCCACGACGACTGTGTTCATTTCAGTTCACAGGAAGCAACACCGAAGTGTATTTATCAGTCAGCAGTCAGGTGAACTCCTTGTGAGCAGCATCGAGCGAGCAGCGATTGCGCGTAATACTTGTGAGAAGAAAAAAAAAATAACGTTGAAAGAAAAAAAGTACGAAATCGAATCATTTTTTAAAAACTTTTTTGCCGTAATTATTATATACAAAAAACTACACTTTGAAGTAAATTTATTTTACAGAAAATGTTCAGATTTTTTTAAACCTTGATTTTTGCCTTTTTTGTTGTTATTTTTCTTTTTGCAACCAACATACTTTTTTTAGAAGAACGGCGCCACATTGTCGTCGTTGTTGTTGTTGGATATTTTCTTCTTTTTTCTTCTTCCGTTTGCGACCGTCCACTGCATTTTTCACCTTTTTCTACGCTTCTTTTTTTAATGGCAGTTTCAAATTTTGATCATTTTTTTTGTTGTTTTTTAAATTTGGGGCTTTCGCTTTGATTCATTTTTGCGCGAGATTTTTAATTTATAAATTTCGAAACAAAGCTTTTAATTTTCATTTTTTCCTAGGGTAGCCGCTTTTTAGGAATGATGAACCAGTTTTTTGGACAAGCCGGAAGCGGAGTAGCGCGATTTCTTGGTTGGAAACAAGGTAACTATTTTCCATTTCTTTTTGACTTTGATGAAATATTTTTTTAAGGTGACGAAGATGAAGGATGGTCAAAAAAAGCTATAGAAACATTAACCAAAAAATTACAAAAACACAATAAAGATGCTTTAAATTTATTAGATAAAGTTTTGGCCAATGAAGGGAAAGATCCAAGTGAATGTGTAACAATTCCAAGGTCCATCGATGGCAGGCTTCAAATTGCACATCGAAAAGCTTTGCCTCATGTTATTTATTGTCGAGTTTATCGATGGCCTGATTTACAATCTCATAATGAATTGAAAGCTAAAACTTGCTGTAGATATTGCTTTGAATCGGGTCAAAAAGAAGTTTGCATAAATCCTTATCATTATGACAGAGTGGATAGTGCAAATGTCTTGCCACCAGTATTAGTGCCAAGATATTCAGAAGGTCCTCCACCACAATTATTAGAACCTAATTTAATTAATATGCGAAACAACGATTTGGGAATGCCATCGAATATTGATGCTACGAGGGATGTTTATAATAGCAACAATATTTATGCCGCTGGTGGAAATAACAGTGTAAGTTTTTTTACTTTCATAAAAAAATTTACTATTGAGTTAAATGTGGAAATAATTTTTCCAAAAAAAATTGACAAAAATGTTTCGCCATAATTTATTATTATTTTTTGATAACCAAAAATTAAAGACAAAAATAAATTGATTAATTAAAAACCTTAATCACAATTTCCGCTTTTTCTTTTCTCTTTTCTTTTTAACGTTAATCTTTTTCTTCATGCTTGTTTCACGTGTTTTTATTTAAGGCATAGATAGTTAAAAAAGCCACCGCATAAAAATATGTATGACAGCGCGGCTTATATTTTTTTAAAACGGCTACAGTAGCCAGGAACATAGATGTTTTTTCATTTTCATTTTCTTTTAATTTGTCTCAGCAAAAAAAAAATAATTTATGATATCATAAAGTGCCACTTTTATTTCTATTTAAAGAAATATTTATTATTTTATTTTTAGATGAAAGAAAGCTAAACTCTTTTTCTTCTTTCTCTCTTTTTTTAATCTCATCCATCGACTTTACTTTGAACCTTTACAAATTTGTACTATGGCTTTTATATGCATGCAAGAAAAAAAAGTATAACCTTTATAAAATAATAATACCTTAGATTTGAGGCAAGAAAAAAATAAAAAATAAAGATTTATGCTTCAAGTGCCTAGAAAATTCCATAAAAAATGGTTTTAATTTGCTTGGCACAAAAGCTACCGTAGTTCCAAAGAGCATAGTTTTTTTCCATTTTAAACTTCTCTGCAAAAAATTACACCGACAAAATAAATTTTTATTTTATTTTTTTTAAGATAATAAATAATCAACAACAACAAATTATTCAACCAATGATACCTAACATTGCTCCTCCACTTGGATACAAACAACTTTTAATACCGCCATGTGAAGATTGGGCAACAATAAATTATTATGAAATGAATACAAGAGTTGGACCATCGATAAAAGTTTCAGCGCCATCGATTAGGATCGATGGTTTCACAGATCCTAATAATTCTACAGTAATTTCATTGGGTCTTTTTTCAAATGTTAATCGAAATGCAACGATTGAAAATACAAGAAAACATATTGGAAATGGTTCGAATTTAAAAAAAATTAAAGAAAAGATAAAAATATTCAAATTTTTTAGGAGTAAAATTAACCTATGTTCGAAATCATGGCTCCCTTTATGCCGAATGTTTGAGTAACAGCGCAATTTTCGTGCAATCAAGAAATTGCAATTATTTGCATAATTTTCATCCAACAACGGTTTGCAAAATTTCTAATGGAGTTTCACTTAAAATTTTTGATTTGGATGCTTTTGTTCAGGTAAAAATTATAAAATTAATAAAAAAATTTAAATATTTATTTTTTTTTCAGCTTCTAAATAATTGCGGCCAAATGGGTTTCAATAAAAATTATGATTTAACTAAAATGACAATTATTCGTATGTCATTTGTAAAAGGATGGGGTGCAGAATATCAACGACAAGATGTTACATCAACTCCATGTTGGATTGAAATACATTTACATGAGCCACTTAAAGTACGTTTTTTGTTATTGCATAAAAATCGATTTATAAAAAACAGGTTTAAAAAAAAGATTAACTAAACATTTTTGGTTTTTTTTTTCAGTGCCTTGACGAAGCTCTAAAATCTATGGAACCCTCCACTGAACCGATCTCATCTGTTTCATAGACATTTTTTGGAAACACAGCTTTTTTAACTTTTTTTCTGTAAAAATTTCTTTATTTTTTTTTTAATAATTTTTTTTTCTTTGCTATTAATGGTTTTATTTCTTCTTGTAAATATAATAAATTTAATAGCAACTATCATGTCGTCACAGTTTTTTGGAGGATGACCTTGGGCAACAAAAAAAATATAATTCTCAACGATCATTGTCCCAATAAAAAAAGCGAAGGAAAATCCCAGTTTTTTTTTTCTTCGAAGGATTCTCTTTTTTTGTTATTAAATAACTCCACCTCTCTCATTTATTTTTATTTTTGCTTGCTTCTTGCTTATTTTGATTATTGGATGGGAAAAAGAAAAGAACAAACATCACAAACAAACAACGCCAACCAACTCATTCTCTCTTTTTCACTCCGCCTTTTTATCGATCAATGTTCCCCCTTTTTCCCCGTTCTCTTCTTTTCTTTCTTTTTTTTTTGCCATAGCCACCAACCACCACTCTTCCTTCTAATACCAGTCAGTCGAGATAGAAGAGAGAGAAAAATAGGCAGCAACAACAATGCTATTATATTTTTCATTGCATCTTTTTCCGCCTTGCCCAGTCTCTTGCCGACATAAACTATTTTCAATTTTTCTCTCTCACATTTTTTTCTCCTTGATACCTTTCTTTGTGCGTCTCGAATAGCCTCAATAAGAAAGGCGTTCGTCCGGGGTATGTGAAAATATGTATTTATTTTTTTTTTTTTTTGCATCAGCATCGATGTTGTTGTCAATCTTTTTTTCTTTCTTTTCTTCTCCTTTTCAAATTTATTCGGTTTAGCTGTCGCTGTTTTGTCAGTCGGTGTGACCCATTTAAGAGGGAAGTCCGAATGTGCGTGTTTCTCTCATCAAAAAGTATTCGTCTGAAGAATA
The DNA here is from genome assembly GCA_028622995.1 of Panagrolaimus kolymaensis. Lineage (NCBI taxonomy): Eukaryota > Metazoa > Nematoda > Chromadorea > Rhabditida > Panagrolaimidae > Panagrolaimus > Panagrolaimus kolymaensis. Next base: position 1,317,209 of record JAJQJQ010000055.1, on the reverse strand, counting down.
AACTATCTATCGTTTTTTTTATTTCTGTGGCAGTAGTTAGTGAGGAGCCTCTGTTTTATTGCGCTGATTGCTAATCATAACGATTTGATCATTTTTATTCTGAAGCTCTATGGTTTATTTGTCTTCTCTGAATTAGATTTTTTTACTTACCTTGACTTCCTTTAAAAAAATTCAAATAATTAGTTTTTAGTATTTTCTTTGACAAATTACGATTTTTGGTTCTGATGAGTTTTTCCTTTTTCCACAAAAAACCTTTTACTTTTAGCTTTTTTTGATTGCATTTAATTTTTGTTGTTTGATTTTTATTATTATAAAAACAAACTATCATTTAACTAACAACCCAACCACCTAAACCGCCTCTTCGCTGTCTCTTTTTTCTCTATTGATGTCACTCTCTCTCTCTATCTCCCGTCCCTTGCATGTTTTTAAACCAATCTCTTGCTCCTTTATTATTATTTTTGTGAGTTTTAAAAGTAATAAAAAGTTATTTTTATATCACAAAAATAATATTTTTCTTTTCCTTAAATAACTTTATCCTAAAAATTACTTAAAGATATTTGTCGTCTTTTAACCTTTTTCTCAAAAATAGCAAAGAAATAAATAATATTTTGTATTTGATCAAAGAACTCTTTTTTCCTTTCAATAATTTTTAAACGTGAAAGCAACTAACTTTTTTCCCACAAATAAAAACGTGTTTGGTTCTTTGACTTTTTTTTGTTGATTGGATTTGATTGTATTTTTTCTTTCTTTTTCTAATAATTTTTTGAACGTTTAAACTTTTAGTTTTTTTTTAATTTCATCGATGCCAGTAATCTATTTTCCAACTGGCGGCTTTTAATATGAGCTTTCAACAATATAATACTCAACCCATTGTTTCATCAAATATTAAACATTTATTGCCTCAACAACAACAAACAATTAATCAACATAATTCTTCAGCTATGTTAAATTTTATTGTCCCTATTTATGCCCAGGTAAGAAGATAATGATGACGTCGATAATAAAAATAAAACCTTTAATTTTTTTTAGACTACTCCTGGTTTTGGTAATACAGACTTGGGCCAAGCTATAGTTTCAGGAGCTTCAGCTAATCAGCAACAATTAGCTGTAAAAGATATTGGAAGGCTGGATTCGTCAGGTAAGAAAAACAAATTTAAAAAAGGTTGAAAAGATTAAATAAATTTTTTGCACCAAAAAAAGTTTGCAGACAAAACCTTTCGCGTTGAGATTAAAAAAAATAACTTTTATTTTCGGAAAAGTAATCTATTTTAAATCCGGGGGCCTCAAAGGTTTAATTTAGTTGTCATTAAATATAAAAAAATAAAACTAAATTATTAAATGCTGCTGCTGCAAAAAAAAAATGAGTTCAATAATCACATTTTTCAATTTGGCACAGCAAAAAAATTATTTACATACTGTAATCTTTAAATTTAAGAATAAACTTTTCACTCATAATCTCATAAATCTAATGAAGTTTCAGGGCTTTCTGATATTGCACATCGATGCTATCAAGTGGGTGATTATGATGGAGCTGAAAAACATTGCTTGGAAATTCTTGCCACTGATCCAACCCATGTTGGAGCAATGCTTTTGCTTTCTTCAGTTTATTTTCAGCGTCGAGATTTTGACAAGTAAATAATTCAAATTTAATAAATTTCTTCTAAATTTCAAATTTTAGATCAATGTTATATTCCACCAAAGCCATTCAAGCCAATCCAAAATGTGCTGAAGCATATAGTAATTTAGCAAATGTTTATAAAGAGAGACAACAATTCCACGAAGCCCTCGAACATTATAAACATGCAGTAAATTTGAAACCCGATTTTATTGATGGTTATGTTAATCTCGCCACTGCTTATGTATCAGTTGGACAACTTGAACAAGCTGCGCATGCATATATTATGGCACTTCAATACAACCCAGATTTATATTGCGTTCGAAGTGATTTGGGGAATTTATTTAAAGTTATGGGAAGGCTTGAAGAAGCAAAAGTAAGCATTATTTAATCAAATATTAAATTTTTCGAAAAAAAGCAATAAATTTTACTAAACAGACTAGCATTTTTAAAAATTAAATTTTAGGTTTGTTATTTGAAAGCCATTGAAACCCAGCCCCGTTTTGCAGTAGCATGGTCAAATATTGGTTGTGTATTCAGCAGTCAAGGAGAATTATGGTTAGCTATTCATCATTTTGAGAGAGCCATTTCATTAGATCCTAATTTTGTTGATGCATTAATTAATATGGGAAATGTTTTAAAAGAAGCTAGAATATTTGATCGGTAAATTACTTTAAAATCTGCAGAAAATTCTTACTAAAAATGTAAAAAATTTTAGGGCTGTGGCTGCATATCTTCGAGCATTGGCTTTAGTTCCTAATCATGCCGTCGTCCATGGAAATTTAGCTTGCGTTTATTATGAACAAGGGTAAAAAACATTCAATCCAAAAAATAAATTATATATATAAATTTTTAGAAATATTGAATTAGCAATAGAAACCTACAAACGTGCCATCGATCTCCAACCCAACTTCCCCGATGCATATTGTAATTTAGCAAACGCACTCAAAGAAAAAGGAATGGTTGCTGACGCAGAAGCCGCATATTTAACCGCATTGCAATTATGTCCAAATCATGCAGATTCTCAAAATAATCTTGCAAATATTAAGCGAGAACAAGGATTGATTGATGAAGCGACAGATCTTTATCGAAAAGCTTTGGAAACTTATCCCGAATTTGCTGCAGCCCACAGTAATTTAGCTTCAATCCTCCAACAACAAGGTCGACTCCAAGAAGCAATAATGCATTATAAAGAAGCAATTCGAATTCAACCTACTTTCGCTGATGCATATTCAAATATGGGAAATACTTTAAAAGAGATGGGCGATATAAATGGTGCATTGCAATGTTATGCAAGAGCAATACAAATTAACCCAGCTTTTGCTGATGCACATAGTAATTTGGCGAGTATTCATAAAGATTCAGGAAATATTCCAGATGCTATTCAAAGTTATTACACAGCTTTGAGATTAAAAAGTGATTTCCCCGATGCTTTTTGTAATTTGGCACATTGCCTTCAAATAATTTGTGATTGGACTGATTATGATTCTCGAATGCGAAGATTAGTGGCAATTGTGGAAGATCAACTTAATAAGAAACGCCTTCCTTCTGTGCATCCTCATCATTCCATGTTATATCCACTTTCACATTCTCAAAGAATGGCAATTGCAGCTAAACATGCTCAATTATGCGTGGAAAAAGTTCAAGCCCTTCATAAACCTGCATATGATTTCTCTAATGTTAAACTCCCTCCAAATGGCCGACTTCGAATTGGATATGTCTCCTCCGATTTTGGCAATCATCCGACCAGTCATTTAATGCAATCCATTCCTGGCATGCATGATCGAAGTAAAGTTGAAATTTTTTGTTATGCTTTGTCGGTGAATGATGGAACAAATTTTCGTCTAAAATTAATGAATGAATCCGAACATTTTACTGATTTATCTCCCATTCCCTGTAATGGCACAGCTGCAGATATAATTTACAAAGATGGAATTCATATTCTTGTAAATATGAATGGTTATACAAAAGGTGCAAGAAATGAAATATTTGCTTTACGCCCTGCACCTGTTCAAGTTATGTGGCTTGGATATCCAGGAACATCGGGAGCATCATTTATGGATTATATTATTACTGATGCTGTGACTTCACCATTAAATTTAGCTCATGCTTATAGTGAAAAACTTGCATATATGCCGAATACTTTCTTCGTGGGAGATCATGCTCAAATGTTAAAACATTTAAAAGAACGGGTAATTTTAAAAGAAAAAAGTGATACTTCGACTGTGAGTCGAGATACTGTAACGGTTGTGAATGCAGCAAATTTGGCTCCATTGTTATCTAAAAGTGACGTCAAGGGATTTGTAAGAGAAACGGAAATCTCAGATGGACCTGAAAGATCTCCAATTAAGCATGAAGTAAATATTCCAATTGTGGAGGTTCCAACCACCGAATCCGTAATAAATATGATTGGATCTGGATTGATTGCAGCAAATGTTGAAGGAGTGCCCGTACAAAATGGTTTAACAACTTTGAATCAAGTAAGCAAATTTGGAACTAAAAAATGAATATATAAAGATAAATATTTTTTTATTTTTAGACTCACATTAAAGCTGCAACGGGAGAAGAAGTACCTCAAACTATTTTGGTTACAAGTAGACAACAATATGGCCTCCCTGAAGATGCTATAGTTTATTGTAATTTTAATCAACTCTACAAAATTGATCCATCAACTTTGGAAATGTGGTGCGAAATTCTTAAAAAAGTTCCAAACAGCGTTCTTTGGCTTTTGCGTTTTCCATTCCATGGCGAACCAAATGTTTTGCATTTTGTTGCTGAATGTGGCCTCGATATTAAACGAGTTATTTTTTCTAATGTGGCCGCTAAAGAAGAGCATGTACGAAGAGGGCAACTTGCAGATGTATGTTTAGATACTCCATTATGTAATGGACATACAACAGGAATGGATATATTATGGACGGGTACTCCTATGGTTACAATGCCATTGGAAACTTTAGCCTCTCGAGTGGCTTCCAGCCAACTTTGTGCTCTTGGCGTTCCAGAATTGGTTGCGGATAATCGAGATGAATATGTAAATATTGCTGTGAGATTGGGAAATGAAGTCGAATTGTAAGTTTCCAAAAAATTTGCATATCCATTTTTTTAAATCAAATACTTTTTTTAGTTTAAATCATATTCGTGCAAAAGTATGGCAATCGAGAACCACATCAGCCCTTTTTGATGTCAAACAATATTGCACAGATATTGAAAACCTTTTTTATAAAATATGGAAACGTCACGAAGAACGAAAATCACCTGATCATATTACAAATTAATTAGTGTATAGCTGATACTCATCATCAATTTAAAACCTTATACTCATTTTAATTTAATTATTTTATTCCACCAATATACTATTTTTTGTTTGCCCTCCTCAATTTTTTTATTTTTAGCGAAAAGAAAAAAAAGATGCCGGTTTATAATTTTCTCTCAAATTGTGGTTGTTTTTTATTATTATTTTTATTACGGTACTACTAATCTTCGTTCCTATGGAATGGTTTCATATATGTAAATAAATTTTTTTTCTTCATTTGTTGTTATTCTTTATCTTTTTTTCTTCACCATTTTATTATTAATTTGTCTATTAATTTATTTTCATTAAAATGGAAGGCAAACAAATATATTTTTTACTAACAATATTAAGGGTTTTAAATATTTAAAGAATTGGTATATTTTTAGCATTGGGATTTTTGTCTTTCTTTTTTTGTATCATTATTTTTGGACAATTTTTTTATCTTGGTGAATAAATTTTTTTTAAAACAGATGAATTTTATTTTATTTTGCACTTATGAAGACGGCGAGTAACAAAAGTTTAGAAATTTTGCTTTTTAAATCTTACTCACTCTTCTTGAAAGTAACCAAAAATTTGTAAAAAAAAAACTAATTTTAGTATCAATAATAAACAGTCCAACAAACCCAGATTTTTAAAAATAGAAAAAATTAATTATGAATGGAAATTTTGAAAAAGTGCAGTGGATTTCTGTAGTTTTTTAATATTTTTATTTTTAATCCAAACTATAAAATAAAGGGTTGCAGCCGAACGAGTTTAGTTGATAATGCTTTAACAGTCATGAAGTCTATTTTTTTGTGTCGTCAGCAAGAAACTCAAAAACACAAGGATCCATTTATTTTGCTTACGTAGATGCTTACTGATAAAAAGCTTAATTCGGAAGAAAAAGAAGAAAGAGTAAATACATGATTATCTTTTTCTCAACCACACCATCAAATAAAACCCAATTTTTATGAAAAAATCTTGCTTTTTTCTTTCACAAAGAAAAAATTGTTAGCCATCAAACAAAGGTTGTTCTCTATTTGTTTTTTTAAGAGACAACTGATCTTTGCCAAAAATAAAAATAACAACCATCAATCAAGAGCTAATGAAACTTATTTAGAAACTCATTTTTGATCTTTTATCTTGTTAGAAACACTTTTTTCTTGTTTATAAAAAAGCTTTTTTTGACGTTTCTAAATATTTCTGTTAGATGCATAAATTCCGTAATTTATAATTTTGATTTTTTCCAGATATACTTTTGTATTAAAAATATAACGAAATTAATTTAAACATGGATCAGAGTGAGAAAAATAAAATAACATTTGATAAAATAACGGTACAAAAAATTGGATTTTCTGTAAGTTTTGATATTTATTATTCTAAAATATCTTAATGTTGTTGTTGCATTTATTCATTTTCAAAAAAAATTGCAGATACTACCGATCATAATATTGCTGACATCTTTATTTATTTATAGTTCATTATCAACATCATCAAAAGAGAATCTTAAACTAGCACAATTTCCAATGCCAAAATCTACCCAATTATTTAAATTTGATGAAAACCATTGTTTTAAAACTTGCTCGCAAGCTTAAAATGAAATTTACAGTTCTTTGCTTTCGAACGCAAAAATTGAGAAAAAAAGGGTTAAAGTGCATTCATCAACTTTGGTGGAGTTCAAGAGAAAATAATGCACTGTAAAAGTTTATGAGATAATTTAATGCAAAAAAATATTTTCAGAATTGAAATAGTTGAAAGTATTCCCCAAAATTTAACCTTTAATGGATTCATTCCGAGCACACATGGGCATTGGGTACCTTTGGGTACCTTTTCAGGTACCTTATAGGCAGCAGGCAGCATGAGATTTTGGAGATAGACAGCAAGCAAAACAAGAAAAAAATTAAAAAAGTTGAGAAAAAATGGTGTAAATGAGAGAAAGTAATAAAAAAAGAAAGAGGAAAGAAAAAAGAAAAGAAAAAAGGAAAAGAAAAATGAAAAGGAAGACGGAATATAAGTTAATAATGTGCTCTTTTACCTTTATATTATTTATAGGCATGGCGCTTGCTGCCTATTAATTTATTTTAAGGCAGCCATGTTTTAGGCCTTAGGATTTATTTAAAAATTGGATTTGCTGCTGCCTTTAACTTGTTTAAAGGCAGCAATGATTGCACACGCGCTTTCATTGATAAGCAGCAATTTATTGAATCATGAAGCCAAAAATATAAACAATCTAAAACTTTTTTTGACACGTTTACGAGTAATTTTTTTGCTTTGAAGTACGAAAAAATTTAAGTTTTTTTTTTGAAATATTCAAATGATTTCATTTGCTTTCATACATTAAAAGGAACTTCTTTACTTTGAGCATCCCATCCCGCCTTTGAAATTTTTTTTTTCGATTTTTCTCTCTCGAAATTTGCATTTGAAAATTTTTGCAGTATGTAAGGTAAGAGAGCAAAAATAATATTTTAGAGAAATTGATTAATTGTAAATTGCGATCCACAATTAGGTTTTAAAAATTTACGATTTCCAAAAAATATCATAAGATGGAGGAATACGGTTCCAAGAACTTAAAAATTTTCTTAATTTTTATTTTCTACTAATAGCATAATATATTAAAGTCGTGGTAATATCCCAATTTTTTTTCAAAAAAATAATATACAATATTTATTTACATCTCGAAATTGTGGTACTCCAGCTTTTTGAAACGTTGCTTTTTGGATAAGGTTTTAATTAAAGAAATAATTTAAACGAAAGTTATGAAAGTTTAAAAAAGGGTTGGTGTAGTATTGAGTACATACTTCTCCTTTTTTGGATTCGACTATATCAGTGTTAGAAGAAAATCTGAAATTTTAATAATTCTTGTAAAATTGTTCTACTTTTGAATGGTCTAAACTAAAAATGATTCTCATTTAACAGCTAAACTCTTTATTGATTAAAGTTAAATCGAAAAATGCAAATGTTAAATGAAGCATTTATTTTTTTACTAATAAAGTAAGCTGAACAATATCTAAATTGCTAACTTTTCTTTAATATTTACGAAAACATAATTATTTTTTTTTAACAAAAAGTCTTATAATTTATTTATTGTTATTAAGAAATTCTTAAAATTTTTAAAAATACTTTATGAGCTACTATTTAACGATTTTTAAAATCGAATTGATCCTATTCGCTTTTTAATTTTCCAGATTATTGATGATTTTTCTCAATCACCGTATGTAAATTACGGCAAAGACAATACTTTTAGTTGCTTCATCAAGCTTTCCAAACTTGATTAATATTTGTGAAAAAGAAAATTAGATCTGAATTTTTTTATCTCGAATAACTCGGACATATAATTTAAATTGAATGACTAATAGACAACTAAACCAACTTTTTAAAACCAGTTAATCACATGCTTCTGAAAACTTAAAAAAAAAATTAAAATTCTTTAGCTTTGCAAAGAGCTAAATGATATTAAAAAAATATTAAATTCGTTTAACTAATCTATCTTCAGCTTTTAAAGATTATTAAGTTTGAAGTATTTTAGATGCAAAAAATGATTATAAACTTTAAAAAAAATAAAAAGTCTAGCATGCCAATTTTCGATTTTTAAAGTCGCAAAATTAGAACATTGGGGTGAGTTAAATTGCCGTATATGAGAAAAAAAATTAAGAAAAAAGCACAGGGAGAACCCTTTGCTCATTTATAGGCAGCAAAATTTTCAAAATCTAAGGTACCTATACGCCCATGTGTGATTCCGAGGACAACATTAGAAGCTTGGTCGGAGTTAATTTTAAAAGCTCACAGCATTCTTTCAATTGCTGCATATAAATCTTCTTTGCGAGGAAAACACGTGTTTGGGAATGTTACTCGATTTTACTCCAATGAAGTAAGCCATTGTTTTTTTGCAAATATAAAAAAGTTTTATTCAAAATATATCTTTTTACTTTTTTTTTGTAGGGTGAAATTGTTTATGATATTTTTAAAAATGCTGAAAAAAATAGAAAACTTGAAATTCGCATGGTTGAAAATGGCAGCCCTTCTAAAGATAAAGGAGACAACGAAGATGGAAAAAGTTTACATAAAGAAGGTAGCAAAATAATATTTTCCTTTTGATAAAATAATTGAATTTTTTTAGGGATTTTAACACGAAGAACTTTAATTGTTAAAAATTTATTTGGTGCCGGCACGATGCATTCCAAATTTTTAATTGCTGATCAAACAGATTTTTATATGGGTTCAGCAAATCTTGATTGGAGGTCGTTGAATCAAAAAATGGAACTTGGAATATTTGTTACTAATTGCGCATGTTTAACTGAAGATTTAACAAATATTTTTAATAATTATTGGCAGAGTTCTAATGTGGACACAATAGACAAGTATAACGAGATACAACGTCACCAGCCTCCAGCAATGTATAACATGCAAAATCCTTTAGTTATTGAAGACGCTGGAGTGAAAACAGAAATTTATTTAGCTGTGAGTATAAAGACGCTCTTTGCCTTTTTTATTCCATGCTTTTTTAATTTTACGGCTGCTTTTTAAACCTATTTTTTCAGACTTCCCCCAAAACTAAAGAAAACCCAAGCCGAACATGGGATTTGGATGCAATCCTTTATGAAATATCCCGATCAAATAAATATTTGTACATTCATGGAATGGATTATTTTCCAATGTTTATTTATTCTCAAAATCGGAAGTAAAAAAGCTTTTTTTCTATATTTCGTTATTAAAAACACTCAAATCTTTTTTTATTTTAAGATTCTGGCCAATAATTGACAACGCATTGAGAGCAGCAATTTTGCGAGGTGTGGATGTAAAAATTATTGTTGCAGCTTTGCATTATCCTGAAATTTCTTTAAGGTTTTTAAAATCCTTGGAAAGTCTCAAAGGAATTAATAATCGAGCAACAATAGAAGTTGTAAGCAAAAATCAAATAATTTTTTTTATCAAAAACGAAACAAATCATTTTCTGATTTTAATAATTTCATTTTAGCGAGTGTTCAAAGTTCCTGCATCATCCACAGCTGAAGCAATAATAAAACGAGAGAGAAGAACACATAATAAATTTATGGTAACAGAAAGTTCAGCGATTATTGGTAAATGGCTTTTTTATCTTTAATTTTGTAATTCAAAAGCGAATTTTTTATAGGAACTTCAAATTGGTCGGGCGATTATTTTGAGGGAAAAAGCACGGGTGTTGCAGTGGTTGTCAAACAAAAAAATAATGGAAGGCAGCCATTCATAAACTCGCTGAAAGACATATTTATGAGAGATTGGGATAGCAACTATGCACATAGCCTTCAAGAGTATTTGGAAAAATGTGTGGATAATAATAATTCGGGTGATTTTTGTGAAATAGAAAAAGATACTTCGCTACTTGCAAATTAAAAAAGAATATGTGAAAGCTATGTATGTTTAGTTTGTGGATAGTTCATAATTGCTAATAATGTAAATTGATGTTCATTGAAATTTGTAAAAAAAAAAGTTGAATAAAAAATTTAAAAATATTTAATAAAAAGTAATTTAAAAAATGAATTTAAAAAAAAATTAGAGTGAAATATCTGTTCGACTTAATAGTTCGTCCAAAAAATTAATTGTTTCATTTTTGAATTGATTTGATTGTGGCGGAGCATTAATGTGCGAAGAAGTAATGTTTTCCAATGCTAACTCAAATTTAATAAATGGAGGACGTTGTAATGGCTTTGGGCCAACAGCTTTAGCAAAAGATTCGGGAGGAACGCAATAAAAAATTATACAGTCCTCAAATATAGTCAAAGGGTGCAGATTATGCCCCAATGGGCAACTGTGCATTGATTGACAACTGGAGAATCCACCAAATTCAATGGCCCCAGCAGCGCCAAACTGCATGTCATAACTTATACAAATAAAAACTTCATCAAGTAATTCAACGATATCATAATGTTCAGGACATCCATTTGTTCTTGTAAGAACATTTTCTCCATCTTTTATAAATAAACCACCAAATAATGCACCTTCATTACCATTGTTAGCTGTAGCTGTATTTTCTTGATTTTGACACCAATAATCTGTAAGTTTTACTTCGTCTTTAACATTTCCAGAATAAAAGGTTTTAGCGTAAAATGGTATATCAAATTCCACATTTTTTTCAAAAAAAGGAACGGCTTCATAATTTTGTGGACATACAGTTTTTCCTGTTTTTGGATGCTTTCTAATATATGGCTGACAAATTGTGTCTGGACGATGATTTACTATCCTGCTTTGATGATCATGGAATTTAGCCGAATAATCTAGTATTTCCTCAAAATTATTTAAAATTCTTCCGCGGTAGTTGCCATGAGGAGTTGTAACAAAATCTTTCAGTGCTACACAATCACGAAAAACGCCGCCAAAATATAATTTTTCTTCTTTAACATCACACGATCCATCATTAAAATTTGCCTAAAATATACTTTTTTAAAAACTACAAATCAAAAAAATAAACTACAGACTTCTGGATCAAAATTATCTGCATTTGGATTTGTACATCCTTTATCAGTATTGACTTAATAATATTTTTTGGTAGCGTTTTTGAGCATATTTTGAACTATTAAAAGAGTTACGGTATCAAAATTGGGTAAAGTATTTTGGTGAATAAGGGAATAAAGAAAGATTCCTTCGTGTTCTAATCCTACCAAGCTGTCAATGTGCATTACATTCCCCTAAAAAATGAAAAATATATTTTTACAAAAAATAGATAACTAAAAAACTATTCTTTTTTGGGCTTACATTATTTTCAGACGCCAGAATTCTTCGAACATCAGGTCCGCCTTTGGTTTCAACCGTTGAATATCGAGTCATATTTTCCATTCCGGTTTTTTTGGTATACTTGTTTTCATCGTGGGATGCAATTCCTCCACCAAATAAACCTAAGAACGACATAGATAGTTCGCTTTTTACAGTATTTAATTTAGCTTCATCATTTGATTCGCTGCTTGTGTCAATAAACCATTTCGAAGTGATCATGGATCCAGTTAAAACTTTGTTGACTACATGAGTTCCATAATCGCGAATAATAACTTCAGCTTGATATTTCGCGAGAGTTGGAAATCCTTTATCCAATGAATCAATGATTTCTTTTATTTTATCTGCAAAAGCTTCATCCAATCCTTCTTTTTCTTCAGCAATAAAAGTAAAAGCTTTATAACCAATTCTTGATTCCATCATTATCGTTGATTTATGAGATAAATATTTTTTTATTTCTTGACTTCCTTCACTAAATGTTCCAGCATTTTCACAACTTCAACAAAATTTCCTTAAAGTAATTTTGGAATTCTTTATTAAGCATTACCTTCTTAGTTTTAGCATCGAGCAACTTTTGGACCATGTAAATCAACTATTACAAAATTGATTGCTGATCAATATGATAAAGTAAACGCATATGTTCTAAATCCAAAATTTGTAATAAAAGCTACGATCAAACTTTATGGCGAATCTTTTCTTATTCTTTATTCAGATCCAATGAGCAATGCAGAGAAAGTGATACCAAGTCCAGCTGGAACCAATGCCTTTGAATTATGTAAATATTCAAGTAAATATGAAGAAATGAGCCCTAAAAATGCGGCAAATGCTGCTCAAAATATATACAGCAAGGGATTTGTCACGTATACAAGGACTGAAACAACTAAATATCCTGATGATCTTAATGTCCAGCAACTCACCAACATTGTTTTAAATTATTTAAAAAAACTTTTTGTAAAAATTAGTGATGGCATAAACGAAGAATTCCTTACAATGAATGATTTATTAAAAAATGATATATTTGAACGTGGTGAAGATAAAGGCGATCATCCACCAATAATGCCAACTGATTTGTTTTATGAATATTTTCTTCAGAATTATTTAAATCTCAACGATGAGTTAAAAGAAGAATAAAAAATGAATATCAAGTTTTTGTTTACATTTGTAAACGATTTTTGGCTTCGTCGATGGATGACTGCGTTTATAATCATCGTATTGCTGAAATATATATTGGTACCATACTTTTTCAATATGAATACATTCGAGTGAAAACTCTTGGCTTCACAAAATTGCTACAATGGGAGCAAATTAATGAAAAAGGCATTGAAAACTTTGATAAAATTTTTGTTCGTGGTTCAACATTTGATGTTTCAAAAGTTGAAATTGAAAAATGTCCACCTCCATTTTATCTTTCCGAACATGATCTCATTCAAAAAATGGAAGATTTTTCTATTGGAACTGATGGTACTATTCCTAATCACATTGAAAATCTTTTAAACGATGGGTTTGTAATCGTACAAGTAGAGAATCGAATTCGAACTCTGAAACCAACGCCTCTTGCCATTCAACTTGTAAAATATTACAATGAAGCAATCCCTGATCTTGTTGATCCTAATTATAGAAAGAATTTTGAAGCTGCGATGAAGGATGTTGCTGATGGAAGAAAGGGTTTTGTTGAAGTCAAATTTTTCATACAACTTTCTCTTTAAAGCTTCGCATTTCAGGTTTATGAAAATTACATGAATGAAATGATTGATTTGTTTGAAAAACTTAAGACATGTTTGTTTTAATTCTTCCAAAATATATTTAAAAAAATCGTTTTTAGATTTTGAAGCTGCATCCCTTAATAAGAATTCCCAAGCAAATAAGCATTAGTTGGACGATGCGAGCTTTCACGTTGTCCATTTCATTTTGAGCAACTTTCTTTTGTACCTTCTAATTTTGAGATAAATAGATTTTATTGTTTCATTTTGGTAGATTTTATTTTGGTATCCTTATTCAAAACAAAAAAAAATTAATTTTTTTTTCCAAAAAGGCGTAATAAAATAATAAGTAAGCTATACAAAAATTCATTTACTTATAGTCTCGATTTAACTGCCTCGTTGCTTGTCGCTGCTTGTTATTGCTTGTCAATATTCTCACTCGCGCCTAAATTCTATAGCATTTATTTGTCACTCATATATTCATTGTTTTGTTCATTGCAACATTGTTGAGCTCTGTTGAGCAGTTGTTGTACATGTAGTTGAACTAATAAATATTCATCTTTATCTTCTTCTATCTAGGTAACAACATTGGAATTTTTTGAATGTAGCAATACTAAGTTAGCTTTTTTCCTTCCTAGCACTCTTTTTTCTTTCATTTTTTGCTAACAAATGTTTTTTGCTGGGATGGTCTTTCATGATAAATTCGGATCTCCTTACAAAAATGTCCATGGTCCTAATTAAATGATAAAATGAAAGCATAAAAATCTATAACATTTTGACAATAAAAAGTTGAAATCGTACTGATTGGTAATAATTTATTATTTTAATGAATTCCGATATAACATGTAAAGTGCTTTGTTAAAAACAATAGTTTTGTTTTTGAATAATTCTATTGTGTTCGTCACATATATAAGCAAAATCTTTCACGGTTGAAATTTGTAAAATACAAATTGTTTTTAATTTCTATAGCCAGCTAAAAAGTTATGTTTCGTTTTATTTTCGTCACATGTATTCTCCTTTTAGTATTTTCCAATGTTTTTTCTATTAAACCAACAACAACACCCCAAACACCAATTAAAAGTTGTGGAATGGATTTCATTAACCGCCTTGAAAAAGTTTGCGGTGGTGGTCAACCATTGATCAAACACATTTTGTGTACCGGTGAGTTTATGTATTTTATGAATATAAAATATAATAAAAAAGTCTTTCAGAATTGTCAAGCAAATGCTGCGATCGTGGATGCACCGATGCTGAAATCAGAGAATGTTGTTGAAGAAGAAAATTACTAAGATTTTATGCTTAAATTTTTTAAACGTATCATTCAAGAATAAATTTAAAAAGTTCTTTTAAGCTTTTGAATATCCACATGAATGAATAAGCGATAATTAATCTCATATCCCTTTAACTATTTTAAGTAGGGTTCCGACGATTCCCCGAAACCGGGGATTTTCCCCGATTCCCCGGCCCGGGGAAACTCCCCGATTCCCCGTCCCCGACGAATATCGTTCCCCGGCCGGGGATTCCCCGACTCCACTTCCTCAGTCGGGGAATCCCCGACTCCCCGTCCCCGACCCATTTTTTATTCCGGGGAAAAATATTTTATTTTTAAACATGAGATTTGCTTTAAATAACCTCTCACCAATACTAATAAAGGCTAAATATGCTATGATTAATACACAAAAAAATATTTTTCCTTCATAAATTAACATTAAAAAATTTTCGGGGAATTCCCCGGTTACTTTTAGAATTTCGGGGATTCCCCGATTCCCCGTCCCCGACGAATGCTCTCCCCGGCCGGGGAATTCCCCGACTCAAAATCCATTTTCGGGGATTCCCCGTTCCCCGACATTTTCGCATTTCGGGGAATCGTCGGAACCCTAATTTTAAGTAACAAATCATTTACTAAATCTATTTACTTTATTTACGAAAACAATAACCGACGCATGTTCAAAAGAACAAGAAAAAATATTTTTTAAACAAGCGAAAAATAAAACCCGATAAAATTGAACCAAGAATGAATAAACAAAAAAATTATGAAAAAATACAATAAAAAACATTACATTGTTAAAAAAATGGATGATGACAAAATAAGAGAAATTATTATTGTGTAAAAAAAAGGAAAACAAATTATTATGAGTAAAAAAAATTAAAAAATTTAGTGAAATTACAAATATTTACTTATTATTATTACTTTTTTCGATTGATTTTAAGTTAGGAAAAATTAATATGTACGATTTTGGTGTTTAAAAAAACTTTTGAGGACCGGGAAATGTAGTTTTTATGGAAGGATGGATTTCAAGCTCACATATGAACGGAAGCACTGTATCGAACTTGACTTGCTGGACTATGCCATTTTGATGGCCGATACTTGATAAGAAGTTGGCCAGACATGCTATAGGGATTTGTAAAAGCATAGTAGACCCAGCAAGCAACCAAGACGATAATAAACATTAACATAATAACAAATGTCATAATTCCATTTCCTTCTTTTTCTCCATCAGCTGAGGGCTCAGCAGTGGTGGTATTTCTTTCCCCTAAAAATTTTAAACTTTTAGTAAGATTTAGATTATGGGGTTTTTAGGATTTTAAAAAGCTTTTTTACTACAGCCATTTGCCACTAAAAAGATAAACAACAAAATGACGAATGTTTTTCATAGAAAAATTTGATTATTGAAAACCGCTTTTTTTCCATTAATTTATTATATATACTTACGAGGTATAGGCATTAATGGGATGATAGCTGCCGGATGGTCCTTACCAGGTTTTGGAGTGGTGGTTTCTGTAGCTGATGATGGTTTAGTTGGTGGAAGTGTGGATGCATCATCACACATTTTAGCCTTTTCTCTTCCACAATTTCCTTCAACCCATTCTTGTCGGCGGCGATGTAAACTAAAACAAAAGTTACAATTATATATTCTCTCTGTTTTTTGAATATCATAATTTTCTTACCCATCTTCATCCGAGCAAAACCCAGATTCACTTCCTTCAGGTTTACACCAAGAACATGAAAAATAATTTAATGTTGCATTAGCACACGATTCGCAAGTGGTAAATTGCAAGCAAGTTGGAAGAGCTTTGAGAAGAATAATTCCATTTGTAATAACTTTATCAGCTGGAACTGTAATTCTATGATATTCGTGAATCACGCGTTTGCTTGAAGCTGTTGTTGCTAAAAAAAAGGATAAATTTTTTTTATATTCCAAAAAAGTTGGAAAATGTTTAATTTTACCTTCTTCATGTATTTTAATTTTGTGATTAAACAAATATGCATCAGAGACTCCAATTTTGCATGGATGATTTGTATCACTGATATTATTTGCTGGGATTGGAATCTAAAACATAAGACAAAAATAAACAAGTTTTACAATTTTAAATTTTTTTGGGAAATAATTTCCACATTTTTTACAACAGAATTTACTCGCATTTTTATATACAAACCAGATGTCACCATTTTTAAATAATGAAAGTTGGAAAGTAAATTTGCCAGCTGAAAATAAAAAGTTTTTTATTGCTCAAAGTTAATTAATAATTAGTTTTTACCATCTTGATCATCCCTTAATTTAACATTAGACCATTCAACAATAAATTTTTCTCCATTATCACCAAAAATAATATTTGAATCATTTGAAATGGTATCAAAATTTGCCATTAATGGTGCAATATATTGTGTGGCGGCGAGCCAGCTATGGGTTTGATCTCCAACATAGCAAAATCCTCCAGTGGCAATGGTGACATTTCTCAAACTATGTCCATAAAAAGGAAAATCAAAAGTTAATTTAACACCCGCAGCTTTGCGATAAGCATTTTCAAGATGGTCATGTTTCGGTTGTCCAATGACTTTGGGATTTTTAAGCCATTCAATCATATTAACATAATATTTTTCAAATTTGGATGGGTCAGATGCGGTTAAAGTTGTCATATTATAATATGTTAATTCAGTGGTTTCATTTTTATTTTCACTGTCATCCATTTCATAATCGGGTGGAATGGTTGGAAGCCATTTTGGTTGTTGATCACGCTTTTCACGATTTTCACGATTATATTTATCTGCAAATGCTATATCAGCAGAATAATCACCATTTGCTAAAAAAAATTATTGGGGTTATTTTGCTTCAACTTTGGAAAGGTTAAAACTAACCATCGTCATTATAATCTATGACATCCGTTACAGCTGAAGTGTAAATGATCAAAGCCGTTAATGGAATCCATAGCCTCAGCAGCATTTTTTATATATATTCCTAAAAATCAAAGGAAAAAATAAACACTTATTTATCAAAGAAACTTTTTATTTTCATTTTTTTTTCGCGGAAAACAAATAAATCCATTTCTTTAATGATGCAAATTAGTTAAATAAAAAGCAATTTTACCTAGAGGGTCAAAACTCGACTACTATTGTGAAAGCAACAAATCACACCAAATGAATGACTTTATTTTTCTTTTATCAAAGTGGTCTTATTAGAAAATTGGTAGAAGAAGAAGCACATTTGTCATTCAAGCAAAAGCGTTGGACGTTAAAATGATAAATAGCCACGAAACAAAAAATAATGGAAGCCAAAGGCGTTTTTAGCACCCTCGAAAAAAAAGTGATCCATTTCGTTCACTTTAGGTTTTAGGCTTTTTGGTTAACCACGGTTGACACCTGCTCAAATCAACTCTTATATATACTTTGCGTAAAAACAGAAAAAATATCGAATTTGTCAAAAAAAAAGAGAAAGTGAGTGTGAGTAAGAGAGATAATTAAGAAGAATAAAAAAAATGATATATTGGTGTTTAATTTTTATATACGAAAAAAATGTTTATTAGCCAAAAAAACACTACCAGTCAGCGAAAATTAAATACAAATTAGAATGTTTTTTAGCTTAAAAAAAACATGAAAAAAGCAAAACAGAGAAAGTTTTGTAAATAAGAAAGAAAAAAATAAATGAGAAGGGTGAAAGTTTATTATTATACGCATCACGTTAGTTGTGTTTGCAGTTGCAGTTAGTAGTTCTCTTAATATTATTTTTTCATTTATTTATAGTTTTAGTTTTTTTACGAATGAAAAAAAAATGAATGCAATCAATACATTAAAAAAAATAAGAGAGAAGAGAAAACAAAAAAAGACGAAATAAAAAATTGCAGGCCAAATAAAAAAATTATGCTGGCGCGGCCGATGATGACAAGTTAGGTATCGCGCGTCATAGTTTAGGCTGATGGGAATACACAGAGTGTAATAACATCTACAAATCATCATCAAAGAAATTCTAACCCTTGTTAATGATACTTTAAAAAAAATCAGAGTTAGGAATGAGTAAGAAAAACATTGCAAAAAATGATGGAAAAAAATGATGAAAGATGTTCAAAGGTTTAAGGTTTCATAAAGTCAAAGTCAATTTTTTTTGTTGAAAGACAAAGGTTGTTTTATTTTTTCAAAACAAAGCAAAAAAAATAGACAGTTTTTTCTCCCTAGAGTTAAAAAATTTTCCTTTTTATTCTTCTCAGCTTTTTTGCTTGACCTTCAACTTTTTTCTCTACGGCAAAGTCGCTCGTTGTTCGTTGGTTGACACATTAAAAAAAAGAAGTAAAGAAAAAAAGCAGCAGGCCAATAAAGAAAGCAAAAAAGCAAACGACAAGAAAAGACGACAGAAGTGTTGGCTAGTTTTTTTCCATGGTCAAATAATTTTTTTTTGACTTGTGAGGAGTTGCGCGAAGCAAGGTCTTCTTTCTTTTCTTTTTTTATCGTTCGTGTTGTTACTTTTTCTTTTGGGAGGAGGACATAATAAAAAAAGAAAGATGGAGGACGTTGTTCTTGTTCGCACTCATTGATTCCCATTCAATAATTTTTTTATATGTTGTTTTTGAACCATTAAGAGCCTTGTTTTAACTCAACTGAAGGGAAAAAAGAAGAAGGAAAGTCAAAAAAGGGAAAATTCAAAATTTCAAGAGAGGATGTCAACTAATACAATGAGATGGAACTTTGAGAGTGGTTGCGATAACTTTTCAAGTATTACAAAAGCCTTGAAGCATTATTCGAATTTTACGTAACATCAAATAACAATAAAAAAACGTAAGAAAAAAAAAGAAAGAATGAAAAATTTACAAAAGAACAAAGAGAGTTAAGAAATGAATGAAAGATTCCTTTTTTTACCGACTT
Source organism: Panagrolaimus kolymaensis (assembly GCA_028622995.1). Classification (NCBI taxonomy): domain Eukaryota; kingdom Metazoa; phylum Nematoda; class Chromadorea; order Rhabditida; family Panagrolaimidae; genus Panagrolaimus; species Panagrolaimus kolymaensis. The sequence goes on along the minus strand of JAJQJQ010000055.1, from coordinate 1,297,746 downwards.
TGGAATAAGAAAAAAAAGAGGGAGAGAACGTAAAAGACAAAAACAATGCAGACGACGAGGTTGTTTTTATTGTAGTTGCAAATATATATATGTACATATCTTTTTCTTTCCTCAAAAGCGACAAGTGTGCGCGGGAGGAGTTGTTGCGAGCCGAGCCTTCTTCTTTTCCCTTTAAATTTTATGGAAGAAGAAGAGTGTATATTTATTTGTATCTGTCTTCGATGCCTCCTCTGTCGTCGTCTTTAGAGAATGTCACATACGGCAAAGACATAACATCTTTTAGAATAGCGCCTTTAATAGACGACGGACACACTCCCATTCTTCATGGTTGTCGTCCATTTACATAAGAAAAAGAAAAAATAAAAAAAAGGAAAGCACGGCCATCAAACGAACAAATGTGTATGAGATGTTCCTTAAAAGATGTTCTTCATCCTTTGCCTACTTTTTCTTTATTATGTGCTATGTGCCTAAAAGTGAGACACAAAGGCTAAAAAAAGAAAGGAGATGAAAACATCCGTCGCTCGCGCGTGCTTTTTTTGTGGAAATTTATTGTGAAAGTCAATATCGAAAGGTTATTTATTCTCTCACCTTCTTGCCATTTTTAGAAAAAAACTAGCTTTAAGCAAGGTTAGGCAATTAACGAACAAAGCAAAGAAAAAAAAATGAGGGAAGAAAAATAAGCTTTAGGCTCAAACAGATTTTTTTATGGCATATGTAAATGCTAATAGAAAAAAAAGAATAACAAAAATTGGCACAAATGTGTTAGTTACATATACATACATACATATAATGTCAACAACACAAGATTAACTTTCCTTGAGAAAAAAAAGAAAGAAAAGAAAAAATAAACTTCATTCAAAGAATAATAAAACGAAACAAAAAAGAGTTTCTTCCCACGAAATGAACATTTATTTTTTTTATTTTTTACTGAAATAAAATGAAGAGAATAAAAACAAATTGATGAAAAAAAAATGAGAAAAATAAAAGGTATTGAAGCTTGAATCTCCAGCAATTTCTTTTTCTTTTCTTTTTTACCATGCATGAGAATGCTCTGCTTGTTTGTAGTCGTCTCTTTATAGCCTTTTTTTCTCTTTTCATTCACTCTTCTTTTATTTTTTTTATTAAAAAATGGAAATAGAAAAAAGTGTCATAAATTATCATCAATAAAAAAACATAAAAATAAAGAAGGAAATAATTTTATTTTGTGAGAAAAAACCTTTACTCTTTACACATTTTAAAAATAAAAAGCAAGAAAATTCTATTTAATAAAAAAGCTAGGTAATTATATTTACAATCGAACGGGCTCTTTTTTATTATTTCCACTAAAAATGCTTGAAACGAAGCTAGATAAACTGTCCATGCTCGCTCCGCCACTATAATCAATGTATCGAATTCGACGTAAATCTTTTGGATGATATGCGCCATTCCAAATATCAAAGCTTCCTCCACGTTTTCGTTGGCCATATTTTTGTTGAAGGACTGTTGCCAATCTAATGAGATCTGGCACTCGAACCATTCTCCCTCCAACATTAACCAATGCATAACGAGCATCCTTAATTGCTCGGCCAAAGTAATGAATTTTACGAATATATTGAATTCCAACGAGATCAATGCACATGGTTCTGAAAATTTGCAAATATTGGATGATGGAATCCCAAAAAAGTAGCTTACGTAATAGCTAATCCAATAATAATATAAAATAAATCAAAAACAAAAAATTGTTGTTTTACTGGAACAATATCACCAAAACCAACCTAAAATTAGTCTTTTGCTTTTGTATTGCAAAAATAACATTTTTAAACTGGGAAAAATCTTATTTTTTGAATTACTCAGTGATAATTATTTATGGATTATAGTTTAAGATAAACGTACGGTAGTCATAGTAATAAATGAAAAATAAAACCCTTGGAAAAAGTTCCAATTTTCCCATATTCCAAGTAAAAAGGCTCCAATCGCCATATAACCAAGTAAAATGAATGCAATCAAAGACGTCGGAATATTTACGTCCATCTGCTAAAAATTTTTAAATATTCAATATAAAATAATTTCAATTCCAAAAAACTTACATTTAATGGATCATTTGCTTCAATTGGCTGTTCTTCATCCTCTTCATTTAAATTTTCTGTGCTGCTTGTTTTAGGTCGACGCTTTCCGAAATTTTCATAAAGTTTATACAACCAAACAATATTTTCAGATAAAAATTTGCCAATATCCGCAACGGTAATCAAAATTAATGGAACTCCAAAAAGGGCATAAAAAATACAAAAGATTCTTCCTCGAAATGTCACGGGCACGAGATTACCATATCCTATGGTCGTCAATAAAGTTGTGGTATAAAAAACTGCGGTGGTCATAGTCCAACTAAAATCTTCTTGGTTTGCAGGATTTCGAAGATGTGCGACAAAAATAAAGTGAGTGTCAAATGCATCAAACAAGAGTCTCGAAGCATTGTCAACGTGTTCAATAACGCTATTTTCAACAGCTTCTAAAAAGAACAAGAAAGTATGGATTACACAAAAAATTCTAAAAATCAAACACCCAAACAAAAAAATAAATACCTCGGGTGGTAGAATTATCACTCACAAGCAACCATAAATGACTCAACATTCGTTTCCGATTTTCATCAATCAATTTCAAATTTTCAGCTCTCACATAAACTTCATTTGGATGTTCCAAATAATAAAAAATAAATGCTCCTCCAACGATGTAGAGCAAAGATAAAATAATTAAACCAATATGGGGTAAAATAATGCGGGCATATTTTTTCCATGCTGGCATTTCATCCAATACAACCTAAAAAAATTATTTTTATAAGAAATATTAATAAAAATTTCAAAAAGACTCAAAGTTTTCAGTAAAAAAGACGACACAAACAAAAATAAGTAAAACAAAACAAAAAATAGTGTCAATGTTTTTTATGTTACTTAAGAATCTGCCAATCTGCTCACAAAATTTAGTGCTCTTTTTCAAACAAAAAAGAAAGAAAACTATATTGACAAAATTTCATTATCTTATTTTTTTAAATTAACAAAAAACAAAAAGAAAAAAGTGTTAAAAGACGTCTCCAGAAAAAAAAAACATAAAGTGCTACAGTTACGAAAAAATTTTTCTCAACCAAAATGCCTTGTTTTTAAAAAAAAGATATTAGCTTCATTTAGAATTGAGTGTTACCTGTCCAATGGGAAATACATTATGTCCACCAAACATAATTTTAAATTTAGTTCAGGAAATAATTTTTTTAAACAAAACAACAACAAAGAAATGTTTGAATTCAAGCTTTTAACAACCAACAAAACTGTCGTGGCACACGGCAGCGGACGTCGAACAACAGAAGATTAACAACATTTAAAGCTCTTGGGGGATGAATATCTTGAAAAGGATGCTAAGGGAAAAAAGTGAACGATGAAAGTGAGAAATACATAGCTCCCGTATCTTTTCCTATCCTTAACATCAAAAAATAAAAAAATAGCATCATTTGAGTTTTTTTTTCATCGTGAATTGATGTTGTTTTATAACACCATGAGTGGCATCATAAATAGAAAGTAGTGAGATGCAAATGCAAAAAGTTAAGTGATACTCGAAAACAAAACAAAAAAGTTGAGAATGCGCTGCAAAACTAAACTTTATTTAACTTCCAAAAAAAGGAAATTTCAATAGTTTTTAAAAGCGGCAAAGTTTTAATGAAAAAAATTCCAAAACAAAAAAGTGAAAAGTGAAAAGTGAAATGAGTTTTGCTTCTTTGAATTTCCTAAATTTCTGTAGCAATAGCTGCTTCAAAGAGAAAGAAAAGCTGTCGAAAAGAAGCAAAAAATAAATGAAAAAATTCTTCTTTTTTTATTTCGGAAGCGAATAAGAAGGATAAAAGTCAAGTCAAAAAAATGCCTTAGGCAAAAAAGATTCGACGTTCAGTTATTTTGTTAAAAGTTAATAAAATTACCTGCTCATTTGGGAGTAATTCTGCAAGACCCCATGGATCATTCTCATCAGAAATAATATGTTGTTGCCCTCCACCACCACCAAGGATATTACTTCCAGTTGATCGACTTAATAAATATGATGTTTTTCTTTCAGTAAACATTTTTGAAAAATGTAATATTATTCACTTTCAAGTAACAACAAAAAAGAAGCTACTTTCAAATATTTTCCAAAGAAGTATTTTGCTGTTTTAAAATTTATAAAATAAAGAGATTCAGTAAAAACCATTTTTCAAATGGAAAAGAAAAATTTAACTCGATTTTATGTCTCTTATTTGCCGCTGTATTGCATTGCATTTTGGGAGAGGACATAAAATAAACTCTTCTTTTCAATAAAAAACATTAAAATTAGACACAGGCACTATTTTTCTTTTTATCTTTTAAATTTAACGGTATCATCTCATCTCGTTTTTTGTTAGTTTATTGCTACATAAATGAAATGCAAGTAAAATGTTTGGTAGCATTTGGATGATGAAGCACATAAAAGGACCCAAAAGCTTTTTTACATTTTTGCAAATCATAGAAAAATTAGAGTTGAATTAAAATTACTAAAAAACAAATTTTCATAGGTATTCACGATTGACAAATTTACAAACAAATTATAAATTTTAAAAATGAATAACATCAATCAAATATCAAAAAAATTACATTTTGAATCATCCATTTTTATGTTTCACCTGTTTTTCTAAAAGTGAACGCACTGTTTATATTTTCATTCTGCAGTAAATAAAAAGCTTTATTGATTTTTTTCTCCGTCGTTTTTTCTGAGCCATTCATTCTTTAACACCATTGGTCATATAAAAGACGCAAAATGAAAACTAAAATTTAAAAAAATGCGCTGCGCGAAAGTTCGAAATGGCTTTTTTTTAATGATTCATCTTTGTTTTTGTTTTGAATATTTTAATTTAATTTTTGTTTTCATAGTTTTGTAATCAGTAGTTTCTGGAATAAAAACTAAGATAAGATTGTATAATGATATCCTTGATAAAATTCAAAATGACGGTACCAAAATAAGGTAGTTTTTTAACTATGCACTATTTATGGCTTTATTTAAAAAACTGCAATGAACATTATTTAATGATAAAGAATTGCACAATGAAGCTCATATAATCCCAAAATATGTGACGCAAGCAAACGTTTTAAAAGCAGAAAGAACGTTTTTTAATGGTAAAGAATCACTTTATAAATCGATTCGTTTTTACATCTGTAATGCTTCGCGGTCTTTATATTATAATTATTTACAAATCTTAATAACATATAAAAACTTTTATTTAAAAAAATTACTGAAGTTTATGCAAATTATTTTACTGGGTTTCATGATTTATAGCCTTTCGTTTATTCTTTGCAAAATCAAACTCATTTAGCTGAAAGGATTGAAACAAAAATAATTTGGTTAAATATTGCAGCAACAGGAAATTAAATAAAAAAGTGAACGGCTGATGGAATAGTTTTTCTCAAATGAAGAATGGCAAAAGAAGAAAGTTAATTTAAATTTTCTTTTTCTCAGAAAAATAGGTTTCATTTTCTTTCAAATTTTTTTCCAAAAAAACTTATGATAATTTTTTTCTAAATATTAATTTTTTCTATGTCTTATTTTTTCAAGATTTAAAAAAAAAGTTTTCTTCAAAAAAATGGCTCTGTCATAAACAAATAAACATTTCAATTGTATCAAAGAAAAAGGAGACGAAATGGAAGGGAAAGACGACTAAATTAACCAATTACAAATACAATTAAACCTTCTGCATCGGCTTTACCAAATAAAAGAAGAAGAAGAAACAAGAAAAGTAGAAGTAAAGGCATCCCTTCGAAAACGAAAGAAAACTTTCTGTTTCTTGCTATCTTTTTAAAATGGCTTTACTAATTTTTCCTTTTCTCTTTTTATTTTGTTTCAAAGAAAAATAAGATTGCCAATCATCGAATATAAAATCTTGTTCTCTCTTTTATTTAGATTTTTTATATATTTAAAAAACTTTATTTTTTTTTATAAATTTTAGTCAAGTGGTATAGTGGATATTATAAATTAAAAGCTTTCACCTTGTATTTTCTCTGTTAATTAGAATATTTTAGAATTAATTTTTAAGATTAGTAAATTTGGTTTTCCAACTTGTCGTCATTATTGCTCCTTCTTCTTTTTTCTGACCATAAAATATATTTTATTGTGTAGCTCGACATCGTTTATTTATATTTTTTTATAGGTGTTTTATGAAAAAAAATCTAGTGGTGTTCTGTTTTATCCATTCGTCGTTAAATATCGTTTAACAAGATTATTGCCATCGTGTGTCTCTATCATTTTAGACTAAAAATGACGAGAGTTTGTAGTAGTAATTCACGAAGTCGATTTTATAGCTACTTGCGTTACGCTTTAATGATTTAGACGAACCAAAAAATAACGTGAACGAAAAAAAAGAACCGTAATTGGATATTCTTTTTGAGAGAGGAAAAGAAGAATAATGCAATGACGCGAAATTTTTTTACTTCAAAATTGTTTTTTTTTGTGGTACAAGAAGTAACTTTAAAAGTCATAGTAAAAAAAAAGTAATTTTTTAAAGTCTATGGTTTTCCAACATCCATTTCCTTCGAACTTATTGTTTTTTTTAAATTTCAAAGAAATTGGTTTAAAAAATAATATAAAGATAAAATTATTATTATTTGAGCATTTGGCAACCATTTGTTATTTTTTTCTACGGCTGCGGCTTTGTCATTAACAAAAAAACTAGTTGGAGGAGGCAAAGCTAACATTTTTTTGCATCCGTTTTTTTCTATCATAAAATTTATATTTATTGTTCATAATTTTTTTCTTTTCACCGTCGTTGATATTTTACTTTTTTTATATTATTTTCCACATATTGTTGCTATCGATCGAAATATTTTTATTGGAGGAGGAAGTCTAGATGAAAACATACTTTAAGTTGCTTTTATCTTTCAACGAAAATAATTAAGATTCACTTTAGAATTTTTTTTTCGATGGGTAAAAATAAAATTATTATGCAGCTTTCAACATTTATGTTGGCGCAAAAAAAAGCGAAGTGAGTATGACAAAAACAAAGAGGGAAATTTGAGAAGTAACCTTCAAAATATTTTTATTTTTACCTGTGCCATAAAAAAAATATTTTGTTTGCTTTTAAAAATTTTTAACTTTGTCTGCTTATATTTTTATTTTTATACTTGACTTTAAAAAATTTTTCCGTTTTTTTCTTTTATTTTAATTCAAGCTTCTTTTTTTTTCTAAGAAAAACATCAAAAATAAAAAGTTACAAACTTTTTTTTTCATAGTTGGTTAAAGCTATTACTCACTCTCCATCTATCGGCATCAGCGGTGGTGGTGGCTCAAGAGAGGCATTTTAACCATCATGAAGAAAAAATATATTCGCGGCGTGTAAGAAAGAAAGAAAGAACAACAATACTTCATTGGCGTTCTTAACTTCTTCACTTGTCTACTCGTAAACAAAACAAAAAAAAATAAAATAAAATAACGGAGTAGCGTAGTTTTTAGCAGCGCGGCTTTTGTCTTTCTTTTTTAACTGCATTTTTTTATTCTTTGCGCACTTTTGACAAGGCAATGCAAAGAGTTCGCGTCTTTTGGGGCCTTCAGGCTTCCCTTTGCAAGTCCACTATTCTTTCTTCTTTTACAGCAAAAAAATCAAATCCACTTGGGACCAATAATAAACGGAAGAAGTCTTTGCATCTTTGGTGGCAAAAAAAAAATATTCGTTTTTGCATACGTAACTGGGGCTCTCTATTTTCTTTTTTATGTGAGCTCCTTATATTTTTTTTGTGGGGTGATACTTTGTTGGCATATTTCATAGAAGGCGTTTAGAGTTTTTTGTTGAAGTTTTGGCATTTTTTTACATTTCATAACTTAGTAGACAAAAGAACTCCATTTTTTTTGTCGGCCTAAAAATCGGCCGTTGTCCATCTATCGACAGTCATGTTTCTTGTGAGAAGAAGAAAAAAAAAAGTTAGGGTGGTAAAGAAGCTTGCTTTTTGATGGTGTAGTAGTTTCTTTTTTCCCTGGTGGCATCATCTCTTCTTCAGAATTCTGTGCTGAAAACTCGCTACGTCTAAATTCGAAAATTGTTGGAAACAAAAGCATTTTTTTCTTTGTTTCTAAAATGTTTGTAAAAAATATATATATTTATCTCTTAGATCGTCTTTAGTTTTGGTCTTTAAAAAATGAAGTTGAAAAAAATGCTATGACAGGTTGATAATAGTTTTTTTTGTAAGCTGATAAAAACTTTCCGCTACGAGATTTTTTGTAAAATGGCTAATAAAAACTTAAAAAATAATGTTTCAAAAAAGTTATCGAATATTTTTGAAGATGTTACTATATTTTTATGAGTACTTGCCAATAACTTTTGTTGTTTAGTTGTTGGTGGATGCTTTGTCAATCAACGCTGGTGTTTTTTTATTCCGTTATTTTTTTATTTTTTTGGAGTAAAGCAAAAGAAAAAGTAAAGACATCCAGCTTTATTTTTTTCGTCTACTTTATGTACTACCCAAAAATAACACCGAAAAAAGAAGTGTCAAACACAAAAAAGAAAAGTCATCTTCGTCGCCGTCTTTTTTGTTCACACAATAGTATAACTAACAGTGTAGTTCTTTTAACATACGTCGATGCCGTGAAGCGCCGATGCTTAAAATAATGTTGTTAAAGGAAAGCAAAAAGCAAGTCTTTGCATCATGAATCTAATACCCCTCCTCTGTCATACATGTTTTTTTATGTTTTGTTTTCAATCCATTGTCATTTTTTTACTAACGTATTTTAATAATGCACATATTTTTTTGCAATGCCCTAAAAAAGATTTTTTAATCAGTTTTATTTTTATATATTTTTTTTCTCTCGCGGAAATGAAATTTTTTTATATTTTATTTATATTTTATAGCCTTCTGCAACTTTTTTAAATTTGATTTTATTGTTTCAAATTCATAAATATTTTTTATTGACTATGACGTTTAAAAAATCCATTCCCATTCTGATCCCACAAATATCACATTACTTTTTTTAGGTTCTTCGAGTTTGACTTTATTCATTTTATTTATTTTATTTTATTAGCCATTTTACCTTCCTGCCTTTTTTCTTCAATTCACTACCATTGTATCCGGAAAAAAGAAGCAAACTGAAGCTAAATTTTTTTGCAACAGCAACTTTATTTTGTATGTAAATAAAAATAAAATGTAATGGAAGAAGGTGAAAAAGAAGAATGCCAATTTAGAAGAAGAAGTGTTGATATTTATCTATCAACTATTATACCCTCCTTCTCAATTTTTGTGGCAATAAATAATAAGAAGTCAAAAATGCAATAAGATCCATATTCTTATTCGTCTCACCTATCCATCGTTAATTTTAAAAAAAATAATAAGTTATTCCACCTTAAAATAATTAAATATGAGTTCAAAAAAGCATCATCGCCGCACATATTATAAACACGAATATGAAAGAGTGAATAGTGATCCAACATTAAATGATTCAGAACCATTAACGATGCATTCTTCGGATGATGGAGCAAAATTATTGACGCCAGGTTCAAATCGAGCTGCATTTGATCCAGCTGAAATTGAAGAAACTGCACAATCTACTTCCCGAAGAGATTCAGATTATGATTTAGAACAATATGAAATGGATGATCATATTGGTGATATTCCACATTCATTTAATCGACGACATCGAAGGGTAAGAAAAAAACCATAAAAACATAATTTTTATTTAAAATAAACTCATTATTCTTTTTTATATCAAAGTTTATAAAAAAACTTTTAGTTTTCTTGAGAAAGTTACATGTTCGTCATTCATAAAAATTTTATTTACTATTTTTCATTGATAGTAATATAAATTTTCAGTTATCAAATTTTTTTTGTTACTCTTCAAAGAGAGAGAGAGTAATATTATAAAACAAAAATTTAAAAAATTTGTTACTCTCAATCTTTATGAGCACAAAAAGCAGTGATATTAAAATTCGTGAAAAGTTGTTCTTTCTAGATGGAATAATAACTTTTTTTCATCTTTTCTTCAATAAATGAAGGCCAAAATTGACGTTCGCTTTTACCGAAAAGAGAAGAAAAAAGATTAATTTCTGAAATAGTGTAGCTTGCTTTAAAAGAGCGCCAACGCAAAGAGCAAAACTATTCAGTTGTAAACGTCGTCCAAAAAAAGTAATGAATATTGCCTCCACAACCACCACCACCAAAAAGCAATAGATAGTTTTTTTTCCCTAAAAAGTTTTTTTCTTCAAATTTGTTACATTTTTTTGTTGTTGCAAACTCTGGCACTCTAAAAAAATGTTTCTGTTAGTTGTTAACTTTAACATTTAATTCTTTAAAAAAATTATATATATTTCTTGTTTGCTTACAACAACAACGATCTGGCATGGCATTTAAAGCATAAATTCCTCTAAAAAACATTTATCATTTGCGCTATTTTGCATTTGTCAAAAAACCAAAAATTGGCAAAGGTTTTTACTTTTGCTCAACTAATATTTTCTTTTATTTTTCCACTTTTTTTTCAAATACTTATGACTCAAGAAAATTGTTGTAAAAATGAGTATAAGTTTTTCAAAAAGTCTAGCATTGGTAGGTTCCATTTTTATTTAGTAAAGTTATAAATTAAAGTTACTTAAATAAACTTGACTTTGCTTTTATCCGACAATTTTTTTTAAATGTTATTAATTTTTTAGGAAGGTTTATTCAGTTCCTCAGCTGGTTCTCGACCAGATGCTTCATGGGATACTAATGACTTATTGACATCAAATCACAGCGGAAAAGTAATTTACTTTTTTTCTTCTTTAATTAAAAATCAAAAATAAAAGAAAAAGTAATAATATTTTTTAGGATGATTTTATAACTAGTGATGAAAATGGTAAAAATTCTGATGATGAAAGTGAAGAGAGAGGAGTCAGAAAGGTTTGAAAAAGAAAAAATGCAAATAAAAAAATATTGTTTATTTTTTTAATTTTAGTATGCAAAATTGATTTTGCCTCATGTGGGATTAGTTCTTCTTACATGTGCATACACTTTGATAGGAGCTTCAGTATTTTATAGCTTTGAAAATCCTAATGAAATTGCAACTAAAAGGGAGCAGGTAAGAAAAAACTTAGAAAAATACTGTTTTTGCTCAAACAAAGTATTTTTTGCAACATTTATTAATGAAATAAAGTTTTAAAATTTTTTATTTTTTTAGTTAAATTTAATATATTTGCGGCAGGAACAATTTGTGTCTTCAGTGTTAAAACTTGCGGCTAAAAATGAAACAGATCGAAATGTATGGGACGATGTGGCGAGGATGCACATGCACAATATGAGCGACCATTTATTTGTGGCATTTGAAAAATATTTTTTAACTTCCACTGAAATAAAAAAGAATACCACAATTGAAGTTTGGACATTTTCGACAGCAATATTTTTTGCTGTTACTGTTGTAACTACTATCGGTAAGCTCAGGGTGGTCTCGCAGCGAATGTCATTTGAGATCTTTATTGTTGTCTCTCGCGATTATTTAAAATTAATTCTAATTGAAAAATTTAAGTAAATAAATGATTCTTATTTTTATGTTAACTTTTTTAGGGTATGGTAATCCAGTTCCCATTACACGAGCTGGAAGGCTTGCATGTATATTATTCTCACTTTTTGGTATTCCATTAACTTTAGTTACAATTGCGGATTTGGGAAAATTTTTAAGTGAACATTTAATTTGGTTATATGGAAATTATACTAAAATAAAACATTATTTATTTCGACGGGTTGAAAATCGAAAAGAAAGGAGAGAACATGTTTGTGAACAATGCATACATCGTGGAATTTCGCCCCATATGTTGCCAGGGGATAATGAACCAAAGTAAGTTTTTAAGTTAAAAAAATTGAGAAACTATTAAAAATGATTTCAGAATCCCTGCCATGCTTGTACTTTCAATTTTAATGCTATATACTGCCTTGGGTGGTGTATTAATGTCTCATTTAGAACCATGGAGCTTTTTTACATCATTTTATTGGTCTTTCATAACTATGACTACGGTAGACTTTTTTGGAATTTTATAATTGTTGAATAACATTTATAGGTTGGTTTTGGCGATCTTATGCCAAGAAGGGATCAATACATGTATCTTATTCTTTCATACATTATTTTGGGTAAATTCCATATCTTTTTTTTTAATGTCTCACATCTAAAACACTTTTTAGGCCTTGCAATAACAACAATGTGTATCGATTTAGTTGGTGTTCAATATATCCGAAAAATTCATTATTTTGGACGTAAAATACAAGATGCTCGATCTGCTTTAGCCGTCGTTGGTGGCAAGGTACTTAATTTAACTTTTATTTCATTTGATATCTTTATAGCCATTTTTTAATGGTGTCATTAAACAACAATTTTAAGGATTCTCTTGGGATACAAAAAATGTGTCAGTTTGAATGACTTTTTTATAGTAAAAAATAAGAATACTTTTAATGATTGTGGCAATAATAGAAGAATAGCTATCCACAATGGAAAAAAAGTTATAGAAAGTAGGGTCAGCTAAGACAAAAAAAGGCTAAATTAAAAGGACTCAATAATTTTGAGATTAATTTTTCTCATCAAAACTTTTTGTCATTTTTAATTCATTTTTGTTGGAGCTTCAATAAAATTAAAGCATATTATTTCAGGTGGTGCTGGTATCTGAGCTTTATGCAAACCTAATGCAAAAGCGAGCCAGGAATGGTGCAAGAGATGCATTTATAATTGAAAATCTTTATGTTTCAAAACACATAATTCCTTTTATACCATCTGATATTCGATGGATAAGATATATAGATCAAAATGATCAGATTTCCATGTCAACATCAAATTCATCCCTTGAATTACATTCATGCCGATTTTGTCACTCCCGATTTAGCATATCACATCACACTTAAAACTACTTTCTTTCTATTTTTCCTTGTTATTTGTAGTTTTTAGTAAATGTAAATTTCTGCAATTAAGAAATAACCAAGTTGGGAAATTGAAAATGATAAAAGAAAAAAATGTTTAATAGTCGCAATAAATTGTTTTGTTTTTATCTTTTTGCCTTTAAAAATTTATATTTAATTAGAGAAAATCGATAGTAAAGGATATTGCAAAATATAAGAAATGAAATGAGCGAGAATCGTTTGTTGAAATAATATTATTCAATGCTGCCAAAATTAATAGTATGTACAAGAGATTTTAAAATTGCATCATCAATGCAGTTATCACATCCATTGATCATAGATGCGTGTATTATTGTCAGCGATTGATGAAAGCTTTAGATTTTATTTGTATGGCTAAAATGGTAATTGGTGAATTACTGATATTTGGTGAATAAATTTAATCGAACATCTATTTTTCTAGATATTTTTTCCTTATTTTAATATTTATTCAAAAAGTAAAGAAATAAACATTCCTAAAATATTCAAAAAATAAAGCTCATCGACTTAGTGATCAAAGAAAAAAAATGTTTTAAATAAACGGATTTTTTTTTCAACGACAACGAAATCATCATAATTTTTTCACTATGTTACAATATAAAAAAATAAAACCATTTAATAAACATTCACATTCGCCATGGGTTGGCTTTTTTTCATATATATTGAACGGTTTTTTTATGATGATTCATCCATTTTCGCTGTAAAAAGTTTCGAAACATCCAACAATGAAAAAACATAATAAAATGATTCACTTTATAATTAGCGAAGCGAAGGATTTAAACAAATTTTTCTGATTTTACTGAACTAGTTTTTTTACTCATTGGTTCTTCTTTTTATTTCCCCGGTACCACTAAAGATTTTGCTTTTTTTTCCATTTTCGGCTATGGATATATTATTTGTTTTTGCCTTAAAAATATTCTTAAAAACCAAATAATAAAATAAAATAATTTTATTAACCAGACTGCTCTTTTTTTTCATGAGTCTTTTTTAGATGTTTCTTTTATATAAACCCAAAAAGTATCTTTTTGGGAACAAAAAACAGCATCTATAAGCTTTTCTTTTTTCACGACTCCCCCACAAAAGCTGGTTTTTAGCTAAGAGAAAAAATGAAGAAAGACAAATGAAAAGGAATTCGATCTTTAAGAAATAAAAAGTGCGTGTATTTATTTTATGGCTGACTTTTAATGGGGATATAAAAAGAGTCACAAAAGCAACAAACTTGGGTAAATTTATTTTAAAGAAAAAGACAAACCCCAAAAAATGCCTCATTGTTTTGCTCGTCGTATGGGATATCCGCCTTTAAAGAGGCAAGCATGCAAATAAAAACCAAATAAGAAAAAATGCTGCCATGATGGAGTAATTTTTAGAGACGAATATGCTCTAAATCTTCCTTTTATTTCTTCGTTTATTAATTCAGAGACAAAAGAAAAATGGACGTTTTAGGAAAATGATGGTTTTAGTTGCTTTAATATTCATGGCCTCAAAAAAATGATACAAAGCTAAATGGATGAAGAGGAGAAAAAACATGGATGTTTAGAAGAGAAAAAAGAAATGCCATCTCCGATAAAGATACGAAATGAAATTTCTCAGCTTAAATTTGTCTTTAATTATTGCTAGATTTTATTTTGTTTTTTAAGCTAAAGTTGTTTTTTGATTTCTTTACTTTCTTTCCCCAAGTTGTCAGAAAATAAAAAAATATGAATTATTGCTTTTACAACTTTTTTTGTTGTTAAAAAAAATCTCGAGACTACGACTTTTCCCATGAGCCTCAACACCACAGCCAAAAAAAGGGAGAAAAACAATATCTTGAAAGTTATCGGATTTTGTGTGACTGACACTGAATAAAGCGAGTCTTGTCTTTCTTTAACGCCTACTTTTTTGTTGTTGTTTTTTAAAAGATTTTATATACAAAGACATTGTCACATTTTCTTATTTATTTTGGGAATGGCCACAATCTTTCTCATAAAAGTTGGAGAAGATACAGGCAGCAAAGACGACGACGCATCAAATTCAAATTCTTTGGCAGCAGCAGAAAATAATTCAGAAGAATTAAAAGTTTCTGCCACACAAATATTTGTTGATTCCACAACTAAAGGTATTAAAGTGTCATGGAAATTTGGTGCCACAAATTTATTAGATTGGATTGGAATGTTTGAAATTGGTGAGTTCAAAAAAATTGTTTTTTTTCAGTAAAAAAATTGAGAAACAAGAATAAAATTTTTGTGGCAGTTTTTCTTTGTTGGTTTTTTACGTTTATCAAAGTGAATATGTATGCATATTCCCAGGCTGACCACCAACCACATTTGATGCTTTTGAACGGCAACTTAAAGCTTTTATAACTTTTCTTTTGACAAAAAAAAGAAGGAAAAAACATAAATTTATGTATTTATTTTCCCTCCTTTTTGTTAACTTCAAAACTTGGCGTAACTCTTTTTTTTTCTTGACGGAAGTCAACTTTCAAGTTGCAGATTATATTTTTTCTATGAGTTTTTTTAGATGAACACAACCCATTAAAATATATTGATTATAAAGGCGATGGAATTCATGGAAAAAATAGTATAAATTGGCAAATATCTCCTGATCATTTAAGTTTCACAAAAATGAGGAGAAATGTTTGCTTTCGATATTATGATGGCATTACTGGGTCTTTAAAAGCTAGCAGTCCTTCATTGTTAGTTTATACAGATGCTCAACTGGTTATAGATTGTAAGCTCTTTTTTCTCTTTGTCGGTCGGCATTCGACGACTGACTTAGTTACTTAAAAATGAATTATTATTTCTATTTTTTAGCTATAACTTCTCAAAACCTTCCAATAGCATCTAAAAATCATAATACCTCTTTTTATGCTAAAGTTAAATGTGGCGAATGTAATCAATATAAAACTCCTCCTTCAAATAATGGAATATGGAAAGATTTGGTAAGCCCTCTATTTTTTTGAGAAGTTTGATGCCCCGTTTATTTTTTAACTCTAAAGTCACTTTTTGAAGGCGACTTATAAATTACTAATAACTTCTTTCTTTTTTGTTTTTTTACTTTTTTTAAAGATAAATCTTTTCTCTTTATTTTCGACTTATTTTTTAGAACTTTGTTTTTCAAGCAGATCGCTCCCGAGAAATTCAAATAATTCTTAAACAAAATTCATGGAAACGTAGTCAAATAGTTGGAGAAGCAAATATTTCCATTGCTGACCTTATCTATCAAAGAAATCAGTGAGTCACAAGTTTTTTTTATTCTAAAATGTAAATTCAGCATCAAAAACATGTGCTTTTGCTTGCCGACCTTGTCAATGACCTAAATCCTAAATTTACATGCCCATTTTCTTTCCATCATTCCATCATTTTTTTATTCACTCTTTCCTTGCAGGATGGATAAAAATAAAAGAAAATGGAGCACATCCAAGGGATATCGGATTTCTGTGTTGTTGCGTTCCCTTTTTTCATTCTTCCTCAAAAAATTTGGGCTTTTGCCTAAAATATAAACTTTTTTATTCTTTTTGACGTATTTTGGCATTCATCTGAAAAAATAAGCTTTCGTAAAACAGTTATTTGCTATTTTAAAGGGACATAGCTATTTCATGCCTTTTTTGAAATTTCGATAGTGGGGACTGAAAGTTACACTTGGTAAGGCGCGTGTTTGAATTACTGTGTAAGACAGAAAGTGCACGGTAATTCAAACACGCGCCGCCCCAACTGTTCCTATCAGCCCCAGTATCGAAATTTTTGAAAAGGCATGAAATAGCTATGTCCCTTTAAAGCAAAAAGTTTCTCTTTTTTTTCTTCTTGGATTTACGTGAGCTTTATAATTTCAGAGAATTTGCGTTTATTCTTCGTCCATCGACTCATAATTCTGGAAGATTCAGACAATTTGATTGCCAAATTCACGTTGCATGCCATTTTGTTCCTGAATATAAGCAAAGTGTTGAAGGTAAGTAACATACATTTTTAAACTCGCAAAATATGAAAAAAACAATCTATTCTTTGTCTTAAAATCTTTTTTTATCGCAATTATTTTTAATTACAATACCCAGATAATTTTTTTGTCAAAAACAGCTAGCCTAGTAGAAATTTGCAACTATTTTTTAACTATCAAAAAAAACATGCGACAAAAGAAAAAATGGCTTTGTCGTCCCAAATTTTTAGTGTCTCATGGGAGAGAATCAAAACATAGGGTTATCCTTTTTTTGCTTTGTTTGGCGCGACAAATTGACGTATGACTTCCCTCTTTTTTTTCTTTTTTACACTGTCACACTTAAAAACAAGGCAAAAAAGGGCTTTGGTTTTTTTGTTTTCCATCTTTAATTTTGCGCTTTTTTTTTAAATTCAACTTTTATTTAGGTTAAATTTTATTTCCATTTTTCAGAAACGTTCAATAATTTGCGTTTATCCCTAAACAACAATAACAACATTAGCAACGATAATAATATTTTGGTTGACGAAGAAAATAATAATAAAATAATTTTACAACCAAAATCATCTGTTATGAGTGAATCCACAAGTCATTCGTCTATGGTTTCTTCGTCTATGAGTGGCTCGGATAGGGCTTCAAGTTCATTGTCTTCTGGTAGTAGCAGTATATTGCCTCCAGGATGGGAAGCTAGAGTCGACCAAAAAGGACGAGTTTTATATTTGGATCATATAAATAAAACAACAACTTGGAAGCCACCAACCATTTTAGAACCTGAAAGTGAAGAACAAAGTGATGTTCCTATGAACTCAAATATACGGTATTTTTTCCATTCAAAATTTACTAAAAAAGTTACACATAATTTTTTCAGATATCCATATTCCCGAAGAACTGTAGTCACCTCAACAAATAATTACCCTACAGAAAAAACACTTCACTCTCGACCTATTGCATTTTTGCTTCAACACAATTTTGTCAATCTCCTCCATAATAATCCCGAAGCTCTCAAACTTTATAACGAAAGTTTATATTTAAAACACATAATTCATAAAATTCGAAAGGATCCAAAAATTTTTGAAAAATTTGTTCAAAATCGAGAACTTGTTGATTTTATTAACTTTTTTGCTGATAAAACTCAGCCACTTCCAAATGGATGGCAAATTGCTCGAAGGCCTAATTTTGATCAAAGATTATTTATTGATCATCATTCAAGACAGATTACTCTTATTGATCCTAGATTGCCTGCAGATACTCGACGGCGAGCAAGGAGTGCTCCGCCGGTTAGAAGAAATCATGTAATTTTCTATCAAATATTTTTCATTAATAACAATTTCCGTTGTAGGACCATAACGGAAATCCAATAGTTGAAATTTTACAAAGAACGGATGAAATTGCAAGATTGGTTAAATTAAGATTTCCAGAAATTGCTCCAAGAGTATGTCAAAAATTACAAATAATAAAGCATAATGGAGCTGAAGCATTGTTGAGATATGCAAATGACATCGATTTAATCACAGCCATAAGGTATATCTTTTTTACCCGATGAGATTTTCTTTACTTTTAAAATTGATTTTAGTGCATTGGAAGCAAGACAACCTGTTCCAAAAACAGAATTTGAAGAAAAACTTTCTTATTTTCATCAATCTTTGCAAAGAGCAGGCTATGGACAAGGCCCAGGAAAAATTCGGTAATTATTAAATATTTTAAAATTCTTTTTTCCAAAATATTTTTTTAAAGCTTTCGTCTTCGTCGATCCCATTTACTTAATGACGCCTTCGAAAAAGTTCTTGCAATTGAATCAACTCAATTAAAAAGATATCATATGACTGTAACCTTTGATGAAGAAGATGGGTAATTCTTACAAATATTTTTTTGTGCTTTCTTGAGCGCAGCAAGAGTTTTTAGACTTGATTATGGCGGTCCTTCACGAGAATTATTCTTTTTACTTTCTCGAGAACTTTTTAATCCATATTATGGTTTATTTGAATGTTCATCGAATGATAATTACACGGTTCAAGTTAGTACAATGTCAAAATTTGTTGAGAATCATTTGCAATGGTAATTTACTTTTTTAAGTTTATATTAAGGAAACTTTAAATTCTAAATTTTTTTAGGATGGAATTATGCGGAAGAGTATTGGGTTTAGCTTTGATTCATCGTTGCATGATAGATACATTTTTTACTAGAGCCTTTTATAAAATGCTCATTGGACTGTAAGATATTTTTCTAGAAAATCATAAAACCAAATAAGACATTTTTAGACCATATAAACTAGAAGATTTAAAAGCTATGGATTTGCAATATTACAATAGTCTTTTATGGGTCAGAACAAATAAAATTACTCCGGATTTGGAATTGACATTTAGCACCAGCGAAGAAATTGCTGGAGAAGTAAACAACTAATACTAGCCAAAAAATTGGAAGTAAAAAAATTATTTAGGTTAATGAAAGAGAACTTTTGCCAGGTGGAAAGCAAATCAAAGTCACAGATACTAATAAAGAAGAATTTATTTCACTGATGATTCGATGGAGAGTTGAAAGGAATGCTGAAGCTCAAAATAAAGCACTTTTAAGAGGACTTTATTCGGTACTTATTTTTCGCTTTAAGCTTTTTGTTAATTGGGATTTTTTATAGTTAGTCGATCGAGAATATTTAAGAATTTTTAATGCTGAACAACTTGAACTCGTACTTTCGGGTACAGCTGAAATAAACATCGAAGATTGGAGAGAAAATACTGAATATAAAAACGGGTATTTTGATGAACATGTTGTTATTCGATGGTTTTGGAATACGGTTTATTCTATGACTAATGCCGATAGATTAAAATTGCTTCAAGTAAGCCACACTTTTTTAATTTAAAAAAAGACGCAACCATCAATCATTTTTAGTTTATAACTGGAACTTCAAGCATTCCATTTGAAGGATTTAAAGCTCTTCGAGGTTCAAATGGTCTCAAAAAATTTACCATAGAAAAATATGGAACAGAAAATAGTTTGCCTCGAGCTCATACATGTTTCAATCGATTGGATTTACCAGCCTATCCTACTCAACAAATTTTAGTTTCCAAACTTTATTTAGCAATAAATGAAAGTTCAAGTTATGCCATTGAATAAATGTTAATTTTTAAACGAAGAGAAATGATAAAAATTGTTTTTTTTTACAATCCAATTTGCTCAAAAACAATGCTAGTAATATTTTTTTTTTTGAATATTACATTTCAATTTTACTCTCACTTTGATAATAACAACAATTTATAAAAGATGAAATTTTATGTTACTGTCAAGGAAAAACAGCAGTATGAAGAGATTTTCTATGTGTGAAAATTAACTTGAAAAAATATCACTTGGTTAACATACTACAACAGCTCTGATATTTTGCAAGATAAAAATAAAAGCATTAAAATCACACAATTCTCAGCTTTTATAATATCAGCAGAAAGTAGCGACAGCTGCAATATGACTTGTTACTTTTGTTGCATCCGTCATCAACCTGAGCACAAGCTTTTTTATTTATTTGTGGAATTTTTTTTCACAAGGGCGATAAACTCCACTCTCTTGCTTTTTTTCTTTCTCTCTTTCAACTTAAAGCTCAGGAAGAAAATCGCGCTTGTTATTTTCTTTCTTACTTTTATATTTATTTTCACGAGAGAGCTAAAATACAACCTGCAATTTTTGTCTTTCAAGTTGAAAAAGAAATATGCTTTTGAATTTTTCTTCTTCAATTGCATTGCCAATCTTATTCTTTCCTCATACCTTTTGACCGCCTCAACAAAAAGGTGCTGATTTTTTTACGAAAAAAAAAACAGCCGCCGTTCTTGACTCGATTCAGTGAGTGTGAATTTTATTTTATATTTGTCATTGTTTTTACTACTTCCGCCGCCGATGCTTTTGAATGATTATTTTCAATGATTTTTTAATATTAAAAAACAGAAATATTTTGAATTGATTTTTACTGGGATTTTTGTGATATTTATTAAATTTATTTTTGTAAAATTCAAAATGTTTTCATTTTTATTTCGGACATTTTTTGGCAGTGGTGGAAAATCAAATTATAATGAAATTACTCCACCACCATCAGATCCTCGACAATCTAGCAGTCATTCAAAGGATTCTTTATCAATTTCCTCCAAAGAACAGTCTTCAATTTCCATAGATTTAAATGTTCCCGATGAATTTGAATCAAAATATGGCACACCACCGATGAGTCTAAAACGGCGGTTAACTGACTATCATCATTGTCATCCACAACAAAATAGAGAAACTAGTCAAATTTCACTTTGTTCTCCTCCTAGTCTTTCCCTTGATGGTTCAATACACTCTGCAACAACTTTTGATGATGTTGAAGAAAAAGCAGACGAAAACGAGAGAAATATGTTATTTGGTGACATTTCCCTCCCAAACTATACACCTCCTTCAATAAATGATTTTTTAACATCTTCTCCGCCAATGCCAATGATGATGTTTCCAGAAATAGATGAAGATTTTTATCAAAATCCGCAACAATGGAATCGAGCCGCTTCCTTGCCGCATCCTCAAAGCCGAATGAAAGGATTTTATCATAATTTTGAAGAAGAAAATAATTTTATGAATGGTATTTTACCTCCCATGCCTTTTCCTGATTTTCATGATTTACAAACACCAAGTGAAAATGGTTTTATTGATAATATGTTACCTTTGACATTGTGAGTACTTTTTGCATATGTTCCCACAATTTTTTATTTTTGCTATTTTTTCTTTTGTTGTGCTAATTGTTTTTATGTTTGCAGTTCTTCGTCGTCTAATACCCGGAATAGACACCATTTGCATGAGATTCCATCACCCGAAGGTTTTCCTATCTCTCCAATGATTCCTAAATTTTCTATGAATCAACCATCCCTTTTTCAAGAAGAGCAAGAATTAAGTGAAGATTATGTAATTGGCGGATATGCTCCTTTGCAATTTGGAATGGAAGTTACCGAAAAGTGAGTAACAAATTTTTGCATTATTTAGTCTTTTTTGATTTTTTTGAATTTTTTTTTTGAATTTTACGTGCATTTTTGCAAATAAAAAAAAATGTAAGCTTTTTTTAGCACTTTTGTCGTTCGAAAACTTGGTTTTGGACATTTTGCAACTGTTTGGCTTTGTTATAATTTAGAAAGCCAAGGATATTCAGCTGTTAAAGTTTCAAGATCTGATCCAGCTTATGCTCAAACTTGTGAAGAGGAAATTAAAGTAAGCTTATTTTTTTTAAAGAAAAAGAGTAACATATGTATGCTTATTTTGCTTTTTTGCCTGTCAAAATATTATGTTATCCAAAAAAATTATCAAACGTTTTTTTTTTAGTTTTTACGTTGCATTTCTGATCACGCATCGAGTCCAGGAGCCAATCGAGTTTCAAGATTGATGGATGATTTTAAATTTATTTCACCTTTTGGCAAACACTGTTGTGCCTCCCAAATTCCATTGGGTCGTTCTCTTTATCAATTGATAGTGCAATCGGGGCAAGTTGGATTTTCACTACCAATAATTCAAAAACTTGCATTTCATTTATTGGAAGGATTAAATTTTTTACATAATGATTGTGAAATAATTCACACCGATTTAAAACCAGAAAATATTACAATTAATTGTAATCGAAATGATTTACGTCATTTAACTCGTTTAGCTCTCACGGATCATGTGTTAGCTCGAAAAAAGCTTTTTGCACATGCTCACTTTCCAGCGAATATTAAAGATAGAGTAAGTAATTTCTTTATATTTGTTTTCGTGCTTTCTCGTAAAAAAAAGTGCGTCACTCAGAATAAAAAAATTTGGTGCTTCTTTCGTTTTTTGAGTAAAAAAAAGTGGAAGTTAAACCTCTAAATTATTTTTAGCTTGAAATGGCAAATTCATCAATTTATTTTGATGGTGTAAAAAAATTAGATTCAAGCCGTCAAAATCTTTTAAAAGCTTTATGGAATAATGAGTTTAAAAACACGGAAGGTGAATTTGAAGAATTTGCGAAAAGTTTGCGTGAAAAAGCTATAAATGAAATTTTCCCTGAATTTATTGAGCCCCAAAGGCAGCAGCAACAAAAACACGAAATTCGTGGTGAAAATGATGAAGATGATGATGACGACGATGGAGATGAAGACGATTTGGAGGCGTTATTAATGGGAAATGAAATTAGCTTTCAAATTGTTGATTTGGGAACAGCTCAACATAAAGTAAGGAACTATTAATAAAATACAAATTATGTTTAAAAAAAAATTCGTTTCAGGATAATATCACTTCAACTCAATTCCAAACACTCCAATATCGGTCTCCTGAATGTGTTTTAAAGCACCATATTACACCTGCTATAGACATTTGGAGTTTGGGTTGTGTGGTAATCTATTTATATTTTTTCACCATAAAAAACCCCAAAATTCCACTTTTTTAGCTATACGAAGCTGCAACGGGCGATTATCTACTCAATCCCAGAGGCAACAGAAACGACCTTGATCGTAATCGGGCTTCAAGAGATCATTTTTGCTGTTATATTTCTGTATTGGGTTCTCCTCCAAGCGATCTTCGAAGTACATTTCCCAACAATCGAATATTCAACCGACTTTTTGGTCCAGAGGGGAAATTTATAAATGAACCTAATTTTGGATCAACTCCATCTCTATCTGAACATATTAAACGTCACATAAATGAACCGGATGTTCCCATATTTACTTCATTTATGGAACGAATGCTTTGTTACAATCCAGAAAGGCGTGGAACTGCAGAGGATTTGCTTAAATTTAAATGGTTTAAAAATTTCGGGTCTCAAGAAGAAAATAAACAATAAAATGGCGTTTAAACTGGTTTGATTTTTAAAATTTTTAGTATTTAGATTTTTTGTTTTATTTTATGCTTTTTTTGAATAAATGATGTTTCTTACAAATATAATTTTGATGTTTTATGACATATTAAAAAAAGAGTAACAAAATACTCCAAAATAAGGGACGAGTAAGAAAGAATCAAAGCAAAAATAAAAAAGGTTGTTGCTTAGCAAAAAAGCAAAAAAGCTGTCAAAATCTATTTAATTTAAAAATGAGGAGTATTTTATCACAAATTTGCTTAAGGCATTATAGTATGAAAATATGCCTCAAATATGTCATCACTACTTTCAATGTTTCCTAAGAAAACATACTAAATATTTTTTTCCTTTTTTTCTTCACTCCTACTTCCTAAGGCATCATTCTTTTTTAAAACTTACTATAGTACGTTTGCTTTTATGCAAATTATAATTCGAAATAAATCCTGTCAATGTTTTCTAATCTTTTTTTCTTTCATTTACCACTTCGGAGTGAGTCTAAACCCTTTTTGGAAAAAATAAATAAACAGAATAAAAAAAGGATGTTGCTTCAATCTGTTTTTTGCTTGTTTTGTGGAAATTTTTGCTGTTCAAAATATTTTCATCTTCTTCATTTCAGAAGGCAAAGGAAGCAATGCCAAGAAAAAAAAATTTTTATTTTCACGCCTTTGCGAGTGTTAATGCTCCGCCTTCCTTTTTTTGCTTTTCCTTTTATTTTTTATTTTCTCACAAATTCACGAAAAAAAAGAAAGAGAAGCAATTGCAATTGTTTTTGTAATAGAGACTTGACTTTCTTTTTTGGTTGGAGGTTTTTTTATTTTATATTTTATTTGTTGGCGTGAAAAATAACAATTCCCCGATTCTTAAATTGATAGAAGAAATAAATTTTATTAATTTTTTTTTCATTCCCCTTTTTATTTTTTCAGTTTCTTCAAATAAAAAGGGTTTCATTTGAAAAGATTTGAAAAAAGCTTGACGATGATGAATTCTCAACGACGACTTTTTAATTTTCTTTGTGTTGTCATTTTTATTCTTGGCCTTACTGTATCATCGGTGGTGATGGCTGAAGAAGATCCAAAGCGAGGTTCTCCATTACTTTCTCGATATGGCAGAGCTGTATTATCCCGATATGGAAAACGTGGAGGTGGTGGACATGTTTTAAGCAATCATAATAGAGGCGGAGGAGAAGAATATGATGGTAAGTTTTTTACTCTTTTTCTCCATAAAAAAATAGGCCAAAATTTTATTAATTTGCGCCTTTGTTCTCAAAACTTTAGTTACTTTCTTTCATATTTCAAAAGATTTGGCAAATTTCTAGATTATTCTAAATTAAATGTTTTTTAAACGGAACTTGCGCAACTTTTTTTCGTTTGCCTACGAAATTATTTTCAAAAATACATACGCCTGCTTTTTGTTTTTCTATTGTCACAAGAAAGTTCATTTTTGAAATACTTTAGTGATGTTTTGTTACCTCTCAGTTTTAATATATTTATTTATCCAATAATTACGAATTTATGACTTCCTAATAATTCTCGCAGGAAACATTCGCTCGTCTGCTTTTTAGCTATTTTTATAATGTCTTAAGTTTTAATTCCTATTTTTAATTATGCCTCCTTTGAGCTTTTAAAAATATTTAAACATAAACAAAGACAAAGGATCTAACTTCAATTTCAAAAAAGGAATCTATTTCAAGATTGAAAAAATTAAAATTCTGATAAAAATTTAAAAGTTACCGTAATTTTTAATGATGCTGAAATAAACAGATTTTTTTTTGCTATTTTGTTTATGTTTTTTTAGCCTTAAAAAGGCAACATAGTTTAAGATTACATCTTTAAATTTAAATTTTTTGCAATCTGTTTAAAACTCACAAAAAATTGGATAATATATTTCAAAAAAAGTGCATGAAAGCAGCAAAAAAAAGCATGCAAGGAAACAGCCAGTAGGCGTTAGTTAATCATGGTTTTTTTCTCAATGCTTAGTAAATTTTTTTTCTTTCACGAGAGACCGCACATATTTTCTTAAAAAGCCAAAGGAGAAGCGAAAAAACAAATCAAGCTTTAAGGCTCCATGGATTTCATCTAATCTTTAAATTAAATTTGCAATAGAGCAATGCCATGGGTGTTTTTTCATACGCTGCACTATTTTTCATAAAAACAAATAGTAAATTTAAATTGAAATTTTATCCGATGATTGATTTTTGATTCACTGTTTTTTTTTTCAGTGCTTATATGCCGAAGGATTTATGGTGATATGATGCAATGTATACCACAATAATAATGGCCATCATCAACCATCAAATATGTACAAACACCAACCAAGCCAATTGCATCCTTCCATCATAAATGCATACTGTCGCCTCACCTCCATAATTTTTGTTCAAAAAAAGAACAAATTTTTGCCGCACAAAAAATATAAAATTGTTAATAATAGTTTTTTTAAATTTTTTCAATCATTTTTTTTCTTTGTTCATCGTCGCTTTTTTTTAAAAATCGATCAACAAAATTGTTTCTTTTTTTATAGCACTAGCACCAATTTTTTCTTTAATATTAATAATTCCTTTTTCAAGAGAAAAAACATGTAACAAAAAAACGAAGAAGTTCCAAATCACACCCGCATTCAATCGCCTCCTTTTTAACATTGTGTATTAAAAAAATTTTCCACCTTCACATTTCTAATTTTATTTAACACTTTTATTATTATTTTTTAAACTTTAAAATTTTACATACAAAACATTTAACATTTTTTTTGCCACCGTTTTGGATTGACTGACATTGACATTTTGACTAATTAAATAAATCTCTTTCTTTGTTAATTTATATTATTTTTTTCCTTTAAAAAGTAAATTTTATAAATGTTTCTGAATTTTTAATATCGAGGCATTGCACGAACTTCAGCAAGAGTTTTATCAATTTTATCAAGGAATCTATCTCTTGGACGAGTAGTAACTTGAACAAAATTAGAACCAACAATTCGAGAATCTTGTTGCCGAAGATATGGATGAGCTTGATACATATATGGAGATAATGGGGAACTAAAAGAAAATTATTTTTTGATAATTTTGAAAAAAAAAAGATTTACCTGTTGAAATCTTTATAATCAACTAAGAATTGTCTATCGTCCTTTCTCCATCCGACATTTTCTGGTTTATCTTTGTAAGACCGGAAAGAACCCTAAAAACTTAGGAACATTAAAAATATAATATTTTGATAGCCATCGAATTAATTTGCACTAAAAAACTTCCTCCTCTTTCTTTCTTTTTTTTACTTACCCGATAATTAGATGGAGCAGATTCTGGTTGGGGTAGACTATGCATAACAGAAAAATATTCGCTGCTTGATTTTGGTGCATATACTTGATATTGTTGATAAGTTTTCTGTTCAATTCCACTTGAACCAAGTTCATCATATATTCTTTCTAATGGAGATTTATCCAAAAAATTATGGTCATCTAAAAAAGTAGTTTGTTACTTTTTTAATTAGTTCTTTACCTCCCTCAATTTTGACATAATCTCTTTTTTTTTTGCTTTTTTAAACCTTTCTTCTAAAAGGCAATTACTATTTTCCTTTAAATTCTTTCTTCATATTTTTACTATTTTTTCGTCATTTTCAAAGAAAGAAAAAAAATTAAATCTATTTTTCTTACTTGAATCATCTAAGGCGTCTTTCCCAAAATTTTGCTCCATTTTTAGCATTGTTGTTGCACTAACTCGTGATGGCATAGACATATCAAGCCCTCCAAGATCGGCTTTTCCAAAAGATGAGGTATCACTTGAAAGGGTTATAGGTTTGTAACTTTCTAAACTGCTCGCAGTCGATGTATAACTACTTGGTGCATGATGCGTGCCATCAGTGTTATTTTTTGGCCGAAATATATTTCTCACGTATGCATCGTAATTTTGGGTCATAGGCCCACCGGGAATTATATTTCGGTCAAATCGGGAAGTATCAAATTCTGGTGGAGGTTTACGTTCCTTCCATCCAAGGTACTCTGACATATTGAAAAATAGAAATAATAAAAAATATTAAGATAATAAAAGCGAAGGTGGATGCTGAAAAAGGAAGCAATAAAAAATGCAAAATAAAATTGTAAAAAAGGTAAAAGGTCGAAAAAAATTACAAAAAGTAACACAAAATCTAAAAACCACGGGTAAGAAAATTTAATTTGTTTTGGCATATTATTTTTAAAAGGCAACAAAGCAAAAGAAATACAATTTAAAAAAAAGTCTCGTTACGATTAAAAAATAACCGTAATCCTTTGTTTAAAAATGGAAAAATAAACTATAAAATTTACACTCAAGTTTGAAAAAAACTAACTGCTTTTTTTTACTTTTTTCAAAAAGCTTTAGTCGATTGAACAAAAAAATAGATGCAAAAACATATATCGGCCAAGTGTTTTCATTTCCTAAGTGATGAGGTTCAGTCAAGCCCGGCACTTACTTACTTATTTTTTGTCCACAGCCGCCTCCATTTTTTTTTGTTTTGTTTCAAAGTGTAATAGATCTGATCATCCTCTTCCTCATTGTTCGTAGTTGTCTATCTCGCCGGATGGCCATTTTCCTTTCTTCTCGAGGGCAAACAGGAGCTTTTCTTTCTCTTCATTTTTTAGCCCTCATTTTTAAATTATAAAAAAAAAAATTCAATTCACTTGCTTGTATTATTAATTTATCCGTTAATGGGCAAATTTTTAGTTTACAAATTTTTTATTATTTCTCTTTAAATTTTATTTCTTGCAAAAAAATTTTTTGTGTACTCTTTGATTCATGCCATATTTGTTTGTGGAAAAATGAAAAAGAACATTGGCCATAAAAAGTGCAAAAAAAGTAGAGGAAAAAAATCATTGATGCACACTAACCAAAATTTTATTATGGGGAAAAATGAAGAAAGTTGTAGGACAATAGATTTCTTCATTCTTTTTCACTTTCACTTTTTTTCTCGATGAAAAAATATGTCATAAACGTGCATGCAAATATATACATACATACTGCTGATGCTTATCATCACTCATCATTTTTAAAGGTTTTAAAAAAAACTTCCAAACCCATAATTTGGAATTTTTTAAATTGTAAATAAAAAATAAATATGTGATGACGAATGAATCATTCCATTTAATTTGATTTTTTCGGACACAGTGTAAAAAAATGAAAGCAATTTACTATGACGTGAAGTAAAAAAGAAAATGTGCAAGTGCAATCTC
Source organism: Panagrolaimus kolymaensis (assembly GCA_028622995.1). Classification (NCBI taxonomy): domain Eukaryota; kingdom Metazoa; phylum Nematoda; class Chromadorea; order Rhabditida; family Panagrolaimidae; genus Panagrolaimus; species Panagrolaimus kolymaensis. Next base: position 1,268,964 of record JAJQJQ010000055.1, on the reverse strand, counting down.
CATCTATCACCATCAAGCAATCTAACTCACGCATTTTATGTCCCTTTGATTTTGAGTTTTTTTATGGAAAAAACGGAGAGAAAAAAATCGCCTGTAAATAAATAAAAAAAAAGAATGCGAGAGAGGAATGGATGGAAATGAAATCATTGAGGTACAAACACAACAAAAAAAATTTGTTGGCTTACTCTCTCTTTCTTTTTTATTTATACTGCTGCTACTCCCTTCCCTGTCTGCGCAAAAAAATGTGAAAAACATACAATCACTTCAATATTCTTTTTTCTCGTGTGCTGCTTTGCTTCTCTTTTTTTATGCAAGCAAGCAGCTTTTTTCTTTGATTTATTTATTTTTATAACTTTGTCGCGGATGTTTTATTTCGAGTGGAGCAACAGCGGCGGAACTAAATCAAATCTTTTTTCTTTTTTTATTGTTGACGATTTTTTGAATTTTATAAAAAGTTGAATTTTGAATTGAACCCTCATTGATTTTTAGCTTATTTCAAATATATTTATCAGCTTTTATTTTTTTTGAAGAAGCAAGCGTTCATAAAAATGTGTGTTTGATTTTGATCCATAATAAAAAAAAAATGACTATATTGTTGTTGCTTTTGCTGATAAGGTGAAAAAAAGAAGAGAAAAAAGCAATCATCATTCAATAGTTGAAACGAACAAGAAGAAAAAAATATTGAAGAAGAATCAAAGTAGCTAATTCTTTTGTTGGTGTATTTTTTCCTGCTTGTTTTATATTATTATTGTTCAAAACTTATCATTCCTACTACTTTTTTTTAATTTGTTCTTCTTCTTTTTTTATTTCCTGCTTCATTCCTTCCTTAATTAGAATTGTTCCACGCTGAAATTAAAGTGTTAAAAATGACGGATCTTGCAACAATGGATGAAGAATTTAGGCCGTTCGATTTACAAAGTATGAGCTTAAATTTTCCACCCATGTTTGAAAAAGATGTACCATGGGAATTTCAAGGATGTGTGGATGAGTTTCAAGATCCTAAAGATTGGAAATATAATAATTGTGGTGTGCTATTTGGAGATGATCCATGCCAATATTTAAGTGTAAGTTTTAAAAATAATAATACTTTCTTTGCGAGACATGCAGTAACTCCGGCTCAATTTTGATTTAAAAATTTCACATTTTCGAAACCTAACTTTCTTTACAAAAAATTCAAAATATACAATTTATTAATTTTACTTCAACCTTTTTTCTTTGTTTAAAAATTTCTTTTTTGCATCATCATTTTTTTACTTACATTTTTCTGCCTAAAAACTCAAAATTATTGTGTAATATTTTGAAACTCAAAACTTTAAAAAATATGTCAAAAAAGCTTATTTACATTTACCTCCTCTCTAAATCTAAAGTTTCACATATTTTTATTTATCTTTTTTTTTCAGTATTTACACATTGCAAAAGATTTCCGAACATATTTTTTGGCTATTATACCTTTGATATTATCAATAATAGCAATAATATTAAATTTGATTGTAGCTATTATTGCAGCTTTGGTCGTATTTAAAAATGGTAAAAAGTAAGTTTTAGTTGCCTTTTCCTTTTTTTGATCTTTAAACGAAAAAATTTATTTTTTAGTAAAGCCAAGATACGATATACATTTTTATTAAGCCGCTCCGTTAGTACCATAGTGGCACAAATAATGTTTTATATTGTATTAATGACATGGAAAACGGGTGGATTTGAATATTCTTCAGCAACAATATTTTTGTTGGTTGGAAGCTTGAGTTTCCTTACTTTGACTGGAACATATTTGGCGTTGTCCACTTTACTTTACATAGCTGTGGTACATCCATTTTGGTATCGAGAAAATATAACCATGTTTAAATGTGTTGCGATAAATTTAATTATTTGGTTTATAAGTATTGTATTTTCTGTGAGTTTTTCTTATTTTCCGATTTTTTCTTAGTTTTTTGGTTTTTATTTGAACTTTTTGCTTTTCTTTCTCGAAAAAAACTTATTTAAAAAAATTTAAAAGTTTACTTTAAGGTTTGCGTAGGAATTTATGGTGCAACTTTATTTTATCCTGAAAGCGCGCCAATACATTGCGAATATAGTTCATGTCAACAACCTCTTGCAATTGTGTTGACTGTTGTTTTAGCTGTTTGTTACATAGCTGTTTTGGTGGTATACATTTTAATGTTGTTGAGAATGAGATATCGAAATCAAAAAATATTGAAAGCATTTAAAGATAAAAATCAAGCGGATACTCGAAATGCATCAGTCAAAAGAAATATAAAAGCCATGAATCGATTATCCTATAGTTTGATTTCATTTGCATTTTCGAAACTTCCAATTTTAATTGTCTGCGTCGTGGCACTTGCAAATTTGGGACATTTGAAAACCCTTGGAAATGGAGAGAAGAATCCATGTAAAACATTTTTAAATGGAAAACTTTATTTTCAAGTTGAATTATTAGCCAGTATAGCAGCTATTATTTGGCTCATTGGTAAGTTGTTTTTTAAATTCACAAAATCATTGCTTCCAACATGTTAATGGAATTTATGATTAGAAAATATAATTTTCTGGTCTCTTTTCTAGGTATGATTTCTGACCCAATCATTAATTCTATGAGTGACCCACATATTCAAATGTATTTTAAACGTATTTATTATAAAATTAAAAGCAAACTTTCTAAAGAAAAATCCAACAATAACCCCAGCAATCCAGAACTCACTGATAGTAATTCCAATGAATCTTAATTAGAGTTATTATTGTCTATCGTCAATTATGTATTATTTTTTAAACTGGAATTTTTTTGTACTTAAAAAATTAAAAAGCATTCGATTTAAAAAAAATGTTTACTTAATTTTGTTTTTTTTATTTTTGATCCACTACGAGTTGAACCACGCATATTTAAATCTCATTTTTTTCCTTTGTATTTTTTTTAATGTTTTTATTTAACTTTTTCAATTTTATAATAAACTTTTTGTTAGTAATATAGAGTAAAACTTATTTTAATCAAATTATTGTTTCCATAATTTTTGTGTCTTTGTCTATTTTTTGAGAAAACATATTTAAGGATTACAAGATGAGTAAACATTTCAAAAAAATGAAGCAAAAATTTTGTTTAAAAAATTCTTCTTTGATTTTTCTTCAGTTAAACTTTTCCTTAGAAAATTTATAGAGAACTGTAAATTTTTTAAAATAGATTTTATTTTCAACAAAAAAACAACAACAAAAAATTAACAAAATTTCCTTTTACCATTTTTTAAATCTAGGCATAAATATTTTTTCATCGCTAATGAGAGCATCAAAATCTGGATTTCTTTGCATTTTCAAGAAAGCATCCAAAAAAGTGCATTTAATATAATCCATACTTTCTGAACTGAGATTTTTGGGAACTGTTTGACGATCATAAACTTCTTCCAAAAAGAAAACATCGTCCTGATTGGGCCTGAAAAATACAAAAATAATAAACTTTTTTAATTATTAAGAAATAAAATTTTACTTTTGTGCAACACATCCCATTCGAAGAATTATTCCATCATGATCATAATCAAACATTCCATAATATCTTAAAAACCCAATAAGAAGATCTCCAATAGGAGTATGATTTTTTTCTTCCATGGAAATATTAAGTCTGAGATCATAATATTCTGATAATTTATGCAAATCCAATTCACCACCAAAGAGATCATGACGCAATGCAATTAAATTAGGTAAAATTGGAGGTGAGACTCCACATTGAAGAAAATGAAGCACCAATAAAATGATTGTGTAACTTAAAATTGATTATTAGAAAATAGTTGTCTGGAGAGGTAACTTTACCTATTTAAATATCCATGATATGAATCAATAATTCCTGCATGTTTACCCCAAACTTTCAATACCCGAGCTAATATATAAAAACGTTCATCTATTTTTGCATAATGGGCCACCATGAAGGTGTTATAAACTCCTGTAAAAAGCTTCAATAAAAACAAAAAAATGAATTTTAAGAAACAAACAACCTGCGATGTTGTTAATATTGATATCGACTGGCAATTTTGTTCAATCAATAAGCATTTCAATTTTTAAAATGTCAACCTTAAATTTTTTAATACATGTTTTTTAATAAAGATGTAAACAAACTCTCGCAGATATAAATTTTGTAAATTTCACTTCAGGCAATTTTCGAAGCCAAATTGCAGCCTTTTTGAGTTCTCTTTCAACACTAAAATGTCCCCTAAAAAAGAATCAAAAATATTAATTAAAACTTTCATCTGAGGATACTCACTGCCTATACATAGGATAAAGTTCCTCATCATCCTCTTCAATTTCAGCAGGTATCGCCCAGCATAAATCAATATCACAACTATCTGAGCCACATTTAGTCATGGTTGATCCACAAAAATGCAAAGTAGCTCCTTCACGTTTTGGAAGGGCGTCTTCAATCATTTTATATGCTTTGTGTTTAATGCTCATGGTTCGAGAACTCTAAAAGTAATTCATATATGTTATTTTCAACGAATCGAAAAACAAAGAGATGATACCTGATAATTATTTTGATCATAAGCAAAATTCATAATTGCTTTATCAAAATCATCAAATTTTTCGATATTCTTTTTACGTATTTCTGCAATAATTTTCATAGCTTCAACTGAATGAGGAACAGATAAAACATATGCACTTGGATGATATCCCTCTTCTAACATGCTCTTTAAATCAAGGCGCCTGAAACAAACTCATTCTTTTTTAATGTTCAAAGAAAACGGATTAGAGTGAACTTACGGAACTGGCTTAACTGTACCCATAGTTTAAGAAAGATATATAATTTATAAATAAAAAATAAGTACAAAAAAATACCCGTTGAATTAATGCAGTGAAAAGTTTTTAAAAAAAGGATAGCAAAAAGAATTTGGCTTTCGCGCAAGGAAAAATAAAAGGCATTAAAGGGCCATAGCTATTTGCAGCCTTTTTGAAATTTCGTTTCCGTGTACTGAACTTTGCGAATGCCAAGCGCGCGTTTGAATTTAACGTGTAATTTACTGTAGCTACACGTAAATTCAAATTGCCGGTTGGCGAAGTATGAATTCAGGTCCCAGTAAACGAAATTTTGAAAAAGGCTGCAAATAGCTATGGCTCTTTAAGAGAGGTTCTGCGAGCTGATTCAAATAGGGCGGAACAAAATTTTTTTTAGTTTTTATTTTTCTTTACCAATCAGTTCTAAAAAATATTTAAAAATTATTGGCGTCAAGCTTTTTCTCAAAAAGTGAGCAGGATATGCTAATTTCTTAAATTGAAGTTCAAACCATTCATTAACTTCAAAAATTCGTGTCGAGAATTTGATAGATAAATTCTTTATTTAAATCCATTACAAAAAGAGAAAACCAAAAGAGTCCAAAAGAAGTGTGAACCCAACGAAGTGTAATTTTAGTTAAAAGCGGCGAAGCTTTTATATGGGCTTGAAACAAAGAGAAAATGAATCATAAGGAAAGAGATAGGAGAGTGAGAGATAGAAAGGGATATGATCTTTAGTGGACGATGTAAATAAGTGTGAATAATAGAAAACACAAATAGTAAACATGTCTGGGAAAGCGGGAAGATAAAAGAGAGAAAAAGAAAGATGAATAATCGCGATGATATTCGCGACACTCCCGAAGAACAAAGATGTTCTAACACGAGAAATTAACAATATTAAGGAGTTCATTGAAGTAGGGATGATAGAAAATTTGTAAAATAAACAAAGTAAAACAAAAAAAATAAAATAGTTTTTTATAATTCGATTTTCATTTTACTGAGAGAGCAAGGATTCTTGGGGTGGAGTGAATGGCATGGAAAGTGGTAAGCGGAAGAGATCCATTGGATGATCATGCTAAAGTTGTTGATTTGGTGGAACATAATAAAGATGAAATAGGAATTATGAATGGGCATAGCATTATGTTCATGGGAACATATTTCCCGACGAAAAATAATTAATTTTGGAACAAATTTAAGGGAATGCCATTTGATGGAAAATAAAAAATTATTGATGTGAAGTTTTAGCTTTAAAAATATAAGAACAGAAGGGCCTGTTGATAAAGAATATAAGTTTCAGTGGTATCTTGATGTTGACTATCTGAGATGATGTTGAGCTTCAATGGTGTTCTAATTGAGAGGCTTTTTTTGGATGGGTTGACAACTTCGGGGTGGTGATTTTTGGGCTGGAATGAAATGGGTTTGATTATATGCATTTTGATGGATGATGGTTGAATGATTGGATTTTTGCTAAGTAATGTTGAGGAAATAAAAATATTTAGTAGATGGATAATAATTTCATGAAGCAGAAATCCATTTATTTTTGACTAATAATTTATTCATGAATGATGAAGGAATGTAAAATGAATTGTTATTTAAGATGAAAGTAGTCGGTCATGATAAAGTTGGATGATAGGAATTATTGCAGAATAAATGAAATAGGAAAAAATAAGAAGATTATCGTTCCAGCATGGGAATAAAGAAGCAGCACGTCGATTCTTGTTGGCTCGAGTGGCTGAAAGAAATGTGCTTTTGCTTCGATGAGATCCGGGTGGGTTGCTTCCAACAAGGACCGCACCACGAATTTAAGACAAGATGCGTAACAATAAGTAGAGCAACTTGAATGAAAGGAGAAAAAAGAAAATTATCTGCTTTGATGAAAATATATGACCATCAAAATCAATTCTACCATTGATTTTAATAATAAGAAGTTTGGAAAGTAACAATTCATTCATTTTTGAGTAAGTTAAAATAAATTTTTGATGAGAAGAAAAAATTTAATAATATGCATCATGATCGCGGCGAGGAAAAAATGGTTTGACTGAGTTTCAAAACATGTATATTGATGGAATAAATAATGGTTGTTGAGGAGAGGTGGTAGGATAATGTAAATATTTCGATGTTGAAATAATGATGATTGGTCATAGTTATTTGAGCAAGAATGGAAGAAATAGATGCAGCAGAAAGAAGAAGGATCACACACTTATGTATGATAATAATCGTCGTTTCAGCATCGGGAAACGAGATAGAAGCGCACGTTGATTCTTGTAGGCACTAGTGGCTGAAAGAAATGTGCTTTTTGCTTCTGGAATCCGGGTGGGTTGCTTCAGCTATGGAAGTACATCGCACGCGACGGATGATTACAAGAATACTGCGAAAGTATCTTGAAGGAAAGAAATGAATAAGAGATGCTGACAAATATTTGCTTCCATGGACCATGGTGGTGAAAAAATAAAAAATATAACAATCCATTAATATTTGAGTTGATTTTAAAATAAAAATTCGAAGAAAATTTTTAATACATGCATAATGATAGTAGAGAGGGAGAATAAGTTGACTGAGTTTCAATCGTTGTTTTGTCGTGGCACCATGTCGAGAATTTGATAGATAAATTCTTTATTTAAATCCATTACAAAAAGAGAAAACCAAAAGAGTCCAAAAGAAGTGTGAACCCAACGAAGTGTAATTTTAGTTAAAAGCGGCGAAGCTTTTATATGGGCTTGAAACAAAGAGAAAATGAATCATAAGGAAAGAGATAGGAGAGTGAGAGATAGAAAGGGATATGATCTTTAGTGGACGATGTAAATAAGTGTGAATAATAGAAAACACAAATAGTAAACATGTCTGGGAAAGCGGGAAGATAAAAGAGAGAAAAAGAAAGATGAATAATCGCGATGATATTCGCGACAATTCGGCTAAATTCACCCATGAAGCATAATAATTTGATTTCTATCCAATATTATGTAATAGATTGCGGGCTAATTTTCGGTGTATACCATATATTTTAATGTTATATAAAAATCAGGAGAAATTTGCATATTTAAACTTCAAAAGGCTGTAACTTTTGATCCTGAACATATCCGGGACCTAAGAAAAATACCACATATTCCCCAGGATCTCTACTTTATTTTGGAAAAGAAATCTTATTTTTAAAAGGGGTACGTTTTGAGTTTTCCTTCACGATGTGCAAACTATCACCATTTTTAACGGGGAAATCCATTTTTTACGTATTTTTCTTCATTGAAAACAATTTGAACATAATGCCAAAATACAAAGAGAGAAAGTGAAAAACACCATTTTCCCCGTTAAAAATGGTGATAGTTTGCACATCGTGAAGGAAAACTCAAAACGTACCCCTTTTAAAAATAAGATTTCTTTTCCAAAATAAAGTAGAGATCCTGGGGAATATGTGGTATTTTTCTTAGGTCCCGGATATGTTCAGGATCAAAAGTTACAGCCTTTTGAAGTTTAAATATGCAAATTTCTCCTGATTTTTATATAACATTAAAATATATGGTATACACCATAAATTAGCCCGCAATCTATTACATAATATTGGATAGAAATCAAATTATTATGCTTCATGGGTGAATTTAGCCGAATTTTTGAAGTTAATGAATGGTTTGAACTTCAATATAAGAAATTAGCATATCCTGCTCACTTTTTGAGAAAAAGCTTGACGCCAATAATTTTTAAATATTTTTTAGAACTGATTGGTAAAGAAAAATAAAAAATAAAAAAAATTTTGTTCCGCCGACTTCGAAAATCTTTAAATTTACTCGTAGAGTCTCTCTTAAACAACTATTTGGCAGGTGAAATATTCGGGCTTAAATGATACTTTTAAATTGAGTCATAAAATGGCAAAAAATTGTTATTTTTAATTTCATAATTTGGGTTCGGTAAACAAAAACAAATTGAATAATCTATTTATCCCCAAAAAAACCTTTCTTCAAAGATAAAAATATGTAATTTGTTGGAAATTAATTTATTATCGCTTTTTCAATCATCTTTTTTTTTCTGACAAGCTGAGTCCAAATGTCAAATAAAAAAAAGTAGTGTGGCAATAGTTTTAAAGAAGAAAAAAAATCCCTGCGGCGTTTTTTAGGAGGGAAAATAATTTTAGTGTTAGCAAAGGAGACGCGAAGGCGTGCAATCGGCTGGATCAAAAATTGTGCAAAGCAACAAAAAAAAGTTCATCGAAAGATCAACCTAACACCTTTTTGGTTGTTTCACTTTTATATGAGTAGAAAAAAGGTTGTTTTTAATGAAATAAAAAAAGAAAGTGAAATAAAGCCGCTTTTTTGGGGGGAAGCATAAAAAAGCAAATACATTTCAACTGGGAAAAAAGCTTGGGTCGTTGGTTCCAAATATGATGGTGCTGAAACTATCTCTTCATAGAATCAATCTGTGGACTCGGAAGAGGTTAACTCCGCCTTAATAAATATCATTACTGCTTAAGGTTGTTCCAATTAGGCTTTTTAAAAAATGGTTTAAAAGTATAAAAGCAAATTTAACCCTTAGGAAAATATGCAGTCTCTTTTTGACTTGCTTTCCAAAAAAAATTTTTGTTCCAAAATGCGCTGTATAATTGTAAGTTTATTTTTTTACTTTGTTTGTTGCTTTTTCATTAAAAAAAATATGTTTTAGATTTCCACTTTTATTTTTTGTATTACAACTGCCCAATTGAATATTCCTGATTTGCTTAAAAATGAAGCCGCTTCGGTAACTTTTTTATTTTCCCCATTTTTTTCATCTTCCTACTATTTTTTAGGGTGTACCTGGAGTTAAATCCCGTTTATCCCCTAAAGGTGTAAAATATGTTGCAACCTTTTTAACTAACTCTTTGTTGACGGAATTAGTCACAGTATCGATTAATAAGGAACCACAAAATATCAAAACTCCCCATGGTGAATTGATAATTAATGATATGGTGCTTGGAATACATCATGCTCCAGAATTTGTTGAAACAAGCTTAATGTCGCCAAATTTAATTCAAATTTATGTAAAAAGTTTAAATATATCTTCAAAAACAAAAATTAGTGGTGGAATTAGCGAAACTGCTTTATTGGTTGCTCCAAATGCTCAAGCTCAAATTGAAATAGCTGCTTTAAAAACTTCACAAGGTGCACCAAATTTAAAAATTACTTCATGCAAAATTAGTCATAATTCTCCAATCACAATCCAAATGTCAGAAAATCCCTTTAAAAATGATTTACTTCATGAAGCCCCGGAACTTTTACAATCACTTTTATGTTCAAGAGTTGAATTCATTGTGGAAGAAAGAATCAATGCAAGATTTGCCTTGCTTTCTCCAAAAATCCCTCTTGCAAATATTAATGAAGAAGTGATAGTTAATGATCTAATTTCAAAAATGCGTATGGTTCGTCGTCAGCGGTATGTATCCCAAATTTGTCTTTTATCTTACATTTTTTAAATTTTTTTGTCTTTTTTTAGTGATTTAAAAGCAGCAGAACGACTACGACTTCGCATTCCACGTGAAGCTCTTCTAACAAGTTTTAATGTGGTATGTAGAAACCTTAAAATCTAAAAAAGATACGACTAAAAGATAATTTTTGCTTTATAGACTCGAGCTGAAAATCTTTTCTTGGATTACACTATAACTTCTGACATTTTGGTTACCAATGCTGGATTGGAAATTGATACCTTTGGAGAAGTATCTCTTCGAGGAAGGGGTGGAACTCCGTTTGGATTTGTTCCATTATCTCTTCCACCCGCAGCTAATGCAGAAACTATGCTTCAAATGGCTGTTTCTGATTTTGTTCCAAATTCTTTAATGTATCATGGCCACACGTAAGCTAACAATCATTTTACCCCAAAAATAAAAATATTTCAACTCATTTAGAATCGGCTTATTTAATACTCGAATTGATCCATCCACTTCACATTTTGGTGCCATCATGAAAACAACTTGCAGCTTATCTTCTGGAACTCTTTTCTGTCTTGGAGACCTTTTCCCAACTTTACGTAAAATGCATCCCAATCGAAAACTTTCCATGCTTTTTAATACAGCTCAAGCTCCCGTTATTTTATTTAAACCTCAAAATGCAGGTGGAATTCGTTTTTCACTTCTTGGAAAAATTGCTATTTCTTTGATTGATGAAGCCACAAACAAAGAACAACAAATTGCTGAAATGTCCATTGAAGTTACATCTCAAATGAAATTGAGACTTTCATCAAATGTTGTTCGACCCAAAATTATTTTAAACACAATTACTCTTAAAACTTTGTCCCCAGGAATTTTGCTTCAAAAAGAATTGGATGATTCTGTTTTACTTGCGAGAGAAGTTTTACAACGAATGGTAAACGATATTTTGAAGGAAGGCATTCCAATTCCCGTTCATCCTCTTTTCCAATTAAATAAGCCCAAAGTAAGCAGCAATTTTAAAGCTCAAAAAAATTATGGAAAATAATTATCCAAATTTTTTTAGGTCAAAGTATTAAATCGTGCTTTATTGCTTCAAACTGATTTTGTTTTAAATGATCGATTATTACGTCAATTAACAGCAGCCGACCTTCGAAAACGGGTTATCTGAGTGAAGCATGAAACGCTTTAGCTTTTTTATTTCAGTTCCAGTGTTCGCGTGCGACGGGTTTAAAAAGAAGTAGAAAAACATCATTAATTAAAAAATATTAGCAAAAACACGATCCCTTCGTTTTCTAGTTTAGTTAAATAAAAAAAGTCAATCTAATCTCATTTAGTTGTAAATAATCATGTATTTTCATAATTTTTTGATAAGTAATAAGTTTTTTGATGTAAATATTAGAGCTTTAAATAAATGGGTTTAAAAATATTAATTAATTCATCTGCTTATAAAAACTTTTGCTCAATATTTTTAAACTGTGTCGCATTTCCAATTCACACTTGCTTTAACAAAATCGTATCAAACCAAAAATAAAAAATTGCACTGAAAGAGAATGGGAGTAATAAAAATATTAAAATTTTTATTCGAAAGTTACTCCTCACTCTTTATGAATGTAACAAAAAAAATTTCAAAAACAAAAACTCCTGTTACTGTCATTGAAAAACAGCTGCAAAAATTGGGCTAAAAAGGTTAATAAATTTTTCTTTTTATTTTTGAAATAAAATCGAGAAAACAAAAGTTAATATAAAATAATATATTAACCCAGGCAAGAAAAAGCATTCATCAAACAAACAAAAAATAATAATTTCAAAGCAGCCATAGATATATGTAAAAATGGAAGGAAAGATTGGATACGATAAAATAATTTATGGGACTATTCATATTTTAAATGTGTTGTTTGACGTTTTGATTTTGCTGAAGCTGATGGATTGTCAATTTCTTCTTCAACTTCTTCATATTCTAAAAAATAAGTATGTTTTAATTGTTTTAACTAATTTAAAGGATTTTACCTGCAGGGGCAGCGGTGGTTGTAGTAGGTTTTTTCCTAAGGCGTCGTTTTTTGGGTTTTTGAGTTGTAGTTGTTTCAATTTCTTCTTCTTCATATTCTGTTTCGGTTACTGCAATAATAATAGCCGTTGTTGGAGTTTCAGTTGATGGTGATTCGGGTGTTGTTGTTGAAGCAGGAGTGGTTGTGGCTTCAGTTGTAGTTTCAGTGATCACGGTTGTTGGCTCTGTAGTAACTTCTGTGCTAGGTTCTGTTACAGCACTTTCTGTTATTTCTGAAGCTTCAGTTTGTTGACCTTCAGTTACAACTTCTTCTTCAGTTGAAGGAGTGGTAGTTTTCAATCGAAGTTTTTTAATTTTTCTTCTCTTTTTCAATGTTGTAGTTTCAAGAGGATCAACAGTGGTTGTGGGTTCGGTAAGCTCAAAAACTGCAATGGTTGTGGATTCAGCTGCTTCTTCCACAGAGGGACTAGCTGCAGAAGTCGCTTCTTCTACCAAAGCTTCTTCAGTAATATCAGCTGTTGGTGGAATTTCGGGTTGCGTAGTTTCTTCTTCGTTGAGGATAGTCGTAGCCTCAATGCCCACAGTTGCAATTTCTTCAGCAGGCTTTTCTGTAACTTCAATTTTAATAGCTGAATCACGAACAAGTTTTTCTTGTGAATCTCCTTGTTCAGTATCTTCAACAACTTCTTCTTCTTCCTCTTCAGGAGCTTCAGTGGTGGTGGTAGTTACAGCATCTTTATGTTTGCGAAGTTTCTTTTTCTTCAACATTGGTGCAACAGTAGTGGTTGTAACTTCCTCTTCTTCTTCTTCGTCGGTTTCATCTTCAACTTCTTCCCCTGCTCCTTCTTCTTGTTGAGATTCTGCAACAGCTTTTGTGGTTGCAGATGATTCACTATCTCCACCCGCAAGCAATCTTTGACGAGCATCAGCTTCTTTTCTTAATTTTTCTTCAATTTCTGACATCTCTCGTCGATGTTGATTTTCAACTTCTAAACGAGCTTCTCGATCAGCAACATATTTACGAACTTCATGTCTAAATTTATTTTTTTCATTAATTATTTTTTTATGTTTATTTGTGTCAAACCTGAAATCAACAATTTCTCCAGGATTTAAATCACCCGAAAAATCTACATCAACTTTACTGAAAAATTCTCCAGTAACTGAAGGATCTAAACTGTATTTTTCTTCGATTAAAGTTTGAAGTTCTTCCAAAGTAACTTTTTTATCTCGATTTGTGTCAAATTCCTAAATTAATTCGAATATTAAAATTGATTTATTTTTCTTATTTTTAACTTACTCGAAAATGATCATTGGCATATTTGATTGCACTTAAACGAACTAATCGAACAAAATCAGCTAATTCCACTTTATCCAAAACTCCATTTTTATCTTGATCAGCTACATTATAAAGGTTGAAAGTTTCTTTTGGGTCCATATCATCTTCCCGTCGAGCCTTTTCTTCAGCTTCCACATTGCTTACAAAGCCATCGCCATCGTTGTCAACTTCGGGTAATAAAGTTTGGGCATTTTTAACTGCTCGGCTACGAATAACTGAACGAAAACCAGCAAATTCCACTGCATCAAGGCTGGCATCTTCATTTTCATCTGCTTGGGCAAAGAATGGTTCAAGGGTGCGTTCATCAAAGCCATAATGATCGAATGCAATTCGCTTTGCTTCATCCATGGTTAATGAGCCACTTCCATCTGTGTCCACAACCCTCAAAGCTTTTTTCGAAGTTTCAACAGCGCGTGCTCGGACAATGCGCTCAAAATCAGCAAATTCTGGAGCATTTAATTCTCCGTCATTGTTATCATCAACAGAGGCTAACATTTCCACAACATCGCCAGCTCCAATGCCTTCTTGCTCGAATGCAATCATTTGGGCTTCTCTCAAATCAATATGTCCATCTTCATTTCGATCTGCATTTTTCATAATCTGTCGTGCAAGTCGAATACTCATTCCACGAATGCGTCGACGAAGTTTACTAAAAAGTACGGCATCCATTTCATCGTTGCTACTAGGAACAACTAAACGCCAAATTCTTTCAACATCTCGATTGCTTATTCCATATTCTTTTAAAATATATGCTTGAGCTTCTGAAAGACTTAAAAGGCCATTTCGATTTGAGTCAACACTCTAAAAGTTGTAACATTTATAAAAGATTTTGAATTAATTTAAAACTAACGTGTAAATATCGAAGTGCAGCATTTTCAGCTTTAGCTAAAACCAAAGGTCTAATTTCATTAAATTCCAAGGAAGTTAAATATCCATCCTTATTTTTATCAACTTGATTAAACATATTTTCAACGACGCTGGAAGAAAGTCCATGGTGTACAAAAGCAGCATATTGGACTTCTGCAAGGCTTAAAGCTCCATCACCATCTAAATCAACATTTTTGTCAACTGGGGGTGGCACAATTCTGGGTGTAGGTGGAGGAGGAGATTCAGTGGTAGAAGAAGAGCTTGTGTCTTAAAGAATGAAAAGAAAGTGTTAAAGAGAAAATAGAATTCAGAACGTTTTTTTACCTTCGATGTTTACAGCTGGACGTTGTTGAGGAAGGGGACCAGGAACTTGTGGAGGCTGTTGCCTTTGTTGTTGTTCTGGCGGACCTTGTTGCTGTGGAGAAAATTGATTATTAAATTGAGAAGGATTAGGTCCATTATTTTGTGGAAAATGGTTTGCAGGAAGAAATTGGCCATTTGGAATAAATTGTTGCTGAGGCCCTGAACCTGGTGGTGGAGGAAATTGCTGTTGTTGTTGCTGAGGTGGTGGTTGAGCAAACTGCCTGGGTGGTGGAGGAATAAATTGATTTTGATTATTAAAATCTGCTATTGGGAATGGTTGCTGTTGTTGTCCTAAAAAATAAAATAAACAAGTCTTTGCTTTTTTTGTCTCTCTTAAAAAATTATCGAACCTTGTGGTTGCTGTTGCTGACCATTGTCGGAAGCTCCAGCTTGTCTAAATATCCGGGAGGAAGGAGCTGCATATATGACAGTTGCGCATATCGCAATGGAAAACAATATTCTCGAAGGTGCGAATAGTCTGCGTCTCATATTTAATGAAACTAAAAAAATCAAATTCCTTTCACTTTCTTTTTCTTTCCAAAAGGTGGTTGTTTTAAAAAAAGTTTAAAACGCGCAATTATTAAAAAATTGATACGAAGGAGAAACAATAGCCCCTAAAGCTATATCTCGTTTTTCATTTCGATATCTATTATTTGTTTTCTTTCAGGTGGAAAAATCGAAGAAAAGAGAGAAAAGAAAAAGGATAATATTTTTATTAATAATTGGGTGAAGATTTCGTCGTCCTGTTTTTCCCAAATAAAAAAAGAGAGGAGAAATTACAAGCAATAATAAAAAGTGAATCTTTCTTTAACAACGAAAGAATAAGTGAAAATGATATTTGACAATAAAAAAGTTTGTTAAAATGAAAGTGAATCCAACGAACGAAAATATATTTCGGATTAAATTTTTCTTTGTAATAAAAAAAAGTTATGGGAGGCGCAGAAGACCTAAATATTTTAGTTTAGAATCGAACGTGTTTTTACAAGATAAATTTAACTTTATCCTCTCGGTTTTAAAACCAAATTAAAAGCGTTCTAGCAGCTGTTGGCTCGTATTTTCAAAGTCTTTTTTAAGGTTTGAAGAAAAGAATCATAGAAAATTAAGATAAAAGTGAATAATAGAAAGTTCATTAAAGCAGAACTTATTTGCGAGAATAAAAAAATACTGGATTTACAAGTTTTTGCAGGAAAAAAATAATTTTAATTAAAGGGTTATTCAAATTAGGCACGCGTGCTTGAACACATTCTTAAATCTGAAAGAGCTATCAGAACTTTAAGTGAAAGGAAGAGATAAATAAAAAAACTGTAAAAATCAAAAGTCACGAGAATAAAGCTTTAGATAATTCCATTGTCATAACAATCACATCTTCCTATTATAAATCATATACATAAGTAAGAAAATTATACCCAAACAAAATATCACTTTAAAATATCAACCAATACTTTTGTCACCGCTATTATCGCAATTAACCGACTGCTGCCTGTTTTTTCTAAATAGTTTTACACCAAGAAAAAATAATTTAAATTAGGTCAAAGGTGCTTTTGTCACTTTAAGGTATTTAAAACGTAAGAAGAAAAAAAAATCTTCCTTGCGCATTTAAACGAACAAGAGCAATTTAAAAAATTGGAGAAAAATGGCGCTGATAAATACGCGGCTCATCGTTTTTTTAAATTAGTATTATTTTTTGCGATTAGGTCAGCATTAAAAAAAAAACAAAGTCAAGGTAAAATTAAAGAATGATTAAATAGTTAAAATCAGAAAGGAAGGAATGATATTGACTTGGGCGTTTTATAAAAAATTTAACGGTGATTTTTTATAAAAAGGCAGGATTAAAAGTAGGTACCGGCATGTACATTTCGCCAAACGAATGTCAAAGAAAAAAGATGGCAACGATGACACTTTTTTTAAATAAGTTTTAAATGCGTTGATTGATTTACGTTTTATCGATTTTATTTTTTGATATTTATCCCATCGGAAAGCCCGTAAAATTCTGTTATTGAGATATCTAATTCTTTTAAATCGTAAAATAGAGAAAATGGATTCAAAAACAGTTTTTTATTTTTCCTGAGCCAGCTTAAAGGTTGACTAATTTTTATTTTTTGACAATATTATTCCTCACACTAATCTGCATAAAATATCAAAAATCCGTGCCCGCACTAGTCAGAAAAGTCACTTTTCCAAAGCAAAAACCATAAAATTGATAGAAAATGTGGGCATCAGCAAGTGAAAAATGTTGCTTTTCATTTGCAACATGCAAAAAATGAAAGGGGAAGAAAACCTTTTTCGTTGCCATTTTTTAATTCAGAAGTAAATATTAAAACCTTGATATCTTAATTGGGAGTTTATTAAAAATTATTTTCTCTTCTATCATTAAATTCCCCGTATTTGATAGTACCTATCCCTCTAAACCATACATCAAAACAAAGAAACTTCATTTTTTGCTTGCCGGTCCCTAATTAAAAGGGCTAAAAAGAAGTGAAAAATTTTCAATGAATTATTAAAGTTTAAATTTGGAAGCTAAAGAAGTAACTTTAGGTCCAAAAATCGGTTGTGAACTAAATTCGGAAAACGCCAGTGAGTTGAAAGCCAAAGATAAACAAAAGTTTTTTTCTCGAAAACCCCTGAAATTTATCATAAAAAAAATATCTTATCCGGAAATAATACCAATATTCTTTCATATTTCGATCAAAAAAAAATAATAAAGGAAAAAGAGCTTAACCATAGACACACACACAAATAAACACCTTTGAACGCCAGTCAATTAAATTCTTTCTTCTTTTTTTTGAAAATCAAATAAAAAAAGTTCATGAAGCCTGTTGTCATTAAAACTAATACAAGAAAAGGATAGATCGTTAGTTAGGAATTTTTATCGCATTGATTTCGACCGACTTTTTTTCAAGAAGTCATTTTTCGCGCAGCAATAAGAAAAGTCCTGTTTCCTTTGTTTTTATTTGAAACTAAAGGGAAATAAAAAAATAAAAAATAAATAAGAACTTAAGCTCTAGATATTTTCATTTTCTTCTTTCAAAAAAATGATATTAAAAAGTTTTTTTCTTAATAGGATGCTTCGAAGTTCGATCATTTCCTGATTGTTAAAAACAAATATTTTATATGCATAAATTTTATATGTTTGAATTATAAATAGCATGTGTCGGCAAAATAATAAAAAAAACTTTATTTTTTCTTATTGATAAACATAAAGTAAAATATTAGACTTATGAAGATGGAGAGTAAATTTTTTTTCAATTTATGCTTTTTAATATTACTATCGCTTTTTGAAAGTAACAAAAAGTACAAAAATCAAAATTTTTATTACTGTAAAAGAAATACAGTGATGAATAAAAATAAAAAAATAATATCAAATATCAAATTTAATCGAATTATAAGTATTTTTGCTTTAAAACAAAATGGAAATAACTAAAATATTATAGTTACACTTTAAATTTTGAGTTGAAAAGCTCAAAGTTTAAAAATTCCAAAAATCATAAAAGCATGGGGAGGTTTGATCCATTAATGGAATTATATCAAAATATTTTTTGATTGCGACAATAATGAGACAAACATAATAATAAGTAAGAAACGAAAAAAAATAAGTAAATGGTGGTCGGATTTTAAAAATTAAGCAACAACACCAACGAAAGCATACTAAGGAAGTTAAAATTCCATAAAGAGAAAACAAAAAATATATGGGATCAATAAAATAAGAAAGGTAACGGGATTTTTGATGATGAAGAAATTGATGAAAAATGATGTAATCATTTACTTTTTCGTTTATAACGATTGGAAAATTTTTAGAATCTTCCATGAAGTGCTGAAATTGGATCTTTTATGGTTTGTAAAAAAATGCAAAGCAAATAAGTTGCTTACATTAATTTTAATGCTAATGACGATGAAACATTTGTCACTTAAAATAGGTAAATTTGATGATCGTGGAAATAAAAGATAAACGAGTTTCCATGTGCAAGCAGCTAATAAGGCGGCAATAGAAATAGTGAGTATAACCCAGAAAATTTTAACAACAAATTTACGAAAATCCCTTTTCTTTTTGGTTGCAATCATATTATTGATATAATAAGGTAATCGATCTTCACATTCATTTTTTGATTCCATGGTTTTAACAATGGAAGAAAGGGTTTTGTGGAAAAATTTAAAAAAATGAAAGAAAATAACACAGTCTTTTTTGTTTTATTTTATTATTATGTATATCGATATGATAAAAAAAGGATGTTTTTTTATCAAAATAAAATCGTGACAATTATCGATAACGTTACAGGACAAAAAATATTTTAAGCACTTGTGGATTTGTGGTTGTTGTAATATGCTTGCAAACATTTTTTAATTTCTCGATAGATATTATTGGCTTACAAGAGCAAAATGTGGATGTGAATATTCATCTATCGAAACAAAAAGCTTTTTAGAAGGAATAAGAATTCTTCAATAATGGCATCGACGGATATGGTTTTGCTGCTTAAATTAGGTTTCACTTCATTTTATAAATCAACATGTTTTTGGACTTATGAAAGTGGAGAGTAACAGAACTTTTAATATTTGCTTTTCTGAAGCTACTCTCGTTTTTCAAAGTAAAAAAAATCAAAAAGTTAAAATTTATGTTACTTTCAATGAAACTCAGCGGCTTTGATTAGAAAATAAAAAAGTGTATCATTTCTAAGTATTTTTATTAACTTTTTTTCCAAATCGTATTTTTGATTTATCGAATTGTTTTAAAAGTATCAACATAAGCTTGTCGCAATCTCATAGCTCAAAAGTTTTAATTTTCACATGATCTTCAAAGTTTTGCTTTTTCTTTTGCTTTAAAATAACAACAACGTGAATACGGTCAATCACTAACGTCACAAAGGAATTATTTTAATACAAATGACACTTTTTATGTTTTTTCTCGTGAATGTCAAGGATCAAAGGAGCAGCAATAAAAAAATATATAAGCATGCGTTCAAATATTTTTTTCTCTAATAAAAAACGGCCTTAAAATGCTCGCATGACGCTAATAATGACAACGCCTTCCGGAAAAGAAAAAAAGGAAGAAGCTTGCTTCTTTTTTCGCACCAAACCAAAGAAATGTGTGCGGGCTTCATTTTATTTTTTTCTTACCCTTTTTTATTTAAAATTGGAACCAACCAAATTTTCTATTCTCATGGAAATGAGAAAATGTGGAAAAGAAGCCGGCGCCTTTTTTGTTATTACAGATGCTTAGAATAATTTTTTTTAAATTGAAGGCTTCTTACTTTCTTTTATTTCAAAACAATTTCTTTTTTTTATACTTTACATAGCTCAGGAGCTTCTTTACTTTTAATTTTACTCTTTTTTTCAATCAAAGCTATTTGGGTTTCTGTGAATTAATTTTTTTTTTACAAATCTTATTATTACAAAGTTTGAGTTTTAAAACTATTTCTTTAACCATGTTAACAAAACATCTCCGAAAGAAATCTTTTCGAAATTTTTTACTTGCTTTTTTTAGTTTGTTTCTTGTTTTTCATTTCCTATTTTTTCTGCTATGGATTAAAGCGATCTCGTGGCCCTTGGCTTACACCTTTTTTCATTTTTTCTTTTTAAAAAGAGTCGGCATGAAATAAAAAGAAAAACTTTTAAATAAAAAATAAAAAGAAAAAGAAATTTTATATTTTTTAAGCACTTTAAGTCGTTGCTTTTGCTTCTAGCCGCAAGCAAGTAAGCGCATTGTTAGCACATGGGCGAAGATGGCCTAATGACGTAGACAAAAAAAATTCTCGGCTTACTAATTTTTTGCTTTAATGTTTTTCTTTGATTTTTTTCTTTTTTTCTTCGTGAAATTATTAACTTGAAAGAAAAAATGTAGAAAGTGGTATTAAAAATAGAGGTTTTTTGGATGATTTTTTCATTCTTTTAAAAATTAAGCTTTTGTGGTTGTTTTTGCTTCAAAGAGTAATTTTTTGGGCCACCAATTTTTTATTTTTTCCAGACATTTTCATCTCTCTTTTTTCTGTCGCTTTTTTTTGACATATGTTTTTGATCTATCTATCTCTTTTTTTTTGAGCTTTTGCTTTTTCGTTTTTTGTTTTGTTTTAAAAATTCAAAAAGAAGAAAGTGAACGGCGGAGGCACCTGTGGCGGTTGTGGTGGTGGGGTAGCCTATCTATCACATTTGCTTTGCCAATATTTTTCTTTCTCGAAATAACTAACAATATTTTTCATTTACTTACCTTCTCCTTGTTGCTTGCTTTTTGCTTTTTTTCGCAACTTTTGTTTCTCATTTTTTTTCTATACGTCAACGCTCTTTCTCGAGGTCAACTTTTTTCTTCCACTTTTTTTTCTCATTCGTTTTTCATTCAACTTTTTTAGCTGCCGAGTTTTTTATTTTAGGTAGCTTATTTATTTTGAGAGGGTTTTATATTACGTTATTGTTTTGTTTAAACAATCACTTAAGGAGGGTGCTATCTCTTGCGCACAAATAATTTTTTGACGACGAATTAAAAAAGGCTTATAAAAGCTGCATAACCATCAGCTGACGGATATTTATTGTGTGTGGAGAGGGTCTTGAACTTGAAAATAAGACGGGTTTCTTCATTTTTAAGTTAACTTTTACATTTCTTTAAAATTAAAAAAAATTAAATAAAATTACTAAACCTGGTGCTAAAAGCCTTTAATTTCACACAATACCTAGTTGCTAAAATTTTTAAGCACTTTATTGCTGTGTAATTTTATTTTTTAATTTAAACCGAAATTTTTTCTCACATTCTTTTTTTGGACTTTTTTTAATACTCATCTTCCCACATAATCAAGCAGCTAGCATAAAGAAATAGTTTTTGCAGCTGTTTGTTTCCGGGTTCCAAATCAACAACAATCTTTCAAAATTTAGTTAAAAAATAGTCCACAACAGAAGCTTAGTTTTTTTTACAGTTTTTTTGTTGCCATTAATTTTCCGATTATATCTTTTGTAGCACAAACTATCGGGTGCATGGAAAAAAAATTAAACATGGCTTTTTGTAAAAATTCGCGATAATTTTTTTTTCTTTGACGATAAAAACATTTTTAACAAAATCAAAATCGTCTTTCTTTTTGTTTTTTATTTTCAAAAAGAAAGAAGCTAAAATAAAAAGCAATAAAAGAAATGAAAAATGCTTGAGAATATCATGCTCTGTAGCTATGGTCGTAAAGGTCGATTTTTAGTCTGGCCCGAAAAAGAAAGGTTCCGAAGTATTCATTTTTTCTTTCTTTGATTCGATGAGAAACGATGGGAAGAAAAAAAATCATTTTAGCAATAAAAGTTAAAAGGTTATGATGCCCTTTTCAAAATAATAAAAGTGTAGAATCTATTATTTTTTTGCGAAGGGCACCAAAAAAACTTTTTATTTTCCACACAAAAATGAAAAATTATATCAGTTTTTTCCATGCTCGTGATGATTTTTGGTGGAATGGATGCTAGCAAAATATAAAAATGAGGAAAACAAAAAATGCCATTGTTTATTCAACTGTCTATGTCATTTTTTTTCTTTTTTCTTCCATGTTTTTTTTTTGGGCCTCTCTCTTCCTTCCATTCAATATTCTTGTTTTGAAATACCACTCACTTCTCTTCCAGAAAAAAGAAAAAGAAAAAGAAAAAACATGCATGAGTTCATTTTTTCTTTCTTGTTGTCTCATTGTATTTCCTCAATTTTTTTTGTTACCCTAAAAAACGCTATAGGCAAAAAACGAATATTCACTTTTTTGGGTTTTTTTTTCAATTGGTTACTAATACGTTTTTATTACTTTTTATACCAACATTTTTTTCCTTAATCGTTCGAGGTTTGAAACTTTCTCAAAAAAAATAATAATTTTCTCTTTTTTGTTTTTTAGGTATATTTCCCCAAACTTTGGTTAAAGGAGTGCTAACTTTTGAAGATGTCGTTCTCAGACCTTAAAGTCTCCAACAACGATCTTTCAGTATGTAATTCATCAAAGCAAAATATTATTAGCCAAGAAGATCTTCGTGACAGAAACACATGGAATACAAAATATTCACGATTTGATATAAAATATTATTTGAAACTTTTTGGTTATTTTAAAACTTCCATTTTTGGTTTATTTTTGCCTATACTTTTGTCTCCTTTACTTTTTTCTGGACGAGAAGTAAGACCTTTTTTAGCTTTTAAGAAGCATTTTTAATTTTCTCTTTTTTTAATTTTAGGAATTTAAATGTGTTTGGTGTGTATTGGTAATGTCCATTTATTGGATAGTTGAAATTATTCCACTACCGGCTACTGCAATGTTTCCATTATTTTTATTTCCATTGACTGGAGTCATGTCACCCAAAGATGTTGCAAGGGAATATATGAATGTAAGCTAAAAAAACGTTTTAAAACTGCTTCATTTTTTGCACCCTAAAATTCATTTTGAAGTTCAAATAATTCGAAAAGTAAATTTGACTTTGCTTTTTTGTGTAAAAAAATTAATTATGTCACAGTATTTTTTCCATTTTGCTTGCCTTAATTTGTTTACTTGCTGGAAGCAAAGTTCGCTCAAAGTATTGTTAAATTTCTCAAGTTTTAATCAAATATTTTTTAGGACACCATTTTTCTTTTCATTGGTGGATTGATTGTTGCAGCAGCAGTTGAAAAAAGTGATTTACATGAACGTATAGCTCTTCGAGTTTTAACTTTATCTGGTTCACAACCAAAATGGGTTATGCTTGGATTTATGAGTGTTACAGCATTTTTAAGCATGTTCATTAGCAATACTGCAACCACCGCCATGATGGTTCCAATTGCCCAATCGGTTATTGCCCAACTTGAAAAATCTTATCACGAACATCATAAAGCCAGTTCAGCAGCTTTGTTGGAATTAAATCAACAACCAAAGAATTTCCATAAATCTGCTTCAGCTATGAGTAAAGGAATGATAATTAGTATTTGTTTTGCTGCAAATATTGGTGGCACTGGAACTGTAACTGGAACACCACCAAATTTGGTTTTTGTTGGGCAACTTTCAACGTGAGTTCCAAAATAAAAAAATATTAAAAACAAAAATGAATTTTAGACTTTACCCAAATGCAAGAACTGGGGTTCATTACCTCTCATTTTTTGTGTTTGCTTTCCCTCTCATGCTTCTATGCCTTATGGCTTGCTGGGCGATTCTCTCATTTTATTTTCTTCGACATGCTCCTGAAGGTAATGCCACAGTTACTCAAATGATTCATAATCGTTATGCAAAATTACCCCAAACTAGTTATGCTGAAAAATCTGTTGGTGTTGTATTTATTATTATGCTCCTTATGTGGCTTCTTCGCTCTCCGGAAATTGTTCCAGGTTTTGGTGATTTATTCCCTAAAGGATGGTTCACTGATGCAACTTCATCCATGATTATCTCAGCTTTGCTATTCATTTTACCTGCAGAAAAACCTAAATTTGGTTTACCAACCCTTGATGAAATTGAAGGTCGACCTTCCCCCAAAATTCAAGTGGAAGGAGAAGATAGTGAAGACCCCGGACTTACAATGACAGCTAAAAAACCACTAAAACGTGCTCCAGCAAGATTAATGGATTGGAAAACTATGCTTAATATGTTTCCATGGAGTGTTGTATGGCTTCTTGGTGGAGGATTTGCCCTTGCTGCGGGTGTCAAAGTATCTGGTTTAAGTGTAATGCTTGGAAATATTTTGGGTGAATTAGAATCCCTTCCACTTTGGAGTTTGCAAGTTATTTGTTTACTTTCCGTTATGGCTGTCACTAATATTTGTTCCAATACTGTAACCGCAAGCATTTTTATTCCCGTCGTTTCAACATTAGCAAGCAAAATGGAAGTTCATCCTTTAACTTTAATGCTTCCTACAACCATTGCTTGCTCCTTTGCATTTATGCTACCTGTGGGAACTCCACCAAATGCAATTGTATTTAGTTCGGGAATGCTTAAAGTTACTGATATGGTAAGAGTCTCTAAATTAAAAAATGGATTCATAAAAATTAATATTTCTTTAGATTGTTTCCGGTTTCCTTGTATCCATTGCGACTTTAATTATTACTGTGGGTTATATGCAATCGATGGCACATTTTGTATTTCCCGTCAATGAATTTCCTGAATGGGCAAGGATGTTACCAATTAATGAAACTATGAGTGGGTAAAAACTGGTTGGCAAGCAACGTGCATTTAGAAATAATAATTTTATTTATTCATTCCATAATTGTAATTTCTCTTTTTTTCTAAAATTTTTGCTCAAAAAATATTTTCAAAGTGCTTTACTTAAAACTTAAAAAAATAATATTAAATATTTTATATAATAGATAGACTAATTGTTGCTTTTAATTACAAACAAAAAACAACAAAAACAATTATAAGATTATCGTCAATCTTTTTTAACATTCAGTTTTTGTTCCTTTTTTCATTTTTTATAGTCTTCTTGCTTTTGGTAGTTAAAATTTTCTATATCGGGTCGCGCCTTATAAAACATAAAACAAATATACGGTGTCCCCACATTTTTTTTCTCGTGCTTTTCTGGTATCATTATTTTTTAAATTTTTCTTATATTATATTATTTTTATGTTTCAACCTAAATATAATTGGCAATTAACTTTTTAAACTTTAAGAAAAAATAGGCTACATAATGACTATATTTGTTCCACCAACCATAAAAATGTGTTATTTATAAAATTAATTTCTCGTCCAATAAATTCGTTGAAATGTATTTCACGGAAATTAACAAAGCTTTTTTATAATATTCATAATTGTACAAACACATAAATTTTTTAAACACAAGAAGCAAGCATGTGAAAATAAATATATTTTTTCATTACTGTAAGAAGAGGGAAGGAAAAATAGACAGAGGTGTCATTTCTTTGTAGTTTTGTGGCATGAATAATAAGTTTAACTTAATTTATAAAAAGAAAAAAGGTACAAATAATTATTAATTTTTTTAAAGTTTAATTTGACATTTTTGAAGAGGTTGAAAGTAAAGCATATAATAATAAAATAAATAGTAAGTAGAAAATGCAATTACAGTAATTTCATTATTTAGGCACGACGTCCAACTATTCTTCGAAGCTCCCCTTTTTTGAACAGTATGCAATTCATGGGTGAAAAGAAACAATTTCTTGCAAGAGGTGAATTTACTCTAAAATGCAAAAAATTAATAAATTATAAGCCAAGTTTTTACAACAAAAAAGTTTTCAAAAGTTTTCTGTGTTGAATGAAGCGAAGCAACTCTCTCCGCTTTATAATTAAAGTTTCAAACTACAAACTTACTCAAGAATTTCATTATTATTTGCACTATAACGCTTTGTATTACCAAAATATGGTAAAGATTCTGTCACAGAAAATAAAGCCAAAAATGCAAAAATAAAAATATAGACGATAACACGTTCTGATGATGATGGTGACATTTTTCCCTCCTAAAATATTGTACTTAAGCTACAGTATTTAAAAACAAAAAAGCACGAGAAAAAAACGTCAATTTAAAAAAATTTAAGCAAATAAAAATGAGCGAATAAATTTTTACAATTTCTTTGGCAGACAAAAAGTTTGTATCATAAAGTTTTTTTCGTTGAATATAACACGACCTATAACAACGAAAGGATATTCATTAAAAACCAGCTACCCTTTAAAAAAAGGTAACTAAGCGTTTACAGCCAACCTTTTACAAAAGTGCAAGGATGGGTTATAATACATTTGGGATTTTATTAAAAGCAAGTAAGTTTAAAAACTTGAGTCAAGTAATTAGATAAAGGATAAAAGTGTTAAACAAAAAACCAAATATTTCCTCTTCTAATTTATATACAACCCAAAGACAAAGTAAAAAACTTATATCCAATCTCCTCCCCATTAAAACGAATAATTAGAAGAAAAAATTACGAGCAATTTAAGAAGTTGGTACTCAAGGGAGTAGTTTGCGCGGTGATGAAAAAAAAGTACCATAAGACAGAAAAAATTAATCTTATAATTATTATTTAAAAAACAGAAGTTTAAAACGGATATAACCTTTAAAAAAAATGATTATTAACGCGTAGGAAAATGGATAAAAGTAATTTAAAACTTGGAAATTGGAAGTGTGTGAAAAATAAATATGCAATAATTTAAAATTATGACGGCTTTTGTGTGTAAAGAATGTTTCAACCAAATATTTGTTCAGAGATTAAAAAAGGAAATGCGTCAAAACTTTTGTGATCAAACCACATACACCTTAAATTCAATTAGCCAATGACCAACATCTAAAAGTACACATGTGATCCCACGAGAAGCAAACAACTCTAGAACTTTGGAAGCTAAAAAACAAAGTGTGTCTGTTCCTTAGCTTTAATTATTCACAAAAAAAGTTAAATCATTTATCAAAATTTTTTGCCAAACCTTTCGAAGATAAAAATAAGAAAATTGCCTTGAAAAATAAGAAGCTTTATTACAAAGAAAAAAGAAACCCAAAAGAAAGAAAAAAGGCGGAGTTATATTTACTTTTCTGAACTTGTATTTTTTTAATGGGAAAGAAAATAGATTTACTTGCTTCACTGAAGAGCTGAATCATGGTTTTATAGTTCAAAAAATGGAAGAACTTTGAATTCTATTTTTTTATGAATGAAAAATATGTTTGGCAAGAGAAAACATAAAAAGTGAGGTTTAACCTATTAAAAATAGAAGCTTGCTAAAAACTAAAAAGCGCCCACAAAATCATGTGAAAAAAATTTATGCCGTCAAAAATAATTGAAGGTAGTCATTGTCCCTTTTTACTTGTTATGCAACTAGCATTTTCCATAAATCAAAAATTGGAATAAGATGAAATACAGCAAAAAAAGAAGATTTTTAATGCTTCATTTTTTTTATTAACTCGAGGTCGGTCAAAATTCCTCTTTTGTAAACACAACCACTAATTAATAAATAGCCAGTTATTATTTTTACCGTAGTCGTATTTTGAGAAAGAGGAGTACACTTTTATATTCAAAAAAAAGTGCAAATAAAAAATATCTACGGATATTACGTATATTAAATCGAGCTTTTTTATGCTTCGTTTACGTAGTTAGAAGGCGTATATTAAGAGCAACAAAGAAACCTTAAATTTTA
The DNA here is from genome assembly GCA_028622995.1 of Panagrolaimus kolymaensis. Lineage (NCBI taxonomy): Eukaryota > Metazoa > Nematoda > Chromadorea > Rhabditida > Panagrolaimidae > Panagrolaimus > Panagrolaimus kolymaensis. Next base: position 1,241,263 of record JAJQJQ010000055.1, on the reverse strand, counting down.
ATGTAGTCTACTTGAAAACAAATATGCACATATTTTTTTAAATGAGTAATCAAATGTATCCAAATAAAAAACAAAACAACTAAGGGATCCAAATTTGGCTACAGTAAACTAAAAAATTTTAACGTAAAGAAAAATATCAAAAAAGTGTGATGGATTAAAAAAAATAATTTTTTTTATTTTAACTGTATTTTTTTCTTCACAAACCTTGATAAAAGTTAAAATTAGAAAGCTCAGGAAATAATTATGTGAGAGTTTAAACGAGTTTTAAATCTAAAAAAGGCAACGGAAATTGAAAAAAAAGTAAAATAATTCTATGAGAAATTTTGCACTATTTTCTGCAAAAATTTATTTCTCTTTTATATTATTTTTAAAAATCTCGAATAAAAGAGAAGTCACCACCCTCAATAGCAGTCATTATCCAGAAAATACAAGAATGACAAGTCATTGTCTTTAATCTTCCAACCTTCACCTCCTTCGCTTTACATCATTTTATTTTTATTATTTAAAAAAGAATGGAAATGAAAAACAATCCACGATAAACCTTTGTTGTTTTTAATCAAAACATCCACCTTTTCTTTTTTTACTGTTAAAAGTCGCTTAAATCAATCAAAAAAATATAAAAAATAAAAATAATCTTAAGCTGATTTTGAAATACAAATAATCTTTTTTTCTTTTTAAATTTAGGCATCATAAAATGCCAAATATGAAAACTATGTTGTCAAATAGTTAAAAAACAAATTTTGGGATTTCTTAACAAACAGCCCCGCAACGACGTCACTCTCAAAACTTATGGCAAGAAACAAGAAGATTGAGAAAATAATGAAAAAGCAGTCTAAAAAGAGAGCAACATAGCTTATGCAATACATTAAAAAAATTCTTCACCCTTTTTGATTAAAACAGAATTTATAAAATCGAAAAGTCATGTATAATAACAAGAAAGTTACAGTATCATTCTCTCTCTCACCTCTCTCTTTATCATGCAGTTGGAGCTTTCATTGTCACACATTTAGTTATTTGTTTAGTTTTATTCCACAATAAATGTTTCAATATAAATTTGAGTAAAAGTTAACAAAACACATTAAAACTACTCCAAAAAATTTATTCCCCTTTAGCGAAAAACAAAAGCAACAATTTTATAAATGAATCAGAAAAGGAACAAAATTTTTGGTCAACATTTATTTTTTATTACTCTCGTAAAACTCTTCCAAATTATATGTGTAACTTATATCCCACTACTTCGAGTGGGTTTAAATATCACAAGGAAGAAAAAAATAGCTGTTTAAAAAAACATGGGATGGAAAAAGTGAGAAAAAAATTGTTGTTGTAAACCATATTAATTTATAAGTTAACTTTAGAATTTTCTATTTCGAAAATTTATGTAATAAAACAAATAAAATGACGTAGCGAAATAATTTGTCAAAGGTCGACAAAACTTGGCATAGTATTTTTTTTGTGTTTTATTTCCCATCAGGGATTAAACAACCATAAATTCAGCTGCCAATGAAAAATATAAAATATTTATATTTTTTCTTTGTTTCACTGTTTCAAACAATGAATTGCATCATAAAAAGAAATTTTTTATTTTAAAAAAGGCTTTAATAAATTTTGCAAAAAACTAGTGTTTGTTTTATAAAATTTATTTTTTTTTGAAACTTTAACTTATTTTTCAAATTCATGAACTTTTTGGAACTTTATTATGGCTTTAAAAAAAGAAGCCCAAAAAAGCACACAAGTTTAAGTGCTTTGCACTTTTTTTTAGCCAAACAAACAACTTCAAAAAATAATTATAAGTTTAAAAAAAGGTAAAATGTTCAACGACAACAAGCATGAACTTCTATAGTATAACGTTGTTCTTCTCTATTTCTTTCTCCAATTTTAACTAAAGCATAATCACCAAACCGATAATTATTTATATTTGTTTGATATGCTTGAATTTGAGTGAAACCAGGCGGACAATTTCCAAGTGCAAGGATACAGTATCCTTTGTCATTATTTATCCAATTAGGTAAGCCAGGTTGTCCATCCCGCCCAGCATTTCCTTTAGATCCAGGTAAACCAGGAATTCCCTTTTCTCCTTGAATGCCGAATGGACCAATTCCTCCCGGTGGTCCAATAGGTCCAGATGGTCCTAAAAAGTGGAGTTTATCAAATGCGGCAACGTCATTGAAAAAATACCAGTCATTCCGGGCGATCCTGGAAATCCTCGTTCACCCGGTGTCCCTGTCATTCCAGGAATGACATGAGTACCTGATTCACCTTTTCTTCCAGGAAATCCAGGAATTCCTTAAGCTTTTTTAAACTGTTAAAATTCTTAACCTTTCTTTGACTACCTGGTTTTCCTTTTCCCCCTGCATCTCCTTTCATTCCATGTTCACCTGGTTTTCCATCTCTTCCATCTACTCCTGGCAATCCATCATGACCTTTATCACCTTTAATTCCCTTCATTCCTGGAATACCAGATTCACCTCTTCGCCCAGGAATGCCTGGATCTCCTTTCTTTCCAGGTACTCCCATTACACCATTATCACCTTTGACACCTGGAAATCCCTACAAAAAATATTTACTTTCAACTTTTGTATGTATAAATTTTTAGCCATTGCTATTTGTGAATGGTAGTACTTGCCTGAGGTCCAATTTCACCTTTTTGACCTGGTGGTCCATGCATTCCATTATCTCCTCTTTCACCTTTAAATCCACGTAATCCAGATAAACCAGGTGGTCCAAGAGGGCCAGGGATGGTTACTCCACCAACATTCCCCGAAATTGTATTCACTCGATGTTGGAGACTTTCCAAATGCTTAATTATCAAAATGGAAAAAATGTACATAACTAAAAAAGGTACAAACATACCTGCAATAAAATCTCTAAATCTTTATCATGTCGATCTATTTTTTGTTGTAAATTTGCAAGTAAATCTTGTCTATAATCGTTGGTCGGCGACGGTGGTAATGTCGGATTACCATTTATGATATTAAGTAAAAATAAAAATAGAAAAATACACAAAATTAATGCAAAACGCATGATGACAGATGAGGGAAAAAAAGATCAAAGAAGCAAAAACTAAAAGATAAAAAAATTCGTCCAAAAATAAAAAAATTTAGCAAAAAAACAGTTGGTGCCTTTCTTTTTTAAATTTATTTGTTTGCTTTATTTTTAACCATTAATCCAGACACAAAGTGATTAGAATTTAATTTATTTATTTTCTTTTTTATTTTATTTGAGATTCATTTAGGAATGTTTCAAATTTAAAAAATTTTTGTTACACATATTTAGAAAAAGCAAAATCAGAGATATGTTTAAAAAAAACAAATAAAAATAAATACATATGTCATACTTTTTGTGTAGAAAAATTATAATTTAACAAAGAACAAAAATTTGATTATGTTTGAAAAATTTAAAAATAAAAATTAAGTTAATTTAAGTTTTATTCATTCTTGAGATTTAGTTCTTTCAACTGGATTTGTAATTGTGTGTTTATGATTATGATTATTTGGATGATGATGTGAAGGAGAATATAAAGCGGGTGGACCATTTTCAACGTGAACCATTCGAAGGCTGCTAACTCGAGAAGGGCAATTTGACTGTAAATCAGGCATCAAAACAGTTAACTAAAATCAAGCAAGCCATAAGCAAAAGCAATTTTTTTTAAAGCGTTTGCAAAAGCCAGAAAACATTGGTGAATAAAACATACCTTTCTTAAGCTTTCCCCCGCTTCACTTGGTAATGCCATAGTTGGTTGAAGCCATTGATAACCTCGATCATTTAAACAAGGGCAAAGGATTTGGAAGCAAACCCGCCGAAATTTGCGTCCAAAAATAGAATAAATAAGAATATTTGATGCGCTTAAAAAAATAAAGATTTAAATACACTTTTAAAATTAGGAAATAATAGGATAGTCACTTACCTATTAAAGCAAATTAATAAATTGCCTATGGGAATTCTAAATCGATAATTTGCAGGAAAATCAGTCGTAAAAGCTTCGATAATATTATTTATTCCAGCCAAAAGATTAAAAAGGATAAAAGTTGATAACATTACTAATGCCATTACAGTACACCTAAAAATAAAAATTATATAATTTATAAATTAATTATGATTCATTTGCTTCCGCCAGACTAAATAATAATTACTAATCTCTTATCTAATTATTATAATTTACACCCACCTCCTTTCTCTATCATCCACTCGCCCTTTATTTTTAGTCATAGACCTTCGAATTCGATATGCATTATGCACAGCTCTAATAACAACAACATTTAATATTATCATTAAAGTCCAGGGTATAACTATAAGAAGTAATAAATATCCATAAGTATTATAAATAATAATATATAATTTATTTTCCCTTAAATCCGTTGGAACTAATCTTCCACATTCATCAAGTTGTAATTCAAATATTGAAGGCATTTTATATAAAAATGATATCGTTGCAATTATTGATAATACTACAAACGCTTTTGCAGGCGAACACCATACTCGCATTTTTAGAGGATATTGAACAGCCAAGAAGCGATCCACGGTAATCGCAACGCAAGTCCATACTGAGGCTGTTTGAGCTGCCAATGAAATTGGATATGTCACGAGTGCGGTCTTCCAAAAAAATTGACATATCATTCCTGATTGCTAAAAAACGGCTTTAATAGTTTCAAAAGTTGTGAGAGGACCAGGCCTCTTCCTTCGGCCCGTCCAGCCGGGCCGGGCCTAAGTTCAGACGGGCCGAGGTCGGGCCGGGCTGAAGATCGGCCGGCCCGCAGGCCTAAGCATTTAAATTTTTTTTAAATTAAAGAAAAATTGCAAAAATTGGAAAAAATTTATTTCTTTTTTCGAAAAATTATTATTGGTTGTCTATCAGGCCTCTTCCACGGTCCGACTTTTGTAGGCCCGGCCCGTCATTTTCCAAAAAATATTTTTTTTGTATTTTCATGAAAATTTTTTAATTCTTTATTTAATGTAAATTTTTTCGGTATTATTTTTTACCGTGTATTTTATTCTTGGAGTATTAAAAAAACAACGAAAATTTAAAAAAACAATAAAAAAGGAGGATAAAGTTTCAACGATCTTCGATAATTATTCTTACCTTACAGATAAGCGTCTTGGCATGGACGCTTCGACTGTTACAAAAATAATGATTGGAAGATCCCTTGGTAAATTTTCAGAAACTTTCAAATAAATTATCATGTCATTTTCAAATCATTATTTTGTGACAGTTGAAGCATTTAGTTTTTTTTGTTAAAATTTATTTTTGTATTTTTGTGCTTGTTTATCACTTATTTTGTAAAAAATAAAATTTTAATTAATTATAACAATAAAAAAATAATGTCAGAAAACAACGAAAAAATTTTTTTGGAAAAAACAGCGAAAAATTTTTTTGGACGATATTGACGGGCCGGCCCGGCCCGGCCCGGCCCTGGGCCGGGCCTAAACCAAAAGGGCCGCAGGCCGGGCCGGGCCGAAGTCAAGACGGGCCGGGCCGGGCCGGGCCGTCAAAAGTCGGCCCGTGGAAGAGGCCTGGAGAGGACAAAGTTCATTGATTATTTAAAAACGTTTTAAAGCATTAATTTGATTTTAAATTTTTGATAATTTTATTTTTTGCTTACTCATTTTTTACGTGTTAATTTTTTTGCAATTAAATTTCTTTGATAGGTTTTTGCTACCTGCTCAAACATCGCAATAAGAACATGTGGAATTTTAGGAAGTAAAAGTTTTAAATTTAATAATTTCCGATAACTCTAATTTTCCATTTTTTGCGTAATAAAAACTTTGTACTAAAAATGCTCAAACTTGTGACCGAAAGAAAGTATTTTTCAATGATCATTTTTTGAATAAAAACCTTTTTAAATTACGTAGTCATTTTTTAGCCACTATTAAAATTTTGTTTACTGTTTACTTGGTTAAAATAAGAGCTTAATGTACAGGTTGTATTATGTCATATGTATGTTGATGGAGGAAGGTATAATCAACCACCAAAAATAACCATCACTTTTTATTTTATGAATTGATGTTTGCTTTTTAACATTTTGTACTTTTTTTGAGATAACAGCGGTTTAACTTTTCTATGTCTGGGGCTCATCCTTTAAGAGCAAAGAAAAAACAGTTTCAATAGTTCAAAAATCTCAAAATCAAAGTACATAGAATCAGACAAAGCTAGAAGTTCAAATTTTAGTAGACGATAATATTTTTTTAGTAAAATAGACAAAAAGGGACCAAATTAACTTTTATTTTGTTTTCTGTGGCGCGAAAAAAAAGAATATATGAGTAATGCTACACTTTGCTAAAAGGAGTATAATTAAAAGCAGAAAATAATTATCCAAAAAACCCAAGAACACATTTTTTTATTATCAAAGAGCTCTGACATTTCGATGTTATTAAATATTATTAGAAATCCAGATCATCATGACTAATTGCTTATTTCTCTTTCTCTCTAATTAAAGTTCAAAAATAAAGTTTGTTGTTTTTAAATAAAAACAAAAAAATAGTAAAAAATAAAAACTTTTTTTCTTCTTTTTTGTGCTTTTGTAGTTACGTCGTCAAAATGAGACGAGTTTTCCCATGTCGATATCTCCTAATCATTTGCAAAATTAGCTTTTTTTAAAGGTCTCTCTTTTTTTTACTAACGAACTAAATATTTCTATTTTTTTTAACCCCCACAAAAAAATTTTGTTGAAAACAATAGTAATTTTTAGAAGAACGGCAAAAAAATTGTTTTAAACTTTTCTTGAATTCTTTGAAGCCACGCGTAAAACGTTTTATTATTCATTATTCCGTTTTAGCTGTTTCGGCTCTTCCTCGAACTTTGAACTTGCAAAAAAAGGCAAGAAGAGAACAAGAGAAAAAATGAATTTGCATATGAATTTTTAACAAAATTATTTCTATTTTAGCTACCAAATAACTTTTACGACGAACGCAAATTTATTTTTGCAAGCAAGAAAAAAAGTGGCTGATTATTGATTACAGCACGTAATCTGTTCCCAAAAATAAAAACTGTGGTTAAAAACGCAATTTAAAATTTTAAGAAGTATGTATTTCTGAAGTTATCATTTGCATCACGAAGAGGCAAAGAAGAAGAAAAAGTCATGTTCCAAAAATAAAAATATATATGTGTGCGTTCGAAAAAAAGAAGTCAAAGGTCGAAAATATAAAATAAAATATGCCAAACATGAAAGGAGAGAAATTTATCATTCGGTTTCCATTTTTGCCACCAATATGCATGTTTAAAGTTTAAAAGATAGAAAAAAACAAGAAGAAAGTATCTTTTGGTTTCGAATGATAAATGAACTAAATGACAGTCTCTCCAGTATTGAAAAACATAAGCATGATTATGTCAAAGACTTATTTTTTTTTGTGGACTTCTTAGTCTGGAGATTATTTTTGACAGACTGCCCAATTCTCGAAGTGAAAACTTGAATTTTTTTCTTCCATGATTTTGCAAAAATATTTAATCATGTGCTAATAAGGAATATCTTGTTTATAAATTTATAATAAAACTCTTTTTAACTATGCAGTTTCGTTTTTCTTTTATTTTATTTTTCTTTGCAAAGCATCAATCTTCTTTTTAGAGTTCGACATTTTACCACCAACACGAACGACCAATTGCATAATCCAACACAACGAAAAGTAATTTTTTTTTCTTGTACATGCTTTTTTTTCTTTTTTTTAGTTTGGGACTTGGAAATTGCTTGGAAAAAACGAAGAATAAATTATTTTTTAGATAGACTCGGAAGAATTACTAATTGGGGTTGTCGGTAGGAATAAATTGAGCAAAAAGCACATTTTTTATAATAAAAAAAGGTTTATAAAAAAAGAAAAACTTTTATGTATGTCATTTTTGCTTGTGTCAGAAGTAATAATAAAATGAAATATTTTTTAAATGAACACCTTAGACTTCTGGAAAATCATTATTTTCTTTTTTGCAAGCTGCAACAACGAACAAGAAAAATAAAACGGTTTTTCGAAATAGCAATTAAAAAAATATAAAACTTCTTTGCAGACAAATCAAAATGACGAGACGGAGACAATGATGATGAAGTTGAAAGGATTTTGAATTGAATGTGCAATTTCGAATATAAAATTTTTTTCCTTTAAGTCTCTAAATTATTTTAAACCCTCTTATTTTACTTTTTAAGTTGTCCCTCCAATTGTTTTTGAGGAATAATAGAAAGAATTAAAACAAAAATATACTTCCTTATTACATATGCAAAACAAAAAAACAAAAAATGAAGTTTGAAGAGTTACTAAATTAAAAAAAATAAGGATAATTCAAACTTTGCATTAATAAACAAAAGAGAGACAAATTTTTTCTTTTGTTTTTAATTTCTCCTCTTCAAAAAAATGTCAGTAAATAAAAAAGCATGGATAAAAATATAAAATATTTATTTTTGCCCTTTTATGGTTTATTTGTTTCAAAAATAAAAGCAAAAATATGGTTTTGCTTATTTTTGGTTTTTAAACTTTCTATTTTCATTTTTTTTAAATATCTGTTGTTTAATTTCCCCTTGAGACAAAAACTTTTTCTTTGACATTTTGCCCTCACTATTTTTTGGATGTTTGAAACAACAAATAAGACACCCACCATCGTAACTTCTTTGTTTTTTTGTGAAGCTATTTACAAATGGTTAAGAGAATCGAATAGAAAAGAGATAAGAAGCTATAAACTCCAAACAAAAACGTTTTTGAAAAGGAAAAGAAGACAAGCAAAAAAAAAAACGGAACTTGGAATCCCTTGAGGCAGCAACCAACACACGATAAAACGATGAATAATTTTTATTTTGTTATTATTTGAGTCTAAATACGTTTATTTTTTTCGACAAAAGTGCAATACGTAAAAGTAGGTTTTCGGACGGAAGTTGGATAAAAGGTTAAATGACTTAAGTTAATTTATAAAAAAGTGAAGTTTTAGGTTTTTTTTCTAAAAATAACAATAATGGGAAGTCATCTTTTAAGATATTAACAAATCCCTAGGTTATTTTTTGGAAAGAAATTTTAGGATTGCTCTGAGAATACCAACCATGTAAAAAAATTACAGGTTAACGATTTTTTGTCGAGTAATCTTTTGAAGAAAAATAAAGCAATAATTATAAATACTTTTCTTGCTTTTTTCTTTCTTTGTTTTTGGAAATTACTTTTTTGCAAAATATAAAAACTTTGCTACTTGTCAATGTGCCAAGTAGCAATTAGAAGAAGCTATCTAAATTTAAACTATAAAAAACTTAAGCTCAATGAAATTCTAAATAAGGAAATCTACTTATCTCCATTTATTTGCAAATATTTATCCATATTTTTAAAAGTTTCTTTAAAAAAATAAAAATGTGGTAATAAAAAAAATTTCATTCATCTTTCTTTTCTTTGAGTGTCTGAGCTTTTTTTAATAATTTTTTTCAAATAAATCATTAAAAATTGCTCAAATTAAAAAACCCCAAAATAAAAATTATTAATACTAGTATATTAATTTTTTTCTATTTTTAAAAGATTTAAAATCCACCTACCATTTTTAAGCATATACTCATTGGAGGATAAATTAATAAAGACATTAATAATAATACAAGATCAAAAAAAGATAACCCGGCAAGAAATATATTTAGAGATGATCTCATTTGTCTTCGAGTAAATACTACCACACATATAAAAGCTGCAAATACACCTAAGCCACATACAATTGGAATAAGTATCGAATATATTATATGGTCAAGCATAAATGGATCAGCTTCGGATGGTAATGGTGGAGGAGGTTCACATGAAATTTTTGTTATCATCGTTGTTGGTTTTATTGTTGGCAGTGGCTCTTGTTGCTGAATAGCCATATTCGATAAAGCTGAAGATGTAGTGGCTGTTGTGGTTGTCGTCGATGAATAGTTGAATAATGATAAAGCCGCTAAAAATTCTAACAATAGACTCGTTGTTGTTGAATTTAATTCTATTTCAGAATCCATTATTTATTTACTTATTTTGGTTGTTGTTCGTTTTTTTACTTTTGCTACTTTTTGCAGAATAAAAAAGCGGCAAAAAATGGCGCTAAAGCGCTCTGGAAAAAAAGAAAAAAATGCTGGAGAATAAAAAATGACGCCAAAAATGATGTTTGTGGGATTTTGCTAAATCACTACCTAAAAAAGGTTAGAATAAAAATATATGTATTACAGTGTCTATGTGAAATAAACGCACGCAAATGGACGGCAAAAAAAAGTTTTCCTCGAAACAAAATACTATAAAGCTTAAAAAACAATAACAATTATTAGAATTTTTTGGGTCAAAACAATGGTTGTGAATGGGGAAAAAATTGTTGAATGGACTTTGGTTTTTTGAAATTAGCAAAAATACTACAAATACAACCATTCAAAGCTACCATTTTTTAAAAGGTTATAAAGCTTAAGCATAAATATTATTTTTCAGTAAACTATAAACTAAGTTTAAAAATCATTCCAAAAAATATTCAAAAATGAAAAGAAGTTCAAAAAAGCCTTTTCATTGAACGACAGAACATGCAAAAAATAAAAAATAAAGTTTTTTTGGGAATGAGGGATACCGCGGCGACGACGACTCGGAGCATCCATTTAAAAAAGGCGTGGCACAAGTTTAAAAAAAATGAATGAAGAAGCGACATGCTTCTTCCAGGGGTCATTTAGAAAAAAAAAAAGAAAAGAAGAAAAAATGAAAAAAATGTAAACTTAAAAAAGAAAGAAAAACATTTAAAAAAATAATAGAGTAACAAAATCATTATCTTCGTTTTTGGAAAAAAATTACGAGAAACCCGAAAAAATGGCTTTTGTTTTTTATTTTTGGAAAATTTTTTTAATGTTTCATGCTTTAAATTTCTTTTTCCGTGTTCCAATTTTGTCTGGTCTGCTTCTGGGGAACTAAGCAAGCAAGTGGCATATTATATTATAACAATAGTCAACCATATTTTTTCATGGGTTAAGAACCACAATTTCTTTTCTTCTTCGCCTTTGCATCATGGAATAATATGGAACAACTTCCATTCTTTCTTTTTTTGTGACCAACCACGACCATTGCCGCGGCTAAGCACCATTTAATACAATTGAATGAAAAAATAGAAGTATTAGCTGAAAGAAAATAAAAGTTGAGGAAGAATGAAAAATAAAAGAAAAATTGGCATCGATGTTGCCGCGATGAAAAAAAGTGTTCCTGCTTCTCTCTTTTTCTTTTCATAAAAAAAAATATTATCTAATTTTTTAATTTCTAAAAACGGTGGCGGAGTTAAAAATGAAGAATTATTTATTTATTTAAATATTAATTTTCTTTTCTCACTTTTTTAGTTAATAAAGAATAGGATTATAAAAAGGTTAAAAATGTCATACAAATTCATATTTACGCCATCCTTCGCTCAGAAAAAATAAATTTAAATCTTAAAGTTTGCTGGTTGTTGCTATTTTAAATTCTTCTTCTAAAAAATTTTTGCACAAAAAGAAAAAATAATTTTTGAATGTTAAAAAAAGATTCTTTGACGTTCTTTCGTTTTCTCCGATGCTTAAATATGCTCATCTAAGACTTATGATTATGGTATAAATGTATGACAAATATAGTGAATAAACACAACACACGCATATACGCGTGATTATAAACACTTAATAATAAAAAGAAAGAATAGAGATGAGAGATGTATGTGACTTATGGCTACTTGACATTTAACTTCTTCTCCCCTGCCACCTTAAGAATAAAAAAAATATTAAAACAAATAAGGCAAATAGAAACCTTACATCCAAAAATTACTTTTATTTTATAAAAAAATTGTTATTCCAAAACAAAACACAAGAAAAATATAAATAAAAAGCAAACGAGGAAGATAAATTTCAAGTCCAAGTCGAAGTTTTTATATGCCAAAAACAACCAAAAAAATAATTTTTTTTCTTTTTTTTTCGTTTACTTTTTTTCTTTTTTTATCCATGAATTTATAAAATGCTGCTGCTATTGCGCGCCGCTCACATTTTAGAAATAAATGACAGAAAAAAAAATTTGAGACTTACTTTTTCGTTGGTTTGTTGTTAGTTGGTTCTGGGGTTTAATATGTAGGGAAAAAATAGTTTTAATAGACAAATGAAGATATGAAAAGTAAATATAAATAAATTGAAGTGCTAAGAAGAACAATTTTCAAGAGGTTATTGAGTTCAAAAAAAGAAATAAATAAATAAAAAGAGTTTCAAAAATAATTTAGTTACCAAGCTTGTCTCAAAAAGACGTATAAAATTCATTCTGACTTAAATAGCAAAACTAAAATTTCTCAATATACGGCTTTCAAAAATTCTAAGTTTAGATAATTAGAAATTCACATAAAACTAAAAAATTATAAACCTCATAGACTTATAATTAAAGCTATGATAGACACTCAGATTTCTAGTAACTCTGATAACTAAGTTTTTTTAAAGACATCTCATTAAATTTTTAAAACTTTGCAAAAGCATAACAAAAATCTTAACAAACTAATATAAAAACAAAAAAACAAGTGAAAGCTAACTTATGACGACGATTTGCGCTTGGCATGTTGCGGGTTTAGTGAGTGTCAAATGAAATTAAGAAATAATAAAACACTTGATGACAACTGATAGATAGATAGATATATCGACGAGGATAAAACAAAAGAAAGAGAGAAAGGTAAATTGACGAGTAAAATAAAAAAAGAGAGATGAGAGGGTGAAAAAAAAAAGATGAAACAAAAGATTTGTGTTTTTTTTGTTCGAAAAAAAAGCAATATCCTGCGGTTTTTGTGTTTGTGATTTTGGACACAATACATAAAATATATTTTTTGATAATAATCATTAGCGCTAATCCCTTTTTTCTTTCTATAATAAAAAAATAAATAGTCTAAAAAAGGTATTCAAAGATAGATATATTAATTAATGATTTTTGAGATTAAAACTACGAAAAAGATGTTTGAAAATTTTAATAAAAAATGAATGACAAAAAAGGGTCTAAAAATTAAGGGTGCTTTTTGAAGAAAAAAAAGTTTTTTCTGACCTAAAAAAACATTAAACATCAAAATTACCAAACAACAGAAAAAAATGAAAATGATTTACTCTTTTTTTTCATTTCAAAGTTTAGTTTTTCTATTATTTTTTATTTTATTTTTACCTTGGCTTTGGAAAATGAGGATTATAATTTTTTTCTATGGGTAGCATTTATTTTTATGAAAATAATAAAAAAGGGCATCAAAAATAAAAAGTATGCACTGAGAGGGCTATATTTTAATCCTTCTACTAACTTACTCACATTACTACCACTAATATTGATGTTGAAAAAATATAAAAGTTGGTTGTTGGTTATGCTTCAGCAATATTTATTTTTTTGCGCTCATGATATAAAAAACAAATGAATCTTCTCTCTCTTTCATTTAGAGCATTTATTTGACATCGCATCGTCGTTTCGTTAATTCAATGAAAAAAAGTAAGGACGAAAAGAAAAAATGGAAAGAAATAATTATTAATAAACAAGCAAAAAATTTATGAAATGCATAATAATTTTTTAAGGATCAATGTTTAATGGCAAAAAAAAAAAAGAAAACAAATATTAACATCCATTAATTAAAGATAAAAGTGATGAGAATTTGGAAACAGTAAAAATAATAATTATGTATTCCATAATTTTTGCACGGATTTCAAAACAAAGAATAAAATAAAAATGTTTTCTCTTTGCGAAAATTAAGTTTAAAATGATGAAATTTAGAGCGTTTTTTTCAACATCAGCCTTGCTTAAACTCAACATAAAATATCAATAAATGCCGGGCTTTTTGGCAAAAAATTAAAAGATTAATTTAATTAATAATCAAATAATTTGGTCAATTTAATAGAAAAATGTTTCAGCAATCTAGAGAAGTTTCCAAGTTTACACATTTCATTTAAATATTGAGTAAAAAATTTTGTTTTAACAAATTTTATAAAAAAATAAAGCAAGTTTATTTTTAACCTAACATTTTCTTTGAAAGTGTGGGAATCAAATTACACTTTTTAAAAACAAACATCCGCTTTTTTATAAAAACAAAGTGAAAATCATTTTTTTAGAATGTTGAAATTTCAAATCAGTTGACTCTTTTTGTTTTAAAGTTTCCCATAAAAAATGGTCGAATAGCATAAAAAATGCTCTACAAAAGATGTAATCAGCGAGACAATGATTACTGAGTCCGTAACAACTTTTGAAATAATCAAATACATACATTATTAATTTATAAATAAATAAAGTTGGATTTAAACATTTTTTTATGCTTCAGCAATTTGAGAAAAAAATGGGTGAAAGAGGAAGTTTGTATGATTTTATTTTAAATACCAGCAGTTACTGAAGGAAAAGCAGAGAACTCAAAAATCATGGGAAAATTATATACTAAACAGCTATTTTAAAATACTTTTTTATTGTTCAAAAGCTTTTGATAGAAAAAGGTTATACAACAAAGTTAATAATTTTTTCACACATTTTCTCTTTTATTCCAAGAAAAATATGAGAGCAAGTTCGTTAACCATGAGCAATACTTGTGCTTTTTATATCAACTTTCATCCAATATATAGGTCAGCTGGCTGATGCTCATTTTCAATCACAAACACATCCTCCACAAATTAATAAATTTTACTAACAGAATTTGAGCTGCTTATTTTTCATTCAAAGTGCGTTTTTGCCTCCAGAATCGTGTCAATTTCCAAATTGCAAAAAAAAAAAGAAAAGAGTAGAAAAACTTTATTTGATTGTAACTTAATTCCCATTAACACAAACACACAAATTAGTCGAAGCTTAAGCTGCTTCGAAAAAAAGAAGAGAAGTAAAAAGAATAAAAACAAAAACAAAAAAGATTGACAAAATCTGCGTCTTTTTTTCTCCATAATTATTTCAGCAGAATTTTAGTTAGTTGAGCTATTTTTCTTTCTTCTTTTTTCAAAACTTTATTCTTCTTTCTTTTATTTATTTTTAGGACAACAAAAAAAACTTATGCTTGTCTCTTCCGGCTGAACACGTCTTTTTTTTTATTTTGTCCAAAAATAAAGGAATGAATTTTAAATATATAACGAAAAATTATCTCAGCTGGAAAATTTTTATAAATACCAGCCAAAAAAATAGTTAAGTGGACAAAATTTTTTATTTTATTCTTCTTTTTTTTGTTTTTTCCATTTCATTCTAAAACTCATAGATTTTTTGGGCTTCCAAAAATTTTTCGGTGGCGACAGTGACAAAAGCAAAAAAAAGTCGTTTGAAGTCTCTCTGAAGTCTTTCTTTTGTTCTTTCTTCTTTTTTTTCAAGGTGGTTAAACAGCAACTTCCGTTAGGCTTTCTTTGCTTCTGAATTATTTTTGGAAGATTTCCTATTTTTATAAGTAAGTCTTTTTGAAGCAAATTGTCGTCGCTGTGGTCGTCGTCAATATGATGATTGCCGTTGTTTGTAGGGCCTTCGTCTTTCTGCAAAAAAGAAAATGAAGTAGTTAAATTTAATTGCACTTGATTTAGTTATGAAAAAAAAATTATTAAAAAAATTTATGTATCAAATGGAATTTTTCTTTGTTCAGTCTTCTTCTTTCCTATTTATTTTTTGGAAGATATTGGAGATTATCTGAATTTTTGTAAAATTGTAATAACTTTTTTAATTTAAATTAAAGTAATTTATTTTTTAGCGCAACTTTTCGCAACTTTTTATAATCAAAATAATATTATTATTGCAAAGGACATTTCCATGCATGCTTATGCAATGTCTCTCTTCTGTCTCTCCTTACAAAATTGGCATTAACGCCTTAGGGCTCTTTTCCTCACTTTTATAAAAAAGAGAGTGGACACCGTCCACTTAGCGGCTTTGCTCATCCCTTTTTTTTCATACAAGTTTGTTAGTGACAGCTTTTTAACTTTTTTCGGACATCTCCATTTTATCCTTCTTTTCCCATATCATGGTTATTGGAAACGCGGGAACTTTTCTCATTTTTTCAATCAACAAAAAAAATTATGTAAATATATATGTATCAGAGAAATTGGGAAAGATAATAAATAACTTTTTCTTTTTATTATCTTTTTTTCTTTTTGTAAAGGCCGATCATTTTTTCATTTTATTTTCAAGCGGTCAAGTGCACCATCAAACCTTTTTGTTGTTAGTAGCATTATTTCCTTTTCTCGCGTCCTGTCACATCATATTATCGTTAGTTATCTTTCCGTTTTCATCGTTTTGGACACGCATGTTTGTTATTGAATGAATGAGTTTTGTTTTTGTTGTCAAAGCAAGAGAAAAAAAAGGTTTCCTTTTCGTTTCTTTTTTTTTCTTTTTGGTCTTGAACCTTAGAATTTTTTGACTCCCAAGAAAAAAAGCTACTTAGAGAAGGTTGCTTTTGTTTCAAAATGTATCATGTTTTTATTTTTATTTTGATTGAGTGACCATGGTCAGGCAGAAGAAGGGTATTTAAAAACGATTAATAAATCCAAAAGTGCGCGTATTTGTTTTGCTTTCCGATAATCTCTTTTTTTAAACAAATAAAAAAGTGTGTTGGGAAGAAAACAGAAACATACAAATTTTTGGCTCTCTTGTAGATGGTCATTTTTTTACTTGATACTTAACTATCATGCTATTTAGTATCAAATATGCTTTAAGCTTTTTTTCGAATTTCAAAAACTTAATTTTTTTCTGAAACAATTTTTTTGTTTTATTATTTGCCCCTAAATAAAAAAGTAACATCACCGATTAAGAAAACGTTTATTTTATTTATTTGAGTAAAACTTTTCTTCCTTCTTTATTAGCGACGACAGAAACGAAAGAGAAAAGAAAACTTTTAATAGAGCCAAAATTGGAACGTTGTTGTTTTATTTTTCAGGACGACAACATTTTTGCGGAATTTTTTCTTTTCTTATTTTCTCTTTGCGCAACGAACTAACTGTTGTATTTACTTGAAAATTGAGCTAATCGGTTCTCCACCGACCTTAAAAAAAGAAGAAGAAAACGATGGATGGATGAAGTTTTGAAGTTTGTTATTTTCCAAAGCATGCGTCAAGTTTATTTTATAATCGCTGTTTTTGAACAACATACTTTATTTTTGGAGTACCATTTTTTTGTTTGCGGCAACAATTAAAAAATAAACTTGTATTTTTTTATGGTTATTAATGTTTCCGCCATTATTTTTACTTCTTAAAGGTATTTTTATTCAAGTTATTTTGATGTTAAAAAATGACAAAATTGTTACTAACTTTTTTTACTGTTATTTTTTGACTACAAGAAGAAATAATAAAACAATCGGGGAAAAGTGAAAAAATTTCACTCGTTTTCGCTTTTCTATGATTAGAAATTTTTACAGATGATCTTTAAAAAATTATGTTCTATTTTCTGAAATGATTCTTGCTAAAAAAAATAATGGTCGTCGTTATTGCTCTGCTTTTTTTTTGACGAACATAATGTTCTAAAACTTTTTTAACGACCCTCGGCAGCAGAACATTAAAAAAACAAAAAATTCAATAAAAATATGAATACTTCTGCTTTTTTTTATTTGAAAGAAAGCATGGCAGCAGCCGTTTTTCTTCTTCTTCAGAATATGAGAAAACAAAATTCATGTATACATAATCTTTTATTTGTTTATTTTGAGGATTATTTTAGAGAAAAACATATTAATTCGATTATTTTTAACTCCGCTTTGATTTTTTTTATTGAAATGTTTTAAAAAAAGCAACGATGATAATTATGCACGAATTGTTTTTTTGATTTGGTTTAAGAAAAACAAATTGGCACACATATTTTTTTCGCTGAAACGGAACTCCTCTGCCGTTGCTCATATGTAAATAAGAGTTTTCGTCTTTTTTTTATTTTTAATAAATCATTTCGTTTTTCATATTTTTTTAGATACCTCTTAAACAAACAAGCACATCAAAGTCATTTTATTGCTTTTTTGCCCTTCTGTTATTATTTGTTGATTTTTTTTTCACTTTTTTTTCTCAAGCGGCGGCTTAATCCCATTAAAGTGGATACTCATATTTTTCGATCATCGTACTTCTCCATTTTTTTCGAGTAAGCGTGTGAGCAACTGTTTATACATATTTTACTTTCTAACCCTCGCCACTGCCACACCGCTTAATTTACTATACTTTTTTTACTTCACTATTTTCCACCACAAAAAATGAAAATAGTAACTCTGTGGCGACGTACTCATGCTGGGCTAATTGGCACGGGTAGGATCAACTTCTTTACTCATCCTTTTTTGATGTTTTTTTCTTCTTTGTTTTTGTTTTAAAACTGTGGCCCTGACTTTTTTTTGTCTTGATTGACCTCTCATAAGTAGCAATTACTTCCGTCTCATTAACTCTTCCTTCCAACAATGGCTTTGGGGGCAACCGCGGCAGTTCCTTCATCCACGTTCGAAAAAAAGAGAAAAGAATAACTTTGCTTTTATTTTTTTCTTTTGTCAAAAATCGAGGCAGTAATCCTTCTGTCATTTTTATTTTATTTTTCGTGGACAACAATTTTTTTTAACTTTTTACTTTCACATTACTTAAAAATATTTTCTACTTTTAGTAAAAAATTCCAAAAAAGAATGAAAAATAAAATTATTATGGACGAAGATTTTACTTTTCGATAGTTTGTTTCTATTTTATTAAAATCGGCTGCTATTCTTTATTTTTTGTTTAAAAAAATGTATGATAGTGAAATTTTGTCAAGGCCCAGTAATTTGTCAAATTTATCCATTGATGAAACAACGATACACCATCATTCATTTAAAAAGAAGAAAAAAGCTTTAAATAATAATGAAATGAATTTGAGCACATATTCTCATTATGATTCGGGAATTTGTCCAGATGGAGGATATCAAAATAATCGAAATTCATCAAGTCCTGAAGTGATTGAAGAATTTGAAACTTTAACTGCCACAGAGCGTCATTCCTTTACTTTGCCTTTGAATCATTCTGCCGCTTCTAATGGAAATGGAAAAAAGCATAATGGACATTGCACTCAAAGTTTATTAAGGAATGGTAATAATGGAAATGGAAATGGAAGAGGGCCTCATTCTTTTCGTGGTGGAATTTTACCCAAAGATGGTAAGTATTTTTCGACGAACAAAAATATCAAAAGTTTAAATTTTTTAAATCAAAAATTTGCTACTTCGAAACTACTTTTTCAGAAACCGAAACCCTTTTCATACGAAGTAATAATAATCGACGTAGGAGGCAGCGTTCAAATTCAACGAGAAATTGTGTATTATGTTTATTAATAACAGCTGTATTTATATTTGCTTTAATTTTTGCACTTTTTATTGGCCATTGGGCTTCAGATGGGTATATAAATAAAATATCACCAAACGGGGTTCGTTGTTTGTTACAATATTTTACATTTTTTTTATTTTAAAGTTTTTTATTTGGTTTCGCTTGCTTTAATTTTTTTGCTAACATTTTTTATTTTAACTTTACTTTTTTCTTTAGTCATCACTTTCAAATTTAACAAATGTTGCAAAAGCTTTTCTTTTTCCTGGTAGCAACACTCAATCACGTCCTATACAACCACCATTAACATTAGATGATAATTCACATGTAAAAGAATTAATAACAAATTTAACATCAATTTCATCAACACCAAACACTGTGTGAAAAACAATTTCAATTTTTTAATTTTTTACTAAATCGTTTTCTTTGGTTTTTAGTTAGAACTTTCAAGAATAGTTCATAAAAATTTGACGGTTTCCGATGTTTATCCTCCTACATTCTCAGAAGATTATGGTCCAGCATTTCATCGATCTGAAGCTTTAAGATTTCCTGAAGATCCAATTATTACTTTACCTAAAAATGTTTTACCGGTGCATTATGATTTAAATGTGAGTCTTACCGCGAATCTTTTGACCTTAATTAATCCATCAATTATTAGCTTGATTTTACTGAATATTCTACAGGTGAACACATTTATGGAAATGTATCAATTTTATTTGAATCTTTTGGAAATTCCACCGATGATGAAATAGTTTTTCATGCTGCTTCGAATATATTTATTCATAAACTTCGAATAAGGCATGATGGACAACCAGCGGGAATACGCTCCGTGAAAAGGCAATTTAAGCGGGATTTAGTTCGAGTCCAATTAAAGCAAAGACTAAAAGTAACTTGGTACACATTGGAAATGGAATTCCGAACAAGAATTTGTCAATCAGCTTTTGAAGGGGCTCACTGCGTAAAAACGAGAATTCCGAATAGTTCATCGGAAATTGTCACAGGTTTCACAACTAAATTTGAGCCGACTTTTGCAAGAACTTTTTTACCTTGCTGGGATGAGCCAAGAGCAAAAACAACTTTTAATATTTCTATCAAACATCCAAGAAATGTAACTGTTTTAACAAATATGCCTCAACAAACCATGGGAAAAGAAGCCCAGCAGCAAGAACAACAAAATGAAACTGTTGTGACAACCCATTATCAAGCCACCCATAAAATGTCTATTTATTTATTAGCTTTTGTCGTTGGTATGTTTATTAATTTTTTTATATTGTTTTTATAAATATTTTTGATTTTCAGGCGATTATGAGCCACTTGAAATGCGAACAAATCGAAATATGCCTTTAACTTTATGGTTGCCAAAAGAAAATATTGCATCCGTTCATTTTGCAGCAAATTTTTCTCCAGTAATGTTTGATAAAATTGAAGAGGAATTTGGAGTGTTATATCCCATGGCAAAAATGGATTTTGTCGCTGCTAAAAACTTCCCTGTCAGTGGGATGGAAAACTGGGGTTTGGTGGTTTTTGAGGAAAATGCCATTTTAATGCCATCGACTTTCATCGAAGGTATGTCTCGAAGACTCTCTTTTCTAAATAATAAACTTTACCCATTTCAGAGCGAAATATCACAGTTGATGGAATATTTGAGCAATATAAAATAGAAAAAATTATTACTCATGAAATCATTCATCAATGGTTTGGAAATCTTGTAACCATGTATGATTGGCCCGATCTTTGGCTTAATGAAGGTTTTGCAAGTTATTTTGTTTATGATTTTTTAAATGACGACCATCCTCATTTAACGGATAATGAATATTATATTCGATTAATTGAACTGCTGGATCGGCAAACTTCAATTTCTCGGACTCCATTGGTTAGGCAATTAGAAACAGTGGGAGATATTGATAACATGTTTGATGGCTTGCAATTATATACCAAAGGAGCAGTGGTGGTTAAAATGATAAAAGATTTATTGGGTGCTTTCGATTTTAAAGCAGGAATAACAAGGTATTTTTTTTTTATGGAATGAAAAATAAATTGCTTTTGGCTCATAATTAAAAAAATTTTTTCTTTAAATATTTTAAAACTGAAAATAATTTTATTCTGTAAAATAAGTCTGGTTCGAATAAAAGAAAAAACCACTTTTAGATACCTAAAGAAAAATGAATACAAATCTGTGACCAAAGATAGTTTATGGAAAAGTTTGCCAACTTATGCAGAACATGGAGCAGAAAATGAAAAACTTGGTGATGTTATGGAATCGTGGTTATTAAATGAAGGAATGCCAGAAATAATTATTAGGTAATTATCTTTATTCTTTTTTTTGACCATAAAAGTTCTAAGTTTCGTTTATTTTAGTCGAAATTATGAAGATCATACAATTCGAATAACACAACGAGTCAGCGATCAAAATCGTTACATAATATATTTGAATGATATTAATTTCAAGCTCGAAGACCCTCGATTATTAAGTAATTCGCCCAAAAGCAAAAGATCGATTGAAACAGAATTTGATGATTCTTTGATTGAAATTGATAAAGGTGATGAAATTCAAGATAAACTTGATTTAGAAAGTGAAGATATTGCCAATGCTGCAATGAATGGAAATATGGCTTCAAAAAATTTTTTTGAAACATTAGATCTCAAAAAATCAAATTCACGAGAGACGATAAGTGCTGTATCTACAGAGGAAACATTATTTGATGATAGTTATTTTTATTCGCCTTCATCAACAGAAACTGTTACCATCACAACCACGCCAACTCCGCTGTTAACAGAAATAATCATTGAACATCCAAGTGGATCAAAGAAAAAAATGAATCAAAAATATATTAAAAAAGGAACTCGAAAGAAAATGAAAAATACTTCAACGAAATCAAGCGCTGCCACTGTCCCAAAAAATGAAGAAAGCATTTTACAGGAATTTAAAAAAGCAAATAAACTTCCACTCTTTTCTAATTTACGTCAACTATCTGCCACAGCTATGCTAAAATCAGAAAGAAAATTAAGTACCAAACAAAAACTAAAATCTTCATCTTCGGCATCAGAAGAATTATTTAATATTGAATCAGATTTTTATCGAAAACAAAATCGACGCCGAATTCATTCATCTCCAACAACCTGGTCCATTCCATTTAGTTATTGGTTTGGTTCGGCTGATTCTTCGATGGGTAAAACAGTGAGACAATTTTGGGTTCATAATGAATCAATTCGCTTTATTGATGCTGAATTGGAGTCAAATCAATATATTTTGGCTAATCCACATTGGATTTATCCATTTAAAGTTAATTATGATTTAGATAATTGGAAAATGCTTATTGACCAAGTAAGTGCCACAAATTTTAGAGGCGTCTTAAAAAGAAATATTTTAGCTTCATAAAAACCCTAAAGAAATTGCTACCATGTCTCGAGGCCAATTAATAGTTGATTCCCAAACCTATCTCAAACAATCAGGAGTGCCATATTTGTATATAAAACTTCTACGATATCTCAGCGAAGAAACTGATCTCGGTGTGCTATTAATTGGATTAGATGCAGTTCATGCCATAATAGATCTTTATTCTGCCACGACAGCCAATGGTCCATTGCTTGTTTATTTTGCTCCAGTGATACAACAATTTGATAAAATGTTAGAAAAAATTAGTGGCGATCCTGAAATCGCTGCAGTTTGGCTTCTAAGTCCTCAAAGATTAACGAAACTTTACCAACTAAGGTGTATAGCAAATTTTGGAAGTTGTCAACAAAATCAACAGGTTTGGGTCTCGAAATGAATCATTTTTTGCAAAAATTAAGTATTACTTTAAAAATTTGCAGGTTGAGCAATGGCTTGTATATCCGTCTGCTTTGAGTGCAGAACACCACCAACAAATAACAGCCATTTGTCATCATTTATTCACTCAAAGTGGGCCCAAAGAAATAACATTACTTGCAGGATTGCTGAGACAAAAAACTTATCAATGGCCCATTGTCCTTCAACTTGCAACTTGTGTTAGGGATGAAACATTAATTGAAGAAGCTGTAAATCGAATAGTAAAATCCAGAAATGCAGCGGTTTATGCTACAGTTCTTCAGGTAACGTTTTTTCTAAAAAACAGCCTATTAATTTTTTTCAAAACAAACACCTAATTTTTTAAAAGTCACTATAATTGTGATAATTATTTTTTCAGACGAGTTATTCAATTCAATATAATCGTAAATTTCGTGAAATATTTTGGCGTGGCATTTCGGGTTTAAGCCTTCATGAAAGGCAATTGCTTTTTGCAGTGAATACGGGTAAATCAGATCGAATTGCGCAACTTTTATTACACTCTGTTCGTGGAACGGAAGAATTAGAAGCTGTTGTACAATTAATTCCAGAATGGCCAATAAATTTACATATTCATATTGATTATGTCAGAAGGAAATATTCATGGATCGAAAAAGTCGCTGTAAAACAAATACAAAATTTTTTAATTCAGGAATCTCAAGAGCAATAAAAAAATTTGTTTAAAACTTTTTATGGCCTTTAAATATATTGTTTTTTTATTTTTTTGTTTGTAAATATTAGTTGCATATGTTTGATGAATAGCTTTAAAATAAACTTTTAAATAAATTAAAGACATTTTCGAAAAACGACGAAAAGTAAAGTGCTTTTTTTAAAAACATTTTTACAAATTTTATTGAGATTTTTAAATCCCATTATTATTGATTTTATTGCAGCTTTTTAATAATTTTTTTTTTGCCTTTTGTTGCTCAAAATGGTAGCTCACGGTCTCTTCGGTGATGGAAAATTGTTCGGTAGCCGCGGCCCTATGATTTTCTGGTGAAAAATAGCTTGAAAATCATGAAAAATGAGATAAAACATGCATATGGAGTCATTCCTGGCATGTGCAGCTCAAAAAAAGAAATACCCAAAAATGGCTGTTTTTCACATATTTCACCTCATAACTCGGGATTCAGCAAAACTATTATGAGCAAACAAACCAGTGTGACGGATTTTTTTTTTATCGCCTCGCCTCTCGCCTCCGCCTCTGAGGCGTGAGGCGATAGAGGCGCCTCAGAGGCGCCTCTGAGGCGAAGGAGGCGATAAAAATACGTTAGTTTTTCGATACATCGCCTCCGCCTCAGCCTCCGCCTCAGAGGCGAGAGGCGCCTCGTGAGGCGATGGAGGCGCCTCATGAGGCTGAGGCGTGTCACACTGAAACAAACTTTCATTTTATAGCCCCATTAATTTGGAAGGTTTTGCGATAGACAAAAAAAATTTACCCTTCATAATTCAAAAAATCTATCGTACGATATTTTCAATACCGTAGGGCATATTTGGCTAAATATATCATATATCCTTCACTTTGTATTTTTTTTACCTTGACTATATACCATTTTCAAACTTTCATGATGAAGTTCAATACTTGGCGCACCTATCCTGTGAATCTCAAAAAATTATACCGCTTGGATCAAAAAATCCAACGTTGAGAATTTTGACTTGCTTTTTGGGCCCTCAGGCATTTAGTCCATATCCATGGCTAAAACTCGAAAATTAACTTGATTAACCACAAAAAGCTTCGAGCATATTTTTCTTATACTATTAAGGAACCTAAAATAGCTTACAGTTGATTTTTTACAAGACTCACAAAAAAAGTAGATAATTATTTAAGATTTATGACCAAAAAGTGGCATTTTAGTTAATCAGGCAAAAATATTTAATTCTTATAGGCAAATGGAAAAAGCTTCGATCAATTTTTTCTATTTACGATTCTGAATTTTTTGGTATATAAATTAGAATTTTCCACCGGTCGGAAAAAAACTAGATAATTATTTAAGATTTTTGGCAAAATTTACCTTTAAATGATCGAATATGAGCTAAATCGAGTATATTAGTGGCCAGAATTAATTCAAAAACCCTTAAAAACATCAAAAATTAGTATCTAATCAAAAACATATTCAAAGTACCTTTTAAAAAAAGTGTTTTTGATATTGGTGGATATCTGGTGTATTTGGTGTATTTTGGTGTAATTTCAATGATAAAAAAATTATTGATATTCTTTATATTTCGCTATAAAATAGTAACATATTTATTAATTTAGCATAAAAAAAGCATATTTTCATCATTTTATAATGAAAAATGTCGAAATATAAATATTAATTTTTATTATTTTTTGATAACTTAGTAACCTATAACTTTTTTTCTAACTTTTCAAACCTCTTAAACCCATACATTTTCTGAATCCTCTCGTCGAGTCGAATCGAATGGTACCAATGTTATAAAATTTCTACTAGTTTCCTAAATATGACATTTTGTCTCGCCACGAAAAATAATTATTTTCGTGGTATGACCAGGGCGCACATTTGCATGGTTAATCAGTGGCCCATTAGCTATAGTTTGGTGTATAAAACTCCCCACGACATCCCTAATTTTAAAAAATACGTCCCTACCGAATGCTCAGAGAGACCGTGAGCTCCATGATATTTATCAAATGTTAAAGAAAATTCTTGTTATATATATTTTTTGGAAGTGACGTTCTTTGTTTTATCATGGAAAAATTTCTTTTCTCATTAACTTTTTATGTTTTTGTTTTTTTATTCATTCTTTAGATTTTTGAAAAGCCGCAAAATTCGATAACCTTAAAAATCATCATTTAAACTTTTGAAGATTGCAACAACTACGCAAAATACTTCATCATTGGGCGGTTTCCGGTGGTTGTAAAAATAATTTTGATAAGCTTTGTTTTACGCATTGGGTTTTTGTGCTTAAATTTTTCATTTTCATGTACTCTTTTTTTGACGTTTTGACGTAAACTAACAAGAAAAAAATCAAACGATTTTAACGCTCATTATCATTTTAAAAGATTATATGTATTTTGTTTTTGCAAAAGTACGTCATATCATTATCATATTATTGTTATGTTTTTATTTACCATAATTTTTTGTTCGGAAAAATAAATAAACATACATACGTTTGTTTGAGTTATAGGGATTTCATAATTATGTTTTTTTCAAGATTTTATTATTTGTTTACCGTTCCTTTAACTTACAAAATCAATATTCCTTGGGAAAGTGAAAACAAAAAAATAATAATATTCGCTTTAACATTTTTTCGGTGTGATTGTTGTTGACATCTTGAAACACAACCATACATGGGCAAGCCGGAGGATTTTGGAGGATTGTCATCAGCTATGTTGCGTGTAGCGCAACGATTTTGGGTTGTGTAGCGCAAAATTGGAGAAAAACTAATAGAAAAAAAAATTCCATGTGGTACTTCCGAAAATTTAAGAAATTTTTTTTTGAAAAATACAACGGGGGGATAACCTTTGCTCCTAATTATGTAGCGCCAAATTTTGAAAATTGTCGCCTGCTCGTGCCCATGTATGAACACAACAGAAAAATATTCTTAAAAAGTCAATTCATTCGTTTTTTGGAATTACCCCTAAAGAGTCTAATCCATCATTATCAGTAAAAAGTTTGTCTTTAATGTTGTTGATTTATGAATTTAGCGCTGTTGCATTTAGAAATTTCTTACATTTGCAAAAAAAAAATCAACTTTCAAAGACATTAATTAATTTATGGGATGGAAGTATAAACCGATTAATGCAATTAGAAAAAAATTGTAGTTTGCTTCAGGTAATTTTTTTGATAACTTTTTACTCCTAAAAATTTTGGTATTTGTTGGAACTTTGATCAACAAAGAAAACTGACTCAAACAATAATAATTCTTTGTGTAATTTGGCAAGCAAGAAGGGATGGACAAAATCATAAATAATGGAAAATCAAAAAATACAGAGCAGAGCGCAAAAAGTTTTCATCTTTTATGTTTAGACGAGAAAAAAAAACACGAAGGTTAAAAACAAAAAAATTGTGCGCAAAGTTTTCTTCCTTCCTTGTGATAAATGCATTGGGCATAAAAATGATAAAAGTGATCGCAAAACGTCACGGTGATCATTATTATCATGAGCTATCATTTTGTGCGGTTGATGATCCAGCCGACCGAAAAATAAGGAATGAGCAAAGAAAAAATAATTAATCAGTGAAGTTATTTTAAATAGTTCATAGTGCATTGATAATTAAATCATTAGTTTAAAAAGTGCTATTTTTTTGTTTACTTTTTCGTTACAAAAAAGTTTGATTTTCATTGTGAAATTTATTGTAAATTATTTGCTTGATGAGCCTATAGCTTTTTTCATTTTGAGACCAAAAGAAAAGCTCCTTAACAGAAGCGAACATGAATCTGCAGTTTATTTACTTCTCATAAAAAATATTACAGTATTTTTTCTATTATTCAAAGAACATACATATAAACACAATTTTACTTATCAGTCTGTCAATTAGTTAATTTTTTGTGACAATTAGAAAAAAAAGTATTCCATTGTTCGAATCAACCACGAAAATCGTTCTTTTAAAAAGTAAAAAAATAGTTAAACCAAAGTTCAAAAATGTTTTTTAACAGACTAAACTATTGCATTACTGATTCTTAATAATAATAATAATTTTGTGTTGTTGTGTTTGTCTATTTTTTCTAAAACCTTTTTTAAAGTAAAATCAGTCTATTTCTTCCTTGTCTTCCTTTTTTTGTTGTCAAAAAAATAAAACGTTAACATCTATCTAAAAAGGCGGGTTGGGTTGATAAATAAGTTGATTAGTTTTTTTAGTTGATTGTTGTAATAATAAAATAATAAAGATTGAAAGGTAATACGTCAAAAAACGTTTTAAATTTTTAACCCGCCTCCCTGTTTTTCTTTCTCTTATTATTATTTTTTTATGGATGGCATTGGACCTTTAAAAAAATTTAAAGAAAGAAAGAAAATATTTTCTTTTTACACAAATTTTATTCTTAGTTATTATTATTCTAGAACAGTATTATTTTTAAATTAAAAAATGGCGAGAAGAGGTTCTGTAGTTTCTGCAATTTTTGATAAACATATGGTAAAAAATGGTGTCGAAGTTAGAAATTATGAAGAGGAAATTTGTCGAGCTCCTAAAAGAATCACTTTTTCCAACCAAGATGATGATGTGATGTCATTTAAATCTGTTTCATATTCGCTGGGATCCAATGATGTGTTTAAAGAGAGACGAAAATCATCATTTTATTTAAAAAGGCTAAAACATAGCTTTTTAATAATCGTAGCGCCGTTATTGTTTATGCCTCTACTGTTTGCAAGCAGACCAGTAAGTTTTTTTGCCATTTTTTATTTTTTGGTCTTGATAGGAATTTAAAAAAAAACTAATATTCTCTCTTTTTTATAGGAATATCGTTGCGCGGGATGTCTCGGGATTATGTCCGTTTATTGGATTTTCGAAGTTATTCCACTTCCAGTTACTGCTTTACTTCCTCTCATTTTATTTCCCATCACTGGTGTACTTTCATCTCCAAATGTCGCAAAAGAATACCTAAATGTAAGTTTTGGGAAAAACAAAACAAAAAACAAACATAAAAAAATAACAAAAAAATATTTACCAATCAAAATCTTTTGTTTATATTTTGTGTAGCTTTATTTAAAAAAAATTTTTCATCTTTAATTAAGTTTAACACTTATTTCGTAAATTTAGGATGTGACATTTCTGTTTATTGGTGGACTTATTGTTGCGATGGCTGTTGAAAGATGTGAATTACATGAAAGAATAGCATTGAATGTTTTGACTTTAGTTGGTTCCCAACCAAAATGGATTATGTTAGGTTTTATGGTTATTACAGCTTTATTGAGTGCATTCATAAGTAATACAGCAACAACAGCTATGATGGTTCCAGTTTGTGAATCTGTAATTGTGCAGTTGTTGAGGTCATATCGATTACATGGACAAAGTGTAGCAAGTCGAGCGGAATTATTAGAGTGGTAAGTAAACAAGAGATTTCTAAAGATTATAAAATTCAGGGATTCTCGGCTTTTTTACTTGCATTCTTTTCTCTATTTTTTGATTGTGGAACACATTATATTTTTCTTCAAAAAAGCGAATTTTAATTATTTTCTGTTCTTTTTTAGTGGTGAAGATGGAGCTCCACGAGCAAGAGCAAATGAAAAACGTATGGCTAAAGGCTTGATTATTAGCATTTGTTTCGCCGCCAATATTGGAGGCACTGGAACCATTACTGGAACAGCACCTAATCTTGTGATGATGGGTCAACTTGCTACGTAAGTTTCTTTATATTAAAATCAAACATCACTGATCTTAAACTTCAGAACTTTAAACTAAATAAACCTGTCAAATTTTTTCATTTTTAACCTTTTAATTTTTAGTCTTTACCCCAACGCCAATACTGGAGTAAATTACATAACATGGATGATGTTTTGTTTCCCCTTAATGTTGCTGTGCCTATTCGCATGTTGGCTCATCCTAGTGGGTATTTTCCTTTACAATGGTCCACCAGCCGCAACAGAAGTAACCCAAATTTTACGCGAACGATCACAAAAATTACCTAAAATGAGTTTCGCTGAAAAATTAGTTGCAATTAATTTTGTTGCATTATTGATGCTATGGATTTTGCCACAAGTTTTCCCTGGAATTTTGTCTTTTCTACCTAAAGGATATTTTACTGATGCTACAAGTGCCATGATAATTTCGGCTTTACTTTTTGCTCTTCCATCAGAAAAGCCTGATTTCATTTTTCTTTGTCAAAGGGAAAATTCCGATGTTCCAACGAAAGCTCACACATACGCGAGATTAATGGATTGGAAAACGATGCAAGAAAAATTTCCATGGGGCATTTTACTTCTTCTTGGTGGTGGTTTTGCTTTAGCTGCGGGTGTTAAAGAATCCGGGTTATCTGAATTACTCGGTGCTCAATTAGCTGAAATTGGCTCGCTCCCACTTTGGGCTATTCAAATTTTCTGTATTTTAATTACTCTTTTTGTTACAAATATTTGCTCAAATACTGTAACCGTTAGCATTTTCCTTCCAATCATTGCAACTTTAGTAAGTTAAATATCTTTGGAAACTTTTGTTAAATCAAATTTTTTAGGCTGAGCAAGCTCAAATCCATCCTCTTACTTTAATGTTTCCAGTGACTTTAACTTGTTCATTCGCCTTTATGCTGCCCGTTGGAACTGCTCCAAATGCCATTGCATTTGGAAGTGGATTAATTAAAGTTACAGATATGGTAAGTTTTAATATTTTTTGACCAGGAAAAAATGATATGTATATCCAAAAATTAATCAAAACTATAGACTATCTTTGGTTTTCATTTGTTTAACAATTATTTGTTTGACAATTAAAGTTAAAATGACTAATATTTTTTTTGTCAAGACCGATTAATTATTAAACTAATCAAAATTATTTTTTTCAGATGATTTCTGGTTTCTTTGTTTCCATTGGAACTTGTTCAATAATTTTGGTGTATAACTATTTTTGTGGAGCAATTGTATTTAATATGGACCCAACCGAATTTTGGCTTGATGCAAATTCAACCAATGTAATGCTCTAAAAAAGCATATATTTTGTTTATGCACACGTATATTAGTTGAATGAGATTTAAAAAAGTATAATAATAATACGAAAAAACGGGTGTTTTTTTATTCTTTGTTTAATGTTTAAAAAATATGTTGAATTTAAATTTTTTTAAGAAGAAACGTAATAATAAACTTCATTATTAATTATTTTTAAAATGAATTAAATTTTCCAAATGAAACATTTAATTTTAGGAATTTTTTCTTTAACTTTTTTTATTTTATGCTTTTATTACAAATTCTGCATGTAATCCTTCCTTAAAAAAGAGTTGAGTTTCTACTTTATTTTAGAAAAAAAGAAGACACGTAATAAATGTATAATAATAATTTTTGAATTTAATTTAACAAATCAAATAAAAAATTGAAACTGAAAAATTATGAAATATCGGTGCTATCGAAAGGCACAGCAACGACAGCATCAAAATCCAATGGTTTGACTTTGCCACCTTGCAATGGAGGATGTTTACCGCTGTATGACTCAAGAATCTCTTCTTCGGGAATCTCGTGACTAACAGCTGGAAGAGCTTTTGCCTGAAACACAAAAAATTAAAAAGATAAAAATATGACAAAAAAATCACAAAGTTATAACAAAAAAAAAATGACTCACCGTGGGTTCACCTCTTTTGCGTCTTAAAAATTTTAGCATTGCATTGTTATTGATATTGGCAGATGACGGCATGCGTTGTCCCTAAAGCAGATCATAAAATATTGGTAAAAAAAAGTAAATTAAAAGTTTTAAAAAAAGCTTACAGCCACAACATTTTTGAGATGAACTTTGGAAATATTTTCATCATTGTTATCAGGCGAACCACAGACAAAATTAATAATAACAAACAAAGTTAAAATTAGAAGAAAGAATTTCATATTTTTTATGAATCAATTTTAAAGTGCAAAAAATACTTTTTTATTTTCAAAAAATTCTGATAGCTGGAGAAACAGTGATTATTCACTTCTTTCATCCGCCCAAAAAATAAAGATTTCCGTCCATTGTTTTTCTTTTCTAGGTCATTTGAAAATATCGAATATATCGACGATAACCAACCATCTCCAAAAACAAGAAAATAAATTATCTCTATGAAAGAAAAGAAGAGGAAATCCGCTTATAAATCAATTAATTTATTAATAAATTAGGTTATATTTCACATCCTTTTAATGAATGGAAAAATGCAACAATCTTCTTTGATCTTGATTGATAATAATATTTTGGTTTTTAATCGCCATCACAAATCCGAAATGGAAAATGCCTTTTTTGGATAAAACATAAGAAGAAATTTTTAATGGCTGATAAAAATTAAGAATTATTTTTAACGGAATTTGAAATTTTCAGACCCGTCTCTGGCAATGTTTTCTTTTTATTATGAATTTTATTAATGATTCATTTTATTATGACTAAAAGCGAGAAGCAGATTTTTAACCGGCACTCGCGGTCTGTCTGACTGGAAACAGGAAATAAACTATTTACAATTTTAGCTGTATTTCTACCGATATAAAAGATGAACCAATTTTCTATCATTCATGCATAGTTTTTCTTATTACACATTATTTAATTTGTATTTGTAATTTTAAATAAAGTGATTCATATTATTTAACTCACGGAAAGATGCAAGAATGAAATGTAACAATTTTTTTTACATTTTTTATTTTCCCCTCAAAAAGCATAAAAGCGTACTTCCATAAAAAAGTACATGAAGCCTCTCACTTTTCTGCTATCTATCCATAAAAAATGGTCTGATATGGTACGTATATGGACATACATACACTTACATACCTTCTTGGATCCTACAACAATTCCAAAAAGCTAAAAAGGTGAGGCGCCAAAAAATAGAATAAAAAAGTTAACGAAAGCATTCTTTTTTAGAGTCTTTTTTGTGTTCATGCTTTATATTATTGATAAAAAAATAAAATATATTCATATAATCATCGAAGAGGGCTGACTAAGCAACAACAACGACGACAATCCATCCATATATAGTTAAGAGAGTGGCATCACTTTTTTTTCTTTTGTTGATATAAGCATCAAGGTGCAGCAAACCAACCAACCAAAAACAGTTAAAAATGAGAATATCACCACCACGAATTCCTATTTCAATTCCATCAAAGTTGATACGTTTAAGGACTATTATGTCTTGTTGGGAAAGAATAAAGTGTTTCAAAAAATCTCGTTATGGTAAGTATATTTGTATAAATGCAAAACTTTTTTTTACAAATTTTGATTTGCATCTGCGTCATAATTATCAAAAAAACCAGTCTATAATTTTCCATATATTTTATTCTTCTTTAATTTTCTAATTTACTTATTTTTTCTCTTGTAACTCTTTATTTTCTGTTCTCATTAAAATTTCATTCATGAGGCTTTTTTTTTGTTCATTCTTTGTCACCCTTGCCTTGCTTGCTGTTACGCATCTTTTCTGCTGCCCATCAAATCACAAATGAAAAAACTTGAAAATTGATCAATACTTTTTTTCGTTGTTGTTCTTTCAAAAGAAAGAGTGACATAAAAAGATAGAGAGAGGAAACACCATCACCATCGCCATGTAAAAAAAGTGATCTAGCAAACGAACAAAAAAAAACAGGAGAAAGTTTTCATTGCCAAATTTCTTTTTTTGGTTTTGGGTTTTCTCTGTGTTTCAATTTTCAATTGTGTCATAGTCATAAAAACTTTATTTGAAAAATAATAGAAAGGAAAAGAAAAAGTTTTGAATTATTTCCATTTCCGCTTTTTATATTCATTCACCTTTATTTATAAATTTATTTCTCAAGAAATTAAAGAAAGAAACTCCTTTTTTTTACCAACACTAAAAAAAGTTGTGAAAAATTGAAATGTTCAATACCATAAAATAAATTTATTTTTGGCTGCTTTGTTGGTCTCTAAAAAACCTTTTTTTTTCATCCAGCGGCTAAATATTTTTTTAATAACAACAATATTAAAGAAAATATTTAAAGTAATTAGCTTATTTATTTACTTTATATTTTAATCTCTCAATTCATTTTTGAACTCCTATATTATTTGTTTTTTGTTGCTTTGAACAAAAAATGCAACGAACTTTAATAAGGGTTTCTGGCAGCAGTGGATATGGAAGTGAAATAAGTAGTAGTAGCCATGGTAAGTACAATTTGTTTATTTTTTTATGCAAATATTTCAAAACTTTAACATTTGTGTTTTTGTATTATTTTTTTAAATAGGATTAACCTTTAATTTTTTTATCCTTCCAAAAAAATAGTAGAACAAACACCCTCTTTTTTTATTATTATTTTTTTAAATTGTATAGCTGCCATAAATAAAAAACAAACTTGTGGCGCCGCAAATTGTGCTAAAAAGGCCAAAAAAAACAAACACTTTTTTTTCTCGCTGACTAAAATTAAGCTATATAAAAAACGACAAAAGTAAAAAAATAAACAAGTGCTTGTTGTCGCCTGGTTTTTAAGTGGCTTTAAAATAGCTTCTTTTTTTACTTTTACTTTCTTTTGCCACCAACAAAGTAAACACATCCACTTATTCACTTTGCTTTACTTCGTACTTGCTTTTTTCTTCTTTTTTGATCTTGATTTGTTTTCTTGTATGTATTTTGACTTAAAGATTTTTTTATAACACAGTTTGCTGTCAAATTTCTTTTTGTATTGTTGTTTTTTTGCAAAGACTGTGTTTCAATCGTTATTTTTTCTGATTTTTTAAACACAGTATTAACCTTTTGTGGTTTGATTTAATTTTGAGTAAAAATTATGATAAAAATGTCAATTTTTTGCTTTTCTTTTTAGTTTCTTAAATAGGTTTTAAAGTTTCTATTTTGCAACCATTCATTTTTTGAGATTTTTTTTTATCCATAGACATAATAGCATAAATGTGCACTTGCATGTAATTGTCAGCAAGGAAGTTAATAATTTTGTGAATTTGCGTTGGTTGTTTCGATTAGCTATTAGCTTTCACTTCACAAAATAAAACAAAAAAAGCTAGCCTCTCTTCATTGTGTTTTTTACTGACAAAAAAATATAATCAAACACAGCTGTCAAATATACTTTCTTCATCGCTTGCTTACTTGGTTGCTTAATTTTGTGACAGATGGATGGACAACGGTGAATCATTGAATTCATCCCTCTCGATTTCTAAACAAAATCAAATCTAAAAAGGATGAGAAAAATTTTTAGACCAGAATATTCTTTTTTAGGAATAAATTTTAAATTCGTCATCACTAAACTTTATTTTTAAAGTTTATGTTTGTTTAGATTTCTTTATAGTGTGACGACGGCGGCGACACAAAAAGCATAGGATGACTCACTTTTTTTTGTTGTTGTTTTTTCTTCTTTGCTCTGACTTCAACAAAAAAACTCTTTTTTCCCATAAGTTTTTTTCTTTTTATTCATGCATGCGCAATCTATCAATTTATTGTGACCTATCTCATCATCAAAGAAAATACGATTTTCGTTCTTCTTCTTTTCCTTGAACGACCAAATTCGTTTAAAAAGAAAAATCCGTTTTAAAATTCTGACTCATTTGTTTTTGGTTTTTTTCTTTTTAAATTTTAACTAATTTATTCTTGCGTTAAAAAATACTACATAACTTTTTTCCTTCGATTCTTTCTTTACCTTTTGTGTCGTATATTTTTTTTGGTTTCCTTGATGATATGTGTCGTCATCATTCATGTGCCATGCATTTTAAAAACCAAAACAACAATACTCTTTAGAAAAAAATTTCTTTTTTGAGGTCGACATTCATCCACGAAAAAAGTTTTTCAATGACATCCAAAATTAGCGAAGAAAAAAAAAGCACAAAATCTTTTTTCATCCTTTTTTACTTTTGCAACGGATGTCTGCTTTTTCCGTCATTTTTTTATTTTGACGACTTTCCATTTATGGCATTGCCAAAAAAAATTTCTTCCTTTTCAAAAAGTTTTTCATTGTGATATTTTTTCCTTGCTTGCTCAACCTTTTGTTGTTCTGGTCAAAATGTTTCAAACTTTGTTCCAAAATTCCAAAAAAGCCTACAAAAAGAAAAAAAAATTCATGCATGCTTTTTTAGTTCATCCACTTTCTTTATTACGAAACAAAACGCTTTACATTTTTTTATTTCCTAGTAACTAAGCAAAAAATTTTAAAAGCCTTTTTAAGATATTTTGTTTTGTGTTTTTTATCCTTAAAAATAAAACGCACTTACGTAAACTGTGATTCACTGACAGTAACAGAAATTTCAGGTTTTTATCATTTTTGATTACTATCACATCGAGAAAAGCTTTCAAAAGCAGAAGTTTAAAATTTTTGTTACTTTCCTTCTTTATGAGCGCTATTCCCCCAAACTTAAAGATAAATTATTGTCAAAATAGTGATCTTAAGTTTCCGCCATCTTGTTACTTACTCATAAGCTTAATTTAACTCTGCATCCTTACAGTATGGCAACTTCTTATCGCCAAACTAATTTATTTTCTTCTTTCATCTCTCTTCTTTTTCTTTAAAAAGCGGCAGACACTCTTGGGATTTTGTGAAACGTTTTTTTAAAAGCTCCAAACCATTTTATCTTTGCTTTTTGATTTCAAAAAAACTAAACAAAACTAAAAAAGGAGAGACCACGCATCCCACAAAATAAATAATATAAAATGCCAAAGAATAGAAAAAGAAAATATTTACATTTGCGTTTTTCTAAAGCATCTTTTTGTATGTTTATTTGGTTTTATCCAAAATTTTTCCACGTCATTGAATTGTTTTCTTTTTTTTCTTAATGGTTGAAACTTTGATTGATAACATATTTTTAAGAAAATTTCTTCAAAAAGCGTCTAAAATAAAAAGGAAGGATGGGTTTCGTCAAAAAAGAGAGGACAATTGCGTTCTTTGACTTTCCGGAAGAAACGCAAAAACCTTATTTTACGTCTATTTTAATAATGAGTTTCTATTTCTTTTTTAAAGAGAATGTGTGTTGGCGTTGTTGTCCTTGAAATCCATCTTTATTTCAACCTTGAAGGAATTTTTTTAAAGGGCAAAGGCAAAAAAAAATTTATGTCAAAACACAATGGGATTGAATATTGGCAGGTATCATCACTTTTGCCTTTGACGTTGGTTGACACTTAATTTTTTCTCCCATTAATTTTTTTTTTGTTTTTTACTCTTTCACTTTCATTTTTAAGATCCACTTTAAAATAATATAAAAATTTATCCAGTGTTAGATTCTTTGACGTTAGACCAGCTGTCTCCTATGGAATAGAAGCATTTCTTCGTTTGTTTTTCAACAAACAAAATTGAACATTTATTTCATTGGCTTGTCTAATAAAACGTGAAATAAAATATTTTTATCCAAGAAAAAATAAACATAATAAAATATATTTAAAAAAATCAAGTTTCATAATTTGGGCCGTTTTTTTCGGCGGATACTTAAGACTAAAATTTGCATAAACCACAGAAATTTTTTTTGGTCAAAACCAGTGTAGAACTCCCTCCATCTCTAATTTATTTCCTTTTTTCGATTTTTGGAGCTGAGGATTTATTTTTTATTTTATTTTTTGGTTTGTTATTATTATTTTCTTGTTTTTCACACCGGTTTTATATTGCTTTTCTTTCTTTTTCTCCTTCCGACTCATTTTGGTATTTTTTTATTATGGAAAAGGAAATGAAATGGATACAGTCGTCAAGTCAAAAAAGTGGTTTTGGATGTGGGCGATAGTCAGAAGAGTTTCCAATAATTTAAATCTCCTTTTACAATTCTTATTCTTTTTTTCTTTTTTTCAGTATACATTGTTTCTTTTTTATGACAACCATTTTTGAATAATTTTGATTTACATTTTTTTGGTAGTCTATGGCGACATAGCTAATAGGACAATATTTTTTTGTATTGCTTTTCTTTTATTACCCCTCTCGAATAGACACAAAACTTTTACAATTTTGAGACACTTTTTATTTGCTTCTGTTTTTTTTTTGTACAAAAGAATAGGACACGAGTGACTCATTGTTGACGGTGTTTCCCTTGTTTTGATATGCCTCATTTGTACACTCGATTTTTTTATGATCCATATAAGGAATAGTTTTCCCAAATAATTAAATCTCTTTTTCTTGGACTCTTTTTCTTTTTAACCATAGAATCGTGATGGACTTTGCTTTTTTTTCTTTCTTAACGTCATTTTTCGTTTTCCTTGCCTACCTTACTTCTTTTGTATCATTCTCATTGAGGGTTAACATTGTGGTAAAGATGGCGATTTTTTTTCCTTTGTTTAACCGCACTGGTCTGATTAAGTTTCTCTTACTACAATCACTTTTTTTCTTATCAATCCAATGCCTGTGTCTGTGATGCTAAGGGTAGTATTTGGCGATCATCTCATCGGAGTTGTATGTGTATTGAGTTTTTTTTTATCTTTGAGGGTTTTTCCATAGTTTTTATCTGATAAAACTTTCTCTGTTTCCATAAATGTTTCACCTTTCTTTACTTTAACATTCATTTTTTATTCTTCTGTTACTATTTTTATTTTGTGTATTTATTTAATAAATTTCATTACTATGTTTTTTAATGATGGTATATAAATTTATTTTTCCTTAAAGTTACTGTTACTTTTACTAAATTTGTTAATTTCAGACGGTTATATACCTTGTCCATCCCAGATGGGCAGCACACAATTACCAACTGAACTACATAAAATTGTCTTAGTGACAATCTTTCTTGCTCTAGCAGCAATTTCAAATTGGATTGCTCTTGCTTATATTCATGATATTGTTGGAAGGTAAGTATTAAATGAGTTATTAAAGTTTGAAATAAGTGCTCATGAAGATAGAGAGTAATAAAAGTTATGAATTTTGTTTTTTTAATGTTACTCTCATTTTCCGAAAGTAATCAAATATTGAAAAATATGATAATTTTTTGTTACTCACCTTGAAACACAGCTAAATGAAGCAATTATCGATAAAAAATAGTGAAAAAAAATAATTTGAATTTTTAATTATACATATTTTTTCAGAATCCCTCTCCCAGATATAATATTTTCTTTTGTCCCCCAACAAACATGGGCTTTAAAAGTTGGTGATTCTATGGTTACGTTATGCTCACTTTCAATGGTTGCAATTTTTATTTTTCATAAACATCGTCATATTGTTATTCGACGATCGATCTTTATTATTGGAATTTTATATTCTTTAAGAACTTTTTCTATGCTTTGCACCCAACTTCCATCTGCGTATATAGATAATGCAGAGCGGTGTCGAAGACAATTAAATTACACCGAACGAACTTGGAAGGTTTATGTTTCAAGGGTGTTGGAACAAACCATAAATGTTGGATTTCAAGTAATTATTTTTATTTTATGGAAAATATTTTGATTTTAAAATATAATTATTTTCAGGATATTGAAAATAAAATGCTTTGTGGTGATCTCCTTTTCTCAGGACACACTTTAGTTATGGTGATGAGTTTTTTAACAGTCAGTTATTATTTACCAGAAAATAAAAAATACTTGCGATTTATCCCCGGTTTATTTGCATGCATTGGAACAGCTTGCATGGTTATTAGTCGAACTCATTATACTGTGGATGCTGTATTTGCATATTTGTTAACGGTGTTTATTTTTTCGTAAGTCACTTAAAAATGGATTTAAATTAGAGAGATTTCAATAATTTTTTAATTTTAGTTTATATCATTCATTTTGTGAAATTGACATATATCGTGAAAGACGAAATTCAGTATTAAGCCAAATGTTAATTATAAAAGCAGCTTTATGGTTAGAAGAAAATGTAATACCTGGGAAAATAGAGAACGTATATGAAATTCCTTTACTTTCATTCATCGAACGAATGAGAGATCCATCACGTCGTACACGGCAAAATGCAGAAAATCTTGTAAGCTTCCTTAAAATTAAAATAGAGTCAATTTTGATTGTAATGACTTTCAGAGTAATTCATCATCGGCTGCTGTAATTGGAACCGTCTAACTAAAAAGTAATCAAAAGAATTTTTAAAAAAACTCAAAAGCCTCTTGTATTTTATTTAAACTGGTAATAATAATTGGCATTTCTCGCCTTAAATTTTTTCGTTTTTTCCGGGTTATGATTGTTATTGTAATATTGTCAAAAGTCGTGACAATTAAAAGCAATCAAATTTTTATTTTTACATTGATCTCTCTATCTTTTATTGTACCACAAATTTCTTTCATTTTTATTTTATGCTTTTCAACTTTTTACATATTATGATTTGTTCGTTAACAAAATCAAACGAGTTAATTATGTTATATTTAATTTTTCATTTATTCGAATTACCGGTCTAATAAAAAAATTACAATTCTTAAGTTAAAATATTATATACTCGAGCACATCTCTTTAAAAAAATTAAAAAATTTAAATTTTAAATATGTATCGCCTATATAAGAAAAAAATCTCCTATTTTTATGCGGTGGATGAGGTGGTGGAGGTGGCGCGAACGGAAAGGAAACAACGCAGAAAGGCTTTTTACCTCAACCATATTGTGAGTCTTCTGCTACATTTTTTGTATGATGGTTCCTTTAAAAAAAATTAATAAATGCTTCTTTTACAATCAATTTGCTTTTACATTTAAAAATGTTGTTTTTTACTGAAGAAGCCTTTGATAAACTTTGTCCAAAATATAAAAAAGTTGTTTTAAAGTTGGAAAATGAATTGTGTGCCATTGATGAAAATGTTAATATTGAAGATTCTTTAAAACTTAAAGACGAGTATTGGGCTTCAAAGGCCAAACGAAATTTAATTATTGTGGTTTCTGAAAATTTTTTGGTTTCACCTGAAATATGGAATGAATGGTTTAGGTAAGAATTTTTAGATTTCACACAAAACAATTTAATCATATACCCTGGGTTGTTTTGTTTAACACATGCCTATTTTATTCCACAATTATATGAACTCTAAAAATATGCAACTTTAAAAGTATGTAAAATATAATTTTAACCTGAAACAAACCTGATCTTTTGAGTGGAAAAATAGTTTTGTTTTCTGGGGTTAGTTACACTTTATTTGGCAGTGATATAAATATATCTATCAAAAAATAAAAAACGTCAAAAGTTTAGATCCTTTCACAAGTAATTTATATTAGGTAACATACATACTTTAGACTTCATCAAAGCGAATATTTAATCAATGATTGGATTGAAGAAGATGAAGCTGCAGCAAACTTAAGTAATCAACATTTTTTTATTATTGATGATCGCGCTTCTTTTGTTAGTTTTATTTTTATTTATTTTATTAAATGTAAAAAAAATTTAGCGACGGTTAAGAAAAAATTTTTTTCATTACCGTAAATATAAATATTTACGAGACCCTTTACGGCTATACACAAATGATGAAATAAAAGCTATCGAAGATTTTAGATATCCTTATTTATATTTAGAATGGCAGTATCAGTTTGTTAATGAATACTCATGTAAGCTAAGCTTATTTAAGCCATATTGGTAAGACTAACAAATCTTAATTATATTTTTAGCAAATCCAATATCAAAAGACACAACAGAAAGATATAACTTTATGAAAAATTTGAGAGAGAAAATATTAGCTTTGGATGAAAATGAAGATAAAAAATGGTTTGAATTATTATTGGAATCCAAAAATGATGAATTCGTAGTTCACAACGTGGAATACCGACTTGGAAGAAATTTGAATAATAAAGATTTATGGAAACTTTATTTCGATTATATAAAGGACAGGGATCAAAAGGTTAGTACACGTGTAATAATCTGAACAAAAATAGAAAAAAGAAATTCAATCACTTTCACACTTTTATTTCCAGAAG